>NW_004624801.1:5876630-5975448 GCF_000247695.1 Heterocephalus glaber
GAAGGGGAAAAAAAATAAGAACCAAGATACTCATGTAATGGTACAAGATCCCAATGATGAATGTAACTGTATTTTATATTTAAAATGTACCAATAAGCTTAATGGGGGAAAAAAAAAAGAATAGCAATATCCAATGGAAGAACAGATACACCTTTCACCTGGATTCACTAGTTCACATTTTTCCATAGTTGCTTATCTGCCTCCTACAGCTCTGTTTCCTTCTTTCAGTTTTCTGAACCATTTGAGAAAACAGTGCAGAAGACCTGCTCCTTTACCTGTAAAAGCTTCAGTGTGTATTTTCTTTTCTTTTTTTTTCTTTTTTGTTACCGGGGATCGAACTTGGGTCCTTGCGCTTGCGTAGCAGGCAGCGAAACCACTGAGCTAAATCCCCGGCCCATTCAGTGTGTATTTTCTAAAAACCAGGGGCAGGGGCCAGTTCGATCCTCAGTTTGATCCCTGGTACAAAAAAAACAACAACAAACGAACACAAAAAACCAGGAACATTCACAGGACAACTACCAATTAAAATAATTGGACACTGACACAACATCGTCATCTATGTCCTTATTGTATTGTGTTTTGTTTTGTTTTGATTTTTTGTTTTGTTTTTGAGACAGAGTCTCCTTATGTAATTCAGTCTGGCCTTGAACTTGCGGCAATCCTCCTGCCTCAGCCTCTTACCATAATTTTTACAATTGTCCAGTAGTCTCCTTTAGCCTTTACCACAATTTTTTCTCCTAGTCTAAGATACAATCCAAGTTGTGTTAGTTTCCTAGAGCTGTTGTAACAAAATGCCACAGTCAAGTGGCTCAGCCAACAGACATTACCTCAGTTCTGGAGGCCAGAAGTCTGAGATCAAGATGTTCACAGAGTTGGAGGCTTCTGAGGCTGAGGGAGAACCTGGCCCAGCCTCACTCTTAGCTTCTGGTGGTTTGTGGCCACTCCTTGGTGTTCTGTTTCTTTATTCATTTATTAACTCATTCATTTTTTGAGTCCTGGGGATCAAACTCAGAACTCATGTATGCTAGGCAAGCCCTCTACCATTGAGCTATGTCCCTGGCCCTTTTAAAAATGTTATTTTGATGTAGCTGCATGCTAAGTTGCCCAGGCTGGCCTTGAACTTGCAGTGATCCCGCCTCAGCCTTCTGAGTAGGTGGAATCACAGATGTGCACCACGCCCCACTTGGCTTGTGTTCACACCTCCCAGCCTCTGCTTCTGTCTTCACGGGCCCTTCTCCCTGGGTCAGGTCTGCTTGACTCCAGTGTTCCCTTTTGAATTTGTTTGATTAATGATTGATTGACTTTTGTGGTGCTAGGGATAGAATCGGGGCATTCTATACGCTAGGCGAGCGCTCTACCACAAAACCACACCCCCAGGTCCACCTCCTTTTTTAGAAATGAGGAATTTGAGACTCTCATGTTGGATTTGAATCCCCAGGACCTCAAATTAACTTGAAAACCTCTACAAAGACCTGTCTCAGGAGGCTGAGGCAGGAGGATCACTCCAAGTTCGAGGCCAGCCTGGGTTACTAAGTGAGCCCTGTTTCAAAAAACTAAAAACAAAACAAACAAAAAGAGGCCTCTGAGGTACTAAGGGCTAGAACTCAGCTTCAATAGTGCTGAGGTTACAGACTTGCACCACAACACCTGGCTTTTCTTATTTGTTTGTTTGTTTGTTTGTTTATTTGTACCGGGGATGGAACTCAGGACCTTGCACTTGTAAGGCAGGTGCAGTGCCACTGAGCTAAATCCCCAGCTTTATTTATTTATTTAGTTTAGTTTAGTTTTTTTTTTTTGGTACCAGGGACTGAAACTCGGGACCTTGCACTTGCGAGGCAAGTGGCGGCACCACTGAGCTAAATCCCCGGCCCAAACTTTTTGTTTTTAAAGATGTGTGAAGCTGGGCATGGTGGCAAATGCCTGTAATCCCAACTCTTGGGAGGCTGAGGCAGGAGGATTGCTTCAAGTTTGAGGCCAGCCTGGGGTACGCAGCGAGACCCTGTCTCAAATCCCCCCCAAAAAAATGTGTGAAAGGGAACTTGTTTGGGGAATGGGCTCATAATTATAGTATAGCTGGGAAGTCACCCAGCAGGTCACCTGCAGTCTAGAGACCCTGGAAACCAGATCTTCTGAGGCCATAGTTCAAAATATATCCTATAACCTGAGTATTTATTCATTGAGTTATCTTTTGTAGTACTAGAGATTGAACTCAGAACCTTCACACAGCTACATTCCCAGACCTTTATTTTTTTTTTTTGGTACCAGGGATTGAACTCGGGTCCTTGTGCTTGCTCAGCAGGGGGCAAAACCACTGAGCTAAATCCCTGGCCCCTCCCAGACCTTTCTTAAACTTTATTTTGAGACAGGGTCTTACTAAATTGTCAGGTGGGGCCAAACTTGTGATCTTCCTGCCTCAACCTCCCTCTGTTGTAAGAGCACAGCGTGCACCACCATGCCCCACTTATTTTGTTTTACTTTAGTTTAATTTTTAGAATTTTTTGAGACAGGGTCTTGCTCTGTAATTCAGGCTGGCCTTGAGTTCACTAAGAAGCCCAGGCTGGCCTCAAACTCGCAGCAAACCTCCTGCCTCAGCCTCCCGAGTACTGGAATTACAGGGAATTGTCATCTTAGAAATTAATGAATTAAAAATTTGTAAGTATCTATGTCTCCAAAGATTTAATTCTGCTATATGATAATTTAAAAACACTTTGGTAGGCTGAGGCAGGAGGATTACAAATTTGAATGCAGCCTAAACCTTCAAGGTCTAGCTGGATAATTTACTGAGACCCTGTCTCATAACAATAATAATAAAAAAAAGGGCTTGGAATGTAGCTCAGTGGTAGAGTTGCCCCGGGTTTCATCTTCAGCTTCTTCACCCGCTCTTTCTCTTTCTTTCCTTCTCTTTCTCTCTTTTTCTTTCTGTCTTTCTCTCTTTATTTCTCTCTTTCTTTCTTTTCTTCTTCCTTCTTTCCTTCCTTTTGGGGGCAGGGCAAGATGCTCTCACTATGTACAGTGGACCCTTGATTTACGAACTCAATTTGTTCCTGAGAGCTGGTTGTAACTCAAGTTGGTCAATGAAGGCTCAGGCTCCTCTACACAGCCTTCAAAGTCTCTCTCCTGTGTACAGGCAGATCTCAGTGTCCTTAGAGAGACATTGGTCCAGGACTTCTCAGTGAACCCCACACAGGAAAGGATGATGTAATGTTCCTTCCAGAACTCGTTCAGGGTTAAATTTGTATCTGAGACCATCTGGAAGCACAAGCAACTGGCATTTGGGTCATAACTCAAGACTTCTTCCTAAATTAAAACTAAAATTCCAGTCATAACCCACGTTGTCATAACTTGAGGGTCCACTGTAGTTCAGGCTGGCCTTGAATTCACTATGTAGCTAGGGTCGCCTCTAACTCATGGTGATCCTCTTGCCTCAGCCTCCTGAGTGCTGAGACTACAGACATGTGCTGCCATACCTGACTGGAACTAGTTTGCTACATGTTACTGGTTTTGTGCTTCTGTTGATCTGCCTTGTGATCTGCTTGGTTTATCAGGAATCTTCAAAATCCATCCTGGTTCTGTGGTTATAAAATTCAACAATGCTGCCAAATCCTGGGATCTATTACCTCCCCTGGGAGGTTGCCGGTGGCCATGTTCCTGATGGAGGTACACTGCGCACATTTGGCAGGTAAGTGGGCATTTTTCACCTGTGGTACTGGGGATTGAACCCAGAGCCTTTACAGTGAGCTACATCTTCAGCCCATTTTTTATTTTGGTTTGTATTTTGTGTTTTTGAGACAGGGCCTTGGTTTGTAGTTCAGGCTGGCCCTGAACTCACTGTGCAGCCTAGGCTGGCCTGGAACTCACAGTGATCCTCCTGCCTCAGCCTCCCGAGTGCTGGGATTACAGATGTGTGCCACCACGCCTGGCTCCATTTTTTATTCTGAGACAGAGTCTAAGTTGCTAAAATGGCCCCGGCTGGGCTTGAGCTTGTGATCCTCCTGCTTTCCGATGACAGCCTGGCCCAACAGTATGATTTCTCCCCGGGGTGCATGAGTGCTTGCACCCCAGCAGTTTCCCCTTGACACAGAGCGTGGAGGATGGACGGCACAGTGTGTTTTAGGACCTAGCTTCAGAAGCCATCTCCGTCATTTCTGTAGGTTTTGGAGGTCAGCTCTATTCTGCGTGGTAGGGCACTGCCCAAGTGAAGCCCAGGAGGTATGAATCCCTGGGACTGTCTTGGGGAAACACAGAAAGACATGTTGTAACCTACATGAAATCTTACTGTACTAATGCATGGTGCCTCCTTTTTTGTGGGCTGGGGATCAAACCCACATGCCAGGCAAGTGCTCCACCTCCGAGCTACACTCCAGCCATATACTGTATTATTTCTCTTCTTTTTTGTTGTTTGTTTTTTTGTTTGTTTTGTTTTGTTTTTGAGACAAGGTTTCGATATGTAGCCCAGGGTGACCTTGAACTCAATCCTCCTGCCTCAGCCTCCTGAGTGCTGGGATTACAGGTGTACATCACCATGCCTGGCAAAGAACCAACTATTTTCTTGCTTAATTATGTACAGTAGACCTACTTCCATGCCAGATGTGCAGGTCTATGTCCTCATTTTCAGTAGACCCACTTTATTTCATTGTGTAGCAGTGATCCCGTAAGATTGTAATGGAGCTGAAAATATCCTGTCATTGGGCCGGGGATTTAGCTCAGTGATTCCGGCACCTGCCTTGAAAGCACAAGGTCCCAAGTTCGATCCCCGGTACCAAAAAAAGAAAATATCCAATCACTTAGTATTTTACTGTACTTTTTCTATGTCTGGCTGTGTTTAGATATACAAATACTTAGTATTGTACAACAACTACACTTGTCTGCAGTGTTCAGTGTAATAACATGAGGTATAGCTTGTGGCCCAAGACCCACATAGATGTGCAGTAGACTACCACTTAGATTTCTCTAGGTGTATTGAGTGATGTTTGCACAGTGATGAGGTTGGCTAGGGACTTGTTTCTCAGAACATACCCCTGTCATTAAGTGACTCATGACTGTACCATAATTTAATCAGCAATCAATGGGGAAAGAACAGTTGTTTCAGGCTGGGGATGTAGCTCAGTGGTGCTGCACCTGCCTGGCAAGCACAAGGTCCTGAGTTTGATACCTAGTACTGAGAAAACAAAAGGAATAGTTGTTTCAACAGGTGGTGTTGGGACTACTGGATATTGTCTTAGGTGGAAAAACACCCTGATCCTACCTCACAACAGACATGTAAGCTAAAATATGGAATGTTCAGATATAAACAGGAGCAAATCTTCATGATATTCTTGTAATCCTCAAAGGTCTTTTAGCCGAGATGCAGAAAGCAAACACTATCAAAGAGAGAAAAAAGCCAGGGATGGTGGTGCATGCTATTAATCCCACAGCACTCTTGGAGGCTGAGGCAGGATCACAACTTCAAGCCCAGTCTGGGAAGTTTAGCAAAATAGCAAGACTCTGTCTCAAAGTAAAAAAATAAAAAAGGTCTAAGAATGTAGCTCAGTGTGAAGTTCCTAGGTTCAAACCCCAGTACAGGGAAAGAAAAAAAAGGAAAGAAGGGAGGAAGGGAAGAAGGTAAGAGGACTTGGACATCAACAAAATTAAATACTTTTGGCTGGGTATGGTGGTGCATGCCACCATAGCAGGAGGCTGAGGCCGGAGGATTGTTGGGAGTTCAAGACTAGCCTGAACTATACAACAGGACTCTGTCTCAAAAAACAAAAAGCAAAACAAACGAACAAACAAAAGATACCAGTAAGAAAATTAAAAGCAAGGGGAAGAAAGTTAATAGGCAAATATCTCACAGCCCACAATGTAGACTGAAAACATGTGTTCTGATTTGTTGCTTCTACTTTTATTTTTCTGATCAGATAGAGGCTTATCATGGATTTCCATGGATTTATTGGCCTCCAAAACCTTTTGAGCTTTGTGGTGGCTGTAAATGATCACACTTCCTCCGCCACAGGTTGTGCCTCTACGACATGACGCGGTCCCGGGCGACCCTCACGGCTCAGCACGGATCTGATCAGCACCAGGTTCTTGTGGGCACCGAGCTGGTGGAGCCATTCCAGGCCCAGGCGGGCTCCCTGTATGTGGTCCTCGGCGACCTCGAGCACCAGGCCGGTGAGTGCGGCCCACACTCCCCACTTCCCTGTGGTCGGGTTGGCGCCAGTCTTCCGGGACTAGGAGCTGCCTGGCTTCTGACTTTGGGGGGCCTCACGGGGTTCGCATTCCTGCCAGACCAGGCCTCCCCTCCGGCAGGGGCCCGTAGGGAGCGGATTTGATGTGACTCCCAAAGCGGCCCCCCGCTTTGGTGCCACGTCAAAGAGAAGGACAGTGAGAGAGGGTCACCGCGGGGATGTGAGAGAAAGGAAAGAAGCTGCTCGTTCTGGAGGGCGGACGCGTTGCCTAGGCCTGGTGGAGGTGTCCGACTTGACTCTGCCCAGCCGCCCTCGATCTGAGCCTTGGTGATGTTTCACGAATGAGTAAACCAAGGCCCAGAGCAGGTGGGGCTGGAATAAGAGGTCAGGAAGTCAGGGGAAGGGAAAGCGAATGCACTGGAAGGAATAAAAGTGGTCTGGGAAAATCTCTCCTGCATCGGGAGTTGGAGGCTGTGCCCGCCTGGGTGTCGCTCGGCGGTGGAGTGACTGGCCGGGCTCCGGGGTTCCTGGCCTTGAGCCCTGCCTGTGGGCACCAGGGTGGAAAGGAGTTGAAGGCGAGGTTGGCAGTGGGGCTGAGGGAGCCTAGGTTCTGCCACAGCTTCGCATGCACACACGCACACACACACACAGAACGTTCAGAAATTAAATTCTTTGCCTCTCTCTGGCTGTCCTTAGTGGCTGGGCCGAAGAGTAGGACCTGTAGCTTTTCTCTGCTCAGGTGGGGCCTACATGGTGTGACCCCATGTTTGTGTGCCTCCCAGACTGTGGTCTCTCTCATTCTGTAAGGTTCCCCAACCCTATCATCCGGGAAACGTGCTCATTGCAGAGAATTTAAAGAGTGTAAGGAAGCAAAAAAAAAAAGCTGCCTATAATTCTACCCAGAGGCAGGGTTTTTTTTTAGTATTTTGGATCGAACTCAAGACTTTGCCCTTGGGAGGCCACTGGGTTCCCAGGCCCTACCCAGAGGCAACTTTGAGCGTCTAACTGGGCATATTGCCTCCAGAATTTTCTTTTTGTTGCCTGTGTATTTCAAGTTGGCCTTGAACACACTACGTGACCCAGGCTGACCTCAAATTCACAGCAATCCTCCTGTCTCAGCCTCCCAAGTGCTGGGATTACATGTTTGCCACCATGCTTGGCACCTGATTAGTGGGACCTGATTAGTGCTGCTCTAGGCAACAAAGACAAAGACCCCCCAAATGCATCCAGTATTTATTGAATACAACCATGGGAAGGAGTAGGGAGCCAGGTATGCTTTGAAAGCATCTAGTGAAATACTGCCAAACACCTGGCATGATGGATCCAGGCAGGGCTGTTAGGGAGTAAGCACTGCTTATCTTGCTTGGATAGAACAAACAGGTACTGGGACTGGGTGCATTTAGCAAGCAACCCGTCAGGTCAGTGACAAGCCATAATTCAAGGGAAAGGATTTTAATTGGGGTCACGCTGACCTCAGCTGCACATAATTCAGCAGACCCCTGCAACTTCATAGACCAGGGCCTAGGTTTCTGTGACAGCCATTGTATGAAGGGCTATGCTTACCCAGTCTGTCATCTGACATTCCCATTTGAGTCATGCAGAGGTTTGGTCTGACTCCTGATATAAAACAATATAGCCGAATTAGGGAAAGAAAGAAGCAGGTGCTACTCATAGCCCGCTAGTATTGGGCAGGGATGTCTGCTACAGCCCAGCATCTGCTGGGTGCTGGTGAAGGCTCTGTAGGTGCGCAAGAAGGAAAAGCTCACTGCTGTGGAAGGCGGGCACCAGGTGCTCCACCAGCTTCTCTAGTGTGCCTGCCTTCACAGTCCATACCTTGCAGGTCTCCAGAGGTTCAGGGCCAACTCATTCTCACACTGTAGTCCCAGCTACTTGGGAGGTTGAGGCAGGAAGATCACGAGCTCAAGGCAGGCCTGAGCAATCTGCCAAGATCCCTGAGCCAGCGCTGGTCCTTGCTGGCTTCATGCTGCAGCTGCACCTTGCTCAGGGAGATGGAGCAGATGACTCTGTTCATCAGCACCTCACCCATCTCCTGTGTGGACCTCTCTAGGTGTGGCAAGTCTGGGTCAAGTTGTGTGAAGCTATACAGCACCAAGGGGCAGCTGTTGGGGATGCCCACCTGTCGGCACACGGTGCCCCCACATGCTGTGGCCCCTCTGGGAGCCTGGCTCCCTTGGCCCCCATGTGCTGGACCATGCACTCAGCAATGTGAGGGGCGGGGGTGTGTGTGTGTGCACACTCACGCGTGCACGTGCTTGCGTGCACTGGACCTTGGAAAAAACTTTTAAGTATAATATCAACCTTATTAGTTAATTAATTAATGTATTTATTTATAATATTGGGGATTAAACTCAGGACCTCACACTGAGCTATATTCCCAGCCTTTTTTGTTTTTATTTGGTTTTGTATTGATTGATTGAGACAGGGTTTCACTGTGCAGTTCAGGCTAGCCTTGAACTCACTATGTAGCTCAGGCTGGCCCCAAATTTTTGCCAATCCACCTGCCTCAGTCTTCCAAGTGCTAGGATTACAGGTTTGCACCATGCCCAGCTTATTTTTTATTTTCAAGTCTTGCTAAATTGCTCAGGCTGGCCTCAAACGTGTGATCCTCCTGCTTTATCCTCCCAGATGTGGGATTACTGGCATGCACCAGTACACCTGGCAGTCTTCCTGTTTTTTTTCTTTTTAAAAAAGGGGGCTTTGTGATGTGGCACTATACTGCCATCTCTGTGGGAGAGTGTGGCAGGAGGATGGCAAGTTTGAGCCTACCCTGAGCAATTTAGCAACTTAGTAAGAGCCTTAGTGGGGATGTAGCTCAGTGCAAAGGCCCTGGGTTTAGTACCCAATACCAAAAACAAACAGACAAATCCAGGCGACAGTCATGACTGGCTGACAGAATCATTAGGTAAAAGGTCAATGGGGGGCGGGGATTAAGCTCAGTGGTTCTGCTGCCTGCTTTGCAAGCGCAAGATCCTGAGTTCGATTCCTGGTACCAAAAAAAAAAGGTCAATGGGAATGTTTGTAAATGCTGTCAGGGAGCAGGCCTGATCAACTACACTTTACAAAAAGCATAGCCATCAAACACATGTGTGCAACCTAGGAAGACACAAAAAGTGTCCTGTCTGAAATATTCTTGCAAAAACCCCCAAACCTGAACCTATTGAAGCAGCTTTCTTACTAGGTGCTGGCCTGTTCACTGTTTCTCATCCTTTGCATTACAACTTGTTTTGCATTTCCTTTCCTCTTCAGAGTTTTTCCCCCCACAATTATCTAAGTAGCAATACAAGCACATCTCCTTCTCAACCAGCAGGAAGAATTAGAGAACCAGGAGAGTGGGAAGTGTGTGGGCTGCCGGGCGTGTACCCCGACCTCTCCCCTGGGAAGAGGGTAAAAGTCACCTTTCTGACATTTTTGCATCTGAAGTTAGCTAAAGGAGTAAAACAGAGACGCTGTGCCAGCTGTGTAATAAACACCTGGTATCTGACCTCCTCTGTTAGCTTCGCCCAGGGCTCCGGGGGCTTCCTGTCCAACAATGAGGAGTCAGGGCACACATTTCCCTAGTCTGAAGGTTTCTTCCTCTCCCTCCTCCTTTTTCAAGTTTGTTTTTTTTTTAATTTTGCCGGATGTGGTGGCACATGTCTATGATTCCAGCACTCTGGGAGGCTGAGGCAGGAGGATTGAAAGCTTGAACCCAGGCTGAGCAAGTTAATTTACTCTGACCCTGTCTCAAACTAATAAATAAAAAAGGACTGGGGATGTAGCTCAGTATGAAGGCCCTGGTTCACTCCCCAATCTCCCCCAGATTTACACATGGTAGTTGTACATTTTCACGGGCTGCAGTGTGAGATTCCAACACAAACACGGTACGTGATGGTTGGAGCAGAGTAATTGGTATATCCAACAGCTCAAGGGCTCATGGCTGCTTTGGATAGGAACATTCGCTCTTCTCTTCCCTAGCCATTCTGAAATAGACCTGGCTTTTCCCTAGGGCCAATCAGTCCTCCCACACGGGCTTGTCTTGACTCATGCTGCACACCTTGCGGAGCCAGATTGGGCAGGAATCCTGCTTCCTGTCAGCTTTGTCGCGTCCCACCCCCCTCTCCTTGTCCCTGCTGCCAACCAGTTATGCTACCATCACTTTTGCTTCACTTCACCTTTGCATCCACTGCACCTTGGCCTGACCTAACTCGACCTCCGATGCCAACACCTTGTTCTTGGCTCCTCCCTGTCCTCTCACTGGCTCTCCCTGCATTGTTCTTTGGCCCTGTCCAGCCCGGTGGACTTAGGATCCTTGGGTTTGTTCCCACTTTCTCTCTCCCCATCCTGGGCCTCAGCCCTTGCCTTCCTCCACTTCTGCCCAGTGAAACCCAGCCTAGCCCTCTTGGGTCCCACACCTGTTGAATGCAAAAGATCACAAAGCTCCATGGACTCAAAGCACCTTGATTTTAGGGTCTCTTAGCTCCCTGGGCCCCTCTGCATTGCCTAGAATACGTGCTGCCAAAGTGAGCACTCTATACTCCCTAGAAAGCCTTCCACAGGTCCCTGTCAGCCCCTTCCCAGGCTCCATGACAGCTACTCAGGCGCTCACCTGCCACATAACCACCCCCTCACCCCCTGTCCTTAGCAGATGACCTTGACTCCTAGTTAAAATTGAGGCCAGGGCCAGGGATTTAGCTCAGTGGTGCGGATGCCTGCCTTGCAAGTGCAGGGTCCTGAGTTTGATCCCCGGTACAAAATAAATACATAAATAAACAAATATTGAGGCCACAAAGAGTAGTCCCTGCTTCTAAAATTACACAAAGCTATAGTCACCCGCTCCTTCCCTCTAGGCTGGGAGCAAGAGGGATCCCTCTTCCCTGGGGGCACCATTGGTCTGTGGCACGGGGCCTACTTTAGTAATGCCAATAAGAAGCCATCTATCCAGGGATGGTAACACACATCTGTGATCCCAGCACTCTAGGAGGCTGAGACAGAAGAACTGCAAGTTCAAGGCCAGTCTGGGCAATTTAGCAAGACCCTGTCTCAGTACAAAAAATAAAAGGGGCTGGGGCAGAGGATTTAGCTCAGTGGTGCAAGCACATGGTCCTGAGTTCGATCCTCAGTACTGAGAAAGAAAGAAAAAAATTAAATAAATTTTTAAAGCGGGGTGGGGGGTGCTAGGGATGTAGCTAAGCATCGTAGGGCCTGCCTGGCAAATGCAAGGGCCTGAGTTCAATTTCTGGTACAAAAAAATTAATTAATTAATTAATTAATTAATTAAAGGGGCTGAGGATGTGGCTTAGTGCGAAGGCCCTGGATTCAATCCTTAGTACTGGAGAGAGAGAAAAAAAAAAGAGTCATCCATTCTATGGAAGGCTTATTACATTTTGTGGACTGAAGTACTGACCAGTTCTTTTTTTGTTTTGTTTGTTTTTTTGAGACAGGGTCTTACTATATGTAGTTCAGGCTGGCTTTGAACTCACTATGTAGCCCAGGCTGGCCACGCCTGGTGACCA
Organism: Heterocephalus glaber; assembly: GCF_000247695.1. The sequence continues at coordinate 5,888,311 of NW_004624801.1, forward strand.
ATTCTGTAATCGAAAATAAAGCCAATTAAGATCTTTAAAAAAAGAAAAAGTCCTCTAGGCTGGGTGTGGTGGCGCATGCCTATAATCTCAGTACTCTGGGAGACTGAGGCAGGAGGATCACAAGTTAGAGCTCAACCTGGCCAATTTAGTGACTCAGAGAGACCCTGTCTCAGAATAAAAAAGGGCTGGAGATGTAGCTCAGTGCCTGGGCCCTGGGTTTAATCTCCTGTATTGGGGGGAGGGGGAGTCATCTATATCCTACCTACTCAGCCAGGGCCCTTCAAAAATACACTTGAAGACACTTGTTCCCCATGTCACAATTTCAAGTCTCCTCCCTCTGTCCCTGCATTCTGACTGTGTTTTATAACCCAACCTGTTCTTCTTTGTTCTGGGTTCCTTATCTTTGCAGGAAGAAATTCCCTTTTGTGACCTTTCTCCATCTGAGTCATACACTCCCCGCACCCTACAACACTTCTTCAAACACTGGTTTTTCCCATCCCGTTTGCATAGGGCTTTTGGAGATGGGCTAACAGCCTTGCTTGGTTTGTCCCTTCTGCCCCTCATAGCTCCAAAGCTCACTTCCCTACTTGATAACTTTCTCATTCACAGGAAGAAGCTACATATTCTACAGTATAAATCTAGAGGTGTGGGTTTCCCTAGGTTACAGTGAGGAAAGAGTGCTGGGCATACTTTAAGGAAATTTCTGTAAAGTTTAGGCAGATTCCTAAGAAAATCTTCACACAGGAAGTTTAAAAACATTTACATAAGGTCTTATTTTGAGGTTCTGTTTTTCCGTGGTGACAGTGGAACCAGGACCTCACGTGCTAGGCAAACAAGTGCTCTGCCACTGAGCTACACCCCTAGCTCCAATTTTGAGGGTTTTGGTGGATTTTTTTGTTGCTGCTTTTGGTTTTGTGATGCTTTGTGATGCTGGGGATTGAACTCACTGAGCTACATCCCCAGGCCTTTTTTTTGCTTTTTTGTTTTGAGACAGGGCCTTGCTAAGTCATTAAGCTGTAGCCGGGAATAGTGGCGCACACCTGTGGATGCTGAGGCAGGAGGACCAGTGTGAGTTCAAGGCCAGCCTGGGCTACATAGTGAAACTCTGTTTCAAAAAAACAAAAACAGGAGCTGGGGCGCAGAGTCAGAGCTACCTGCAGACCAAGGTTCCTTCCAGGCCTGGGCAGGGCTGCCTGCAGGGACCCACTTTCTCCAGGCTGAAGATAGAAGGGAAGAGAGAAGAATTTTATTTAACTGCTATTTTGGGGCTAAACTAACAGAGAAGGAGGAAAGAGATCTGCTCCACATGCCTTTTCTATATATTGGAGATTTGCCATCAAGGTTGAGCTTGCATTCTGCTTGCAAAACCAACCAACCAAGAAACAAGAAGCACTTGTCTTGTTCATTACCCTCCTGTGCCAAGAGTTCCCGCTTTGTGTTGTTCTGCTTCTCAGTCCACAGTCAATGTAGGTTCAGTGCAAATGATTTATGCTTTGTCTTCTCCAAAACTTCCTATAAATTCCTGTGGCTTTTTAGAACCTAGCATATAGTACAGACCTGAAGAAAGTCTCACATGGAAATATACGCACAAGTAGAGCACATCACAAAGGGAAAGCTGCTTTCTAAAAATGACTCCCAACAAACGCTGGAAGAGAAATCCTTCCCAAATGACCTGCAACATGAACAGAGAAACACAACTGTAATGACAATACAAGGCAAGGAGATGTCTCAAAAAATTTAAAACTCCTCAAATGTTAATCCCACATGTACTGAAGTAGATAAAATTCCAGATAAGAAATTCAAAAACTCATGGTTAAAATGATCAATGAGATCAAAGAAGAGACAAAGAAGCACCTGAATGAAATACACAAGACAGTGCAGGAGATGAAAGACCACTTCATGCACACCTGAGCTGGAATTCTCAGGTGACTTGGGGTTTGCCTGTGCGGCTGTTTTGAAGAACTGCATTTTCATTCTTGAAACTCATGAAACATTGAATCTTTGTATCACAAGTTCACATGTTTGTTTTTGTTTGGTAATGGTGCAGCTTAAGCCAAGTAATAATGAAAAATTTTTTCCCCTGCTTCAGTATTGCATGAAGGCTATGAAGTTGGAAAAGGCAAGTCCTAGGTGTGAAAGCTTTAATTTATCCACCTCATTTATTTTTTTTTTTGTAGCCATAGTCTCAATTTTCCTGTTATATGACTGCTGAAGCATTCGTGGCTCCATCTTAAACCCAAGAGTTGATATACTGTGGGAACAGCTGGATGTTCAAAATGTCTTTGATTCCTTTTTTAAAAATCTCCCTTTATACATGTAATAATATTGAGCAGATAGTGAAACGTTGCTTTAACAGTTTAATGAGAAAAGAGAAGAAAGACCTGGCTGCTGGTAGAGAAGTCTTTCCCACTGCGGAAGCCCCTGCTTGCAATGTAGATCGAGACTGTTACTCCAAGTTCTGTTGCTTAGTTATTGCACCTGACTTTAGGATCCAAAAAAGTGTTTTTGCCAAGTTGTCTTTTCCTTCTGGAATTGTAATAGAACGCAATAATACTACCTGTTTGCACTGTGTAATGCATACTGTTATAAGAACCCCCAGTGGCTTTCTTACTGTTGAGCTCAGAATGCCTTGTGAATGTATGATCTATGGAGGACCCCTGTAGTTGTACCTGCTGATGCTGTCCATCTGTTGGAAAATAAATTTTCAATGTACCCCCCCCCCCGCCCCAAAAGTCACTAAGTTGGCCAGACGGGCCTCAAACTGGCAATTCTCCTGCCTGTGCCTTCCAGAGCGCTGGGCATCCTGGGCCTGAGCCCTGATTTTGAGATTTTTATCAACTCCAGCTGGGAATTTGAGTGCTCTGATTTTGTCCTTGTTTTCCCTGTGTTGTCCCAAATAATTCCACCTGCTCTCTGGTCCTGAGGACCTGACACACTTTTAAAAGTGCTGTGTTCTATTTGTTAACATTGCTCACTCAGCATGTCTGTAGTCTCCCACCACGAGGAGTACTTAATCCAGTGAGCACGAATCTCGAATCTTGTGCTTAGTATCTACGATTCTACAGGGAAGGATACTGTATCCGGTCCTGGGTACCCATCGGTAGTAAATATGACATCACTTTTTTCCTGTTTCAAAGCACTAACTTAAGTTTTTATAGAGTTTTTACTGTTTTTTAGTCAGGCCATGAAGATATCCATTCAATGTGAGCAACGGATGGAACAGGAAGACCCTTTCTTGTGATACTATGAGTCTGGCTCAATTTTCTTTTCCCTCTTTGAGATAGAGCCTCACTACGTAGTTCAGGCTGGCCTTGAACTCACTATGGAGCCCAGCTGGCCTCTAACTCACTGCGATCCTCCTGCCTCAGCTTCCCAGAGTGCTGGGATTACAGACGTATGCCACTGCGCCTGGCGCTATCGATTATCATTTTTAGTTCCCTTAGATTTGATAATGTTGAACCTAGAAAAGAGAAAGTCAAGATAAATAAGTTAGCTCCTGTCTCAGACTTATTTAATGAATTTTTCAACCTATCAAAGCCATGTTGGGGCGGGGAGCGAGGCGGGTGGGATTGCTCGTGCTCGCGCGCTCCAGCCTGGCGTGTGGGCGGGGGCGCCGGTGCGCGCGCAAGGGAGAGGCCAACTCTGGCGGCCGTGGTGGGGCTCGACCCGAGGGGCGGGGGTGTCACCCGCGAGCGGCTGCGCCCGGCCGCCCGGCCGCCAGGTTCGGATCCCGCTGGCTGCGCCGCCGGGCCACGGGCCGAGCCGCACACGCCCTTCGAGGCCGGGGCCGCGGTCCCGGCGTCCGGAGCGAGGAGGAATAGGAGCTGCGGCTCCGCCGCCGCTGCCCGTGCCCGGCTGGGCTATTAGCGATGGATCGCTTGACCAACAGTGAAGCAAATACTAGACGTATAGGTATCGTGGAAAGTTGTTTTGGAGCAGCTAATCAACCCTTAACTATACCTGGACGAGTTCTTATTGGAGAAGGAGTCTTGACTAAGTTGTGCAGAAAAGCCCAAAGCAAGGCAGTTTTTCTTATTTAATGATATTCTTGTAAATGGCAATATTGTCGTCCAGGAGAAAAAATATAACAAACAACATATTATTCCCCTGCAAAATGTTACTATTGATTCCGTCAAAGATGAGGGAGATTTAAGGAATGGATGGCTTATTAAGACACCAACTAAATTATTTGCAGTTTATGCTGCCACTGCCACTGAAAAATCAGAATGGATGAATCATATAAATAAATGTGTTACTGATTTACTCTCCAAAAGTGGGAAGACACCCATTAATGAACATACTGCTGTCTGGGTTCCTGACTCTGAGGCAACTGTTTGTATGCGTTGTCAGAAAGCAAAATTCACACCTGTTAATCCTCTTCACCATTGCCGAAAATGTGGTCATGTTGTTTGTGGACCCTGTTCTGAAAAGAGATTTCTTCTTCCTAGCCAGTCCTCTAAGCCTGTGCGGATTTGTGACTTCTGCTATGACCTGCTTTCCACTGGGGACATGGCCACGTGCCAGCCTGCCAGATCAGACTCTGTTTATAGTCAGTCATTGAAGTCTTCTTTAAACAATGTATCTGATGATGAGGATGATGATAGCAGTGCCTAAGGACATATTTTGAAATATTTAATCAGGTGTGACTGAGAAATCAGCTCTGGGGGAAATGGAAATTCTTAGTGCTGTCTCACTTTCACTCTAGCCACCACTTTGCCTGAGAAAGTTGGTACCTGTGTGCCTCAATATAGTCTTAGGAAGTAGGTCTGCCCTCCTTCTCCCCCTCCCCACATTCTTCTGCAGGGATAGACTGTTGCAAATGTATCAGATAAAGTTTTAGTTTCTTTTTCTTGTTTATTTCCAGATTACTTTCTTGGAGGGTTGGGGAAAATGTATTTAATAGATTCTGTACCACATTGTTATTTTTATTTCAGTTATATGGAAAAACTAAAAGCCCAGAATGATGGGAACAGGAGAATAATATGATTAAAATAGTGATATTAACTTTTTTCTAATCATCCTAATGATTGCAGTGCCAGTGACAAAAATACTGTACATGATTTGGAAATACTTTTTTTACTTTATACCAAGTGGTGCCTTATTGTAATAGCACTATTACATGAAATATAAGCCCTTACTGTCTCACTTTTTGGTTTAAAAAAACACATTGGTGCTCTTTGAAGTAATAAAATGAGTGTTTATGAATGAGTATAATTAGGAACACTTCTCATCTGACAGCTATAAATCACTAAATTTAGAAGGTATCTTCATTCTATATGAATATTTTTCCATAAAATAGTTGTGATTATATTTTTATGTTTTATAGGTACCAAATTATAGTCAAATATGTATTTTAAATTATGAGGTTGCCATTCTTCAGAATTTGATTTGAAGATTATCAATTATCCAGAAATGTCATATTGCATCAGCTTCTACTTTTAGCAAGGTGTTTTAGATACAAATTCATCTGCTTTATTTCTAGAATGAAAAATCTTATAAGACCCTTGAAAATAAACAATCTTAAAAATTCCATGATAAGAGTACTGATCTACTTAGTCTTGAGGATTTGGAAGAAATAATATATAAGAATGATCAAGGCAGACCACTTTAAATTTGACTAGACTTCATATCTGTGGAAGTGTTGTCTATTTCAGTATGAAACTATCTTGAATTTACAAATAATGTTATATTTTATAAAAGTTTTGTGAAGGCCCAATTTCTATTTTTGTTTCTTTTTTTTTTTTTTTTTTTTTGGTACCAGGGATTGAACTCAGGTTCTTAGCTTGCGAGGCAGGCAGTGGAACTACTGAGCTAAATCCCTGGCCCAAGATTTAACTTTTTTTTTTGGTACCGGGGATCAAACTCGGGTCCTTGCGTTTGTGAGGCAGGCGGCAGAACCACTGAGCTAAATCTCTGTCCCACAATTTCTATTTTTGTAAAACAGTTGTATGTTTTATGTGTTTCTGAAATCATTTTGCAATCTGTGGAAATAGACTAGCATTTGATACTTCTAAATCAGTCTAGATTGCTTTTGAGAAGTAATTTTCACTTTCTGCTTCTGAGGCAGCCGTTAGGTTGCAAGTGTTTATCATATAAAACTTGATGCATTTTGCTCTACTCATTTCATTTGTATGCTGCAAATAATTACAGTCTTTCAAATATGGGAAATCAGTCTAAAATTTAAGTTCTACATTTTTTTTAACTTCTAAATTAAAAATCTGATTATTCTGCAAATGTCATGAGGTTTGATCCAGTAACATGGTGGAAATTCTTTGGTATCTAACTGTTTGGCTAAGGCACTAATTTTACTTTATTGTTAAATTTTGTTTTGTTTTGTTTTGTTTTGTTTGGTACCACAAATCGAACTCGGGTTCTTGCGCTTGCGCAGCAGGCATTGAAACCACTGAACTAAATCCCCGGCCCTTATTCTTAAATTTTGAAAGCACCTGAAGTATTCAGATCTCCCTGTGAGAAATGTGAAAGAAAAACACGACAGAAACTAAGGGTTATTTTATTTTATTTTTTCGTGGTTGTTGCTGTTTGTTTTTGGTTGGTCTTAATAGCAGATGGATTTTTGTTTCTAAGCAATATGTACATATAATCAGTCAATATATCTGAAAAGGACCACGAAACCTGAGAATATGAATGGAGACGCTGGTACAGAGTAACCTGGTAAATTCAGAATCAAGGGAAATGTTCTGAGATAACATGTGGATTGTCAATCTCTGTTGACTCGTTTTATGATAAAAAAAGTTTTTTTTAAAGTCATGTTATTCTCCTGGATTTCATCTATTTGGAGGAAGATGGGGTTTTTGAATTCTTGTGCCTAACAAGCCAGCTAAATGTGGCATAAAGTAGAAGATGTTAGCTGATGCTAAGACTCATTATATGCTAAATGCAGAAATATATGCTGGTGCTGAAGTAAAGACAGCTATTTCCACCAAACCCACCTTATCATATCCTACAAGAGTTCTTCTTAAGCTTGTGAAATGTACTGAAGGAGACAACTGGTGCAGCTCAGTGGAACTTTTTTTTTTTTTTTTTTGGCAGTACCAGGGATCGAACTCAGGACCTTGCGCTTGCAAGGCAGGCACAGTGCCACTGAGGTAAATCTCTGGCTGAAAACTTCCTGATAAACTTAAAAACTTGACTGCACTTTGAAAAAAAAAAGAGGGCTATATCACTTCAATTTTTACCAGAAAACAAACTGTTCAGTCATCAGTATTTGGATTTTCTGCTATCAGCACATTTGTTTCATATGTACCCCCCAAAAAAGTAAAAATGTCATATTAATATCAAGTATCCACCACAGCGATTCTGTTGACAGAGAAACCAAAAAGCCTAAAATTACTCACTTTTATAATGGCTAAATTTGGAGTTGACGCTTTAGATAGAAAATGTGCATTTTATTTGATGTCCAGGAGATCCAACCATTAGCCAATGGCAGTTTTTTCTGCCATTTTTATATGTTGGGGGTGTTAACTCCCCTGTATTGTACCAATTAGCATGATGAGGAGAAATAATAAAATGTTTTGATTTTATTAAAACCCTTAGGGATGCGATTAATTGAGGAAAATCTGTGTTCCAGAATGACTACTAGAAAAGTGCCCATAAAAGTAAGAAAACTTATAGCAGAAATCCTGGGAAGGGAGATTCCTGTTATAGAAGAGCCCATACAACCTGCTGACAAAAGCAAACGAAAAAGATGTGCCATGTGCCCCAGTGACAAGGACAGAAAAACTGCTAGCCAATGTGACGCTTATAAAATGCCAATTTGTAATCAGTGCCATAAGAAACTGTCTTGGGCCAGGGATTTAGTTTAGTGGTGCTGCCAGCTGCCTCAAAAGCTCAGAGTCCCGAGTTCGATCCCTGGTACCAAAAAAAAAAAAAGGAAAGAAACTTTGTCTTAGGTGTTTTGAAATTTTTTTTTTTATGTTACAAATACTTATGTGGTGTGTTTACAAATATAAATTGATCATAAATATTTTTACTTTTATAAAAAATGAAATTCTTGAGTCCTGAAGACCCATGAGCAGCACATATGAAACTAAAATGAGGGGGAGGTGCCAGTGTAGCACAGCGCAGGGTCACTGTGGGGAGCCGCAGCAGCTCCGGGTGCGGGAGGCAGTGGACTCCATGGTGAAGAGTGTGGAGAGAGAGCATGTGGAAGAGGCAGGGCCTTGGGTTCCGGTGCAGTGCCAGCACCCGTGAGGACAACCAGGCGTCCATGCAGCAGGTCTACCAGTGCGTTGAGCGCTGTCGCACACCTCTAGCTCAAGCCCAGGCCTTGGTGGTCAAGGAGCTGGAAAACTTCCAGGGCCACCTGGCCCAGTGTGCGACACATTGCAATGACAAAGCCAGAGATTAGATGGATGCAGGGAGTAAGGAGCTTTGGTGAAACTGGAAACAGCTGGACAGTGGTGGGGCCAGGTGTGTGGATGACCACATGAACCTCCTTCCAGCTATGACCAAGAAGATGAAGGAGTCTCTTGTCCATTGGGAAATAAAAGTCTTTGCCAGTGGCCATCAGGGCTGAGGGCCGAGATCTATTTAAAAAGAAGAATGAGAATTTTAGTCTTTTAAGTAAAATTTATGAATGAAAAAAATAAGGATGACAACAAGTTTAAGATATTTCACTTTCCACTGGAGCCTGGTTCTTCTGTGTTTGGATGGTAGAAAGTGAAATGGGGGAGAAAAAAAACTGGCCCTAAAGTTTGGGTCAAAGATAGCCCAAGAGAGTATTTTAGATCCTAAATTGCATGTGGCAAGACCTTATCCTGGCAGTGGAGATCTCAGACCAACGGAGAGCCCTCCAAGTTGTCAAGATACGGATATGCATTTCTTTTTTTTTGGTACCAGGGATCAAACACAGGACCTAGAGCTTTTGAGGCAGGCGTGGTGTCACTGAGCTAAATCCCTGGCCCCTTTGTTGTCTTTTTACCAGCTCATTACTTGAAATGATAATATAGTCTGTCTATTTGCTGTGTCAAGGCTGTGATATATTTTTCTAGTGGTTTGGTCTCAAAATAAAAAAGATTCACTGTCTCTCCCCACCCCCACCCTAAAAGAAACTAAAGTGATTCAGTGGTAGTTGGGGATTAAAACCTTTCAGGGCTATGTGTGTCCCAGAGGCCCAGGCCTCTTGGAGCGGGGTGGAAAATAGGCCAAAAAATACCATTTGATTGGTCAGTCTGGAGAACAGCTGTCCAGAAGCAGCCTGAGTGATAACAATTGACAACCTGCACTGAGCAGTAGATCCACATGTTGTCACACTCACTCCTCTCTAGACTGAGCCATCTCTAACATTCTGATGCTCTGAATTCTCCCCCAGGCTATGTTAAACGGCCGAATGCCCTAGACTAGCAGGAAGGCATTTTCTAACCTGAGAGCCTCTGTCTTAAAACTGCTTCAGAAGATGACAGGATAATGTCCCTCAGACACTGAGCATATTCATTGAAATGCCCAGAGAGCACACAAGTGGAAAACAAAATCTTTTCTATTGTCTATTCCAAAATCCCAGATATCTTTCCTATTTCAAGTCCCTGGATGTTGACATTATAAATCAGGTCACCACTCCATCTGCTACGACTGTCCCAAGGCCCTCATCAAGGGTGGGGTGACTTTCCCCACAGAGACAAATTTGCTTGGAGCTCAGTGCTTTGGATTTACCAAATATCAAGGTCGGACATGGTGTTACATCCCTGTTATTCCAGCACTCCAGAGCCTGAGGCAGGAAGATTCCTGCAAGTTCAAGCCAGAACTACACAGGGAGACCTTGTCTCAATCAATCATGGTTCCTCTTTGCTCCAATTTCCAATGACAGTGGTCCCAAGGAAGCCCTTTCTATGGAACACACGGAGAGCTCGGGTAGTGCTGAGACTCCTCCTCAACCTGGCACTTTGTGATACAGGGATGATATAGGAGATGAAATAGGACCTCCAACCCATATAAGGGAACTGTTATAATTTCCAACCTGTTAGTTGTCTGATATGCCGAGTTTGTGTTCTCTAAAATCGAAGAATAAATTCTGGGAACATCTGAAGTTAAGAGTAGGAAATAGTTATTCATTCATTTATTTATTTATTTATTAAGGAATATTTGTTGAGAGGATAGCTCCTGACAGCCAGGAGGGGTTCTGAATGGGTAGCCGAGGACTCCACTTTACAGGGAAGTTTTATAGAGCAAAACCACATAAGTACAATGTGGGTTAAAGCTATGATCAACCAATAAGGTTAGTTGCTTAGGTATAGTAAGTATAGTCGCTTAGGTAATAGTGATCCAGTGGGGAAGTAAGTCACATAACAAATGTTCATGGAAAGAACAAAGACTTTTTTCTGGGAAACGATGGGTCCAGAGGTCTTGGCTATCCATCAGGGTGACTGATGTCTATCTAGACTTTATTAAGGCAGGTGTTACTGCAGGTGTTACTGCTTATCTTGTCCTTTGGGGAAGTATGCAGGCTTGGTCATTTCGTCTTGAGGTTTGGTCTCCAACAGATGCATCTCCCGCCACAGTTGTAATGTGTTTTCATCTTTTGTGCTGACTCTGTCGACAGCCCAACACTATCTGATTGCCTAGAATATTTCTCCCTAATGTAGCTGTTTATAATATTGGGACTGAGAGGGCAAAGGAATGGAAGTGGCAAAGGCAGGAAATAGAGGGCCCCTCTCTGGAGAAGTGGAATTTTCGGGCTGTCCCCTAAGCTCCATACATGGGTTGTGTCGGGAGCAATGCTACATAATTTTAGGGGAAAATCATTTGATTAGGCCTAGTTCTCCTGCCTACAGGCCAGCTATGGCATTTTGAGACATAATTCCATTTTGGCCTCGGGTCACAACTGAGACCTCAATGATCTGGTGATGCTGTGATGCCCCAGGACAAGATTACACCAGCTGAAGACATCCTGGAAGGAACAAAATCTTCATCTACTCAGTTCCTCATTGTTCTTGGATTTCTGCCACCCCCTGGATGTACTGAATTCTCTGCAAGTCATTTGTTACATCTGTTTCTCCTGATGTACTGAATAAAAGGTGCGGTAAGCTGGGGGCTTCCATCTTTGCTGCCCAGAGCAGCAGTGATCAGACCCAAAGCTCAGCTTCTCCAACTCTAATTTTTTCTACCTTTCCTATATAATAAGGTATGTGCTGCTGTGGCTCGCCGGAGACTAGGACTCACTTCAGAGGTTCTAGTAATGTCCCCTTTCCCTGTTCCCTACAGTGCTGCAGTGTATGGCAGGTCCAGAGTCACAGTTCTGAGGCCCAAGAAGACAAACTGCCAATGTCTCTTCTTTCCTGCCTCTACTCCTGGCTATCAAAACTCCAGCCTGCTCAGGTGGAAGCAGCCAGAAGCATTGGTAGAGTGTTCTACTAACATTCCTGTGGATCTGTTACTGCTAGTTCGAGCAGTTGTGTTTGTGTCTTTCATTGTTCTGTTTGTTTTTTTGAAACAGGGCCTCGCTGTGTAGCCCAGGCTGGTCTCTAAAACTCATGGTGATCCACCTGCCTCAGCCTCCCAAGTGTTGGGATTATAGGTGTGCACCACCACACACAAATGCCTGGTGTTTGTGTCTTTCAGGTGGAGGCTCCATGGTGAAGGCCCGAGTGCTGACCTGTGTGGAGGGGATGAATCTGCACCTGTTAGAACAAGCCATCCAGAAGCAGAGGTTGTACCAGCAAGAACGGGGGAACAGCAGCACCAAGCATACCCTCACCTGCTCCTTAGACCCCCAGAGCTGCTGACCTGCTGCAGTGGCCACTTCCCTGAGTGACAGCCATTTATCTGGAATCAGAGAGTAGAGGGGCGGATGGTTAATATAACCCCTTCCCCTAATTTGGGACAGTGCCAAAAATGACAGCCCCGAGAACTAGTGTCACCCCCCCACACAGGAGGCTACAGGCACTGAGCTCCAGACCCCTGGGGCTGTGCTTCGGGGGGCGGGGGGTCACAGAGAGTTCCAGAAGGTCCTGGTGAATAAAGGTCTGTGGCTGACTCCTCCTTGTGTCCACGTGGTGCAGTGCCACCAGTGCCCAGGAGGGGGAGCTGTGGGGCAGGCGGCCCGCCTGGCAGAGAGGCTGCGTCCTGCCCAGTGTTTCTGGTGAATCCTGTGCTGGGAGTCTGAGGGGAGGGTGCTGGGTACCCAGGGGCTTGGTGAGGGGCCCAGGACTCAGGGTGGCCCCCTTGCCAAGGTTCTGCCCTCAGAGGAGGCTGAGCATTGCTAAACTAGCCAAGCCTAGGTCCTGGGCCTTGACCATGTGTCTGTGGTAGGACTGTGCCGTTAGAAGCCCTTCCTGATCCCTGACCTCTGCTCTGTGCTGTCCCCCACTCCCGGGCAGCCCTTCTGGGGAGTCTTGTGCCCCCAGAGCCTGAACTTGGCTGGGCTGAGGCGGAAAGTTAGCAGAAGAAGTTTGGGCTCTCCTGCACTCCGTAGCTGAGGACTGAGCAAGAGGCCTAGGGGCGGGCCGGCCTGGGCGAGGGGCAGCCCTGGCCTTGAGCCAGGTTCCCTAGCAAGATGGGGTGCAGGCAGGTGGGCAGGGAGCCGGGCAGCCTGGGCCAGGGCTGGGCAGAGTGTTATATGGAGGCTAGAACTGGGGAGCAGGGATGCTGCGTGTGGGGCACGAATGCCCGGGCCCCATCTGTTCCCCCCCGGGCAGCTCTGCGGACATGGATGTGTTCCAGAAAGTAGAGAAGATCGGAAAGGGCACCTATAGGGTGGTGTATAAGGCCAAGAACAAGGACACCGGGCAGCTTGTGGCCCTCAAGAAGATCAGGCTGGATTTGTGAGTGCTAGGACTGTAGATGCCCCTTCAATCCCAGGGTGACTCACAGCCTGAAACTTCCCATTCATTCCCTGAGTTCACAGGTGGTGCCTAGGCACTGGGATGGCCCCAGAGGGGCAGCCTTTCCCTGTCCCCAAATCAACCCTCTGTCCCTTGAGCAGTCTTTGCACTGGGTCTTGCTCTGTGGAGCAAGTTGGGTGAGAATTACATGCGGAGGAGCACAGGTCCCCTTCTTGGGAGACAGGACATCGATATGGGACTGAGGAACACAGAAGTGGCTCCTGCCCATGCCTATGGCTGCACTGACCTTTCCTTCAGGGAGACTGAGGGGGTCCCTAGCACTGCCATCAGGGAGATCTCCTTGCTCAAAGAACTGAAGCACCCCAACATTGTCAGGTGAGCTGCAGAAAGGGGAGGGGAAGCCAGGACCAGATTATGTCCCGATTGGCATCTCCTTGCCAGGCTGCTGGATGTGGTGCATAGTGAGAAGAAGCTGTACCTGGTGTTTGAGTTTCTCAGTCAGGACCTGAAAAAGTACACGGACTCCACCCCAGCCTCGGAGCTCTCACTGCATTTAGTCAAGGTTCGAGGGAAGGATGGGAGGGCAGGGTGATGGGAGCCACCACTGCCAGCTGCCTCCCGCTCAGCTGGCTCCTTCTGCTCATTTCTGCAGAGCTATGTCTTCCAGCTGCTACAGGGAGTAAACTTCTGCCATTCTCATCGGGTCATCCACTGAGACCTGAAGCCCCAGAATCTGCTCATCATGAGTTTGGAGCCATCAAGCTGGCTGACTTTCAACTGGCTCGAGCCTTTGGGTTGCCCCTGCGCACCTACACCCACGAGGTGTGCTGTGGGACGAGGGGAGAGAAAGACAGCTGCAAGATGAGCCCTGTGCACTCTGCCACCCTGAATGATGCTGTTTCTTGTCCCCACAGGTGGTGACACTGTGGTATCGTGCCCCTGAGATCCTCTTGGGTACCAAGTTTTATTCAACTGCTGTGGATGTCTGGAGCATTGGTTGCATCTTCGCAGAGATGGTAGCCAGAGGGACAGGCGTGGCCCAGGGTGGCCATCAGCAGAGTCTTGCTGGGGTAGTGGTAGAGCTTGATAATGGTTCTGTTAGAGTTGGGGTGAAGGATATCTGGGACTGGGGAAGCCAGCCTTATTCCAGAAAAGGCAATGCTGCACACCCATCATCCCAGCAGTTGGAAGGCTGAGACAGGAGGATCACAAGTTTGAGCCCAACCTGGGCGACTTAGCAACATAGTCAAACCCTGTTTCAAAATAAAAATATACAGGGCTGGGGATTTAGCTCAGTGGTGCCGCTGCCTGTCTCACAAGTACAAGGTCCTGTGTTCGATCCCTGGTACCAAAAAAAAAAAAATAGAAAAGAAGCAAAATAAAAAAGGGATTGGGATGTAGCTCAGTGCAAAGGCCCTGGGTTCCTCAGTGTCAGAAAAAAAAAAATCTAGAATTCTTAGCACAGTCCTGAGAAAGATGCCTTATCATGAAGGTCCTTGTCTGGTTCTGGCCACTCATTCTGCATGCCAAGGTCTCTTCTTCCCTGTTCCAGGTGACTCGAAAAGCCCTGTTTCCAGGGGACTCTGAGATTGACCAGCTCTTTCATATCTTTCAAATCCTGGGGCCTCCCAGTGAAGACACCTGACCAGGAGTCACTCAGCTGCCTGACTATAAGGGCACCTTCCCCAAGTGGACTAGAAAAGGACTAGAGGAGATTGTGCCCAATCTGGAACCGGAAGGCAAAGACCTGCTCATGGTAGGTACAGGTGGGCAAGAAAGACCTCTTGGCTCCAGTGGCTGCTCCGCCTGGTGTCCCCTTTGTCAGCAGCCTCTTGTTTGGTTTGTTTGGTACTGGAGATCAAACTCTGGACCTTGCACTTTTGAGGCATGTGGCAGAATCGCTGAGCTAAATCCCCGGCTGTCCGCAGCCTCTTATGTAACCCTCAATCTTTCTGACTCATGCTATCTCCTGCCTGACCTTGTACACACTTGGATTGTCTGTGCTTATTGATCATTTAACCTAGAAACTTCTCGTGTGATAAGTCCAATGTTCATTTTCCCTTTGAAAAAACTCCACTGGTTAGCATTTTTTTGGTTTTTGTTTTTTTTTTTTCAGTACTGAAATCGAACCCAGGGCCTTTTCACTGAGCTACGTCCCCACCACTTCTTAAACATTTTAAAATTTGAGACAGAGTTTTGCTGAGTTGCCCAGGCTGCACTTGAACTTGTGATCCTCCTGCCTCAGGCTCCCAGAATGCTAGGATTACAGGTGTGTGCCACCATGCCTGGCTTGGTTAGCTTTTTTTTTTGGTATGGGGCTCGAACTCAGGACCTTGGACTTGCAAGGCAGGCACAGTGCCGCTGAGCTAAATCCCTGGCCCTGTTAGCTTTCTTTTTATGCCATGACATTTGCCCTTTCTACTGAGTTGCCATACATGGTTTTTGTTTGTTTGTTTTATGGTGGTGGTGGTGGGTTTCAAACCCAGGGCTTCAAAGAAGCAAGTGCTACACTGTGGACTGCATCGCACCTTCTGCCTTGTGTTCTTGTTTGGGTTTTTTTTTTTTCTTTTCTCTCCCTCCCTCCCTTTTTCCCTTCCTCTTCCTCCTCCTTTTCTTCCTCCTTTTTTTTTCCCTCTTGAGGCAGGGTCTCACTATGTACCTAGGCCAGCCTCAAAACGTGCTGTGCAACCCAGGCTGACCTTGAGCCCTCAATCCTCCTGCCTCAGGCTTTCCCCTGCTGGGATTAAGGTGTGTGCCACCATGCCTGGGTCCACGTTGTGTTTTTTATTACTTTCCCTGTGGACTTTATTGCCCCATCTCAGCTGAAGCTTTCCTTCCTGCTGCCTAGTGCCTTCCACTGTCTTCACTTGATCTTCAGACAGGGCTGCTCAGAACAGACTGTTTCCTGCTGCCTCTCCGCTCCCTCACCCTTCCTGTGACACTGTCTGACCCTTAGACTGGCCATGGCCAGTCTTCCTGGAAGGCCTCAGGCAGAGCCTTCCCTGCTTGTCTACGAAGCCTCAGAGCCCCATTTGTCTTTACGCTGCTATCAGGGCAGGGCCAGGGCAGGATTCCCATCTCCAGGCTGTGTGTCCAGCTCTCCAGAGACTGAGGAGACAGCCAAGGCTTCCAGCCGAGGCTCTCCACCCTGCATCCTGGCCACTCCCAGGCAGTGGGCCCTCCAGAGCCTGCCGGGGTTAGGGTTTTGAGGGCCTCTTTTCGTGTTAGCTACTCTTTCCTTCCCTCCCTGCTCTTTGGATTCCTGCTTACCTCAAGCATGCGCCCTGGACAGGCTTGGGGCCTGCTTACAGACATGAGAGGCAGACTGGGGCTGGAACTCTCATTTAAAAAAGGGGCGACTAGGCTTCGGCAGCCTGAAGGAGACATGGGTGACTCATAGGGCTGGACTAGAATGAACCCTCTGTCCCCAGATTCTGAGACTGTCATTGAGAGCTGCGGAGGAGTGGCTTCATGGAGGTCTGGGTTTGAGAGCAGCTCTTCTCTGGGGTGTAGGACCTCCCCACCCTGGCTGCTCCCAGACCCAGACTCTTTCCTCCTCCTCCTTCCTTCCCAGCAACTTCTGCAGTACGACCCCAGCCAGCAGATCTCATCCAAGGCTGCCCTGGCCCATCCATACTTCTATCTATAGAACCCTCCCCGGCCCCCTGCCGGTGTGTGCTGGAGTGTTTCTACCGCTGAGAATGTTTGAAACCCTCTCTCAGCTGCCGCCCTATTCAACTTCCAAAGAGAGAACAAATCTGGGAAGAAAGCAGAGCTCTAAGGAATTTTGCATTAGCCATCAGAGGACTGAATTTGAGTTGGTCCTGCCAGCAGGTTATTGAGTTCCTGGGTTGTTTGTTGATTTTTTTTTTTTTTTAGGTACCGGGGATTGAACTCGGGTCCTTGTGCTTGAGCAGCAGGCGACAAAACCACTAAGCTAAATCCCCGCCCGTTTGTTGATTTTGATGGTGCGATTTCCACATGGCACAGGTGCTCCATGTAGGAGGGGGAATATTAGATGCCCAGTCCTCTGGCACTGGAACAAGAGGTGCCAAGTTGAGAGGGCTGCAGGTGAGGTGCAACCAGCAACACCTTCACCTGCGGAGGCAGGCCCTGGGAAGGGATGCCCCCTGCTGGTCTTTTTTGATGTTAAAATGTTTGCAAGAAGAGTTGAATTCTGTTCAGAATTCCACATTTAATGGGAAAGAGGGAACAGAGGAGACAGCTTCCTGACCCAGGAGAGTTCGGGGCACCTGCAGCTGTTCTAAGTACTTGTCCCTTTAACCAAGATGTATTTGTGTTGGTTTGCTTCTACTTGATGCATGGGAAATAAACACGACGGGGTCCTGAGTTTTCTGGCGTTGTTCTGTTCGTGGTTTCCTGGGGACACCTGGGCTGGCTGCTGGCAGGGCTTGGAGGTACTCCTGGCCCGAGCTGAGAGGGAAGGGAAACTGAGAAGGGCTGTGTGGGGAGGCTGGGCTCTTCCTCAGTTCTCTTTCCAAGGAACCCCAGCCCTCAAGAGCACCCCATCTCCAGGCTGTCGAGTTGGGTACCTCTACTCCCGCTGTGTGGGGAAGGACCCAAGCAATGCTGCCCCTCTGCTCAAAGTCCAGCTGCATGGACCATATGTTGCCAAATACGAAGGAGACGTGGTACTGGGAGACGTCATTTATTGGAAGCACAGGGTGGAAGCAGGGAAAATGAGCTGCTGGTCTGAGGCTGGACTGGGCACTGAGGTGAGAGGCGGGAGCCCAACACCACAGATGTTTAAGTACAGACGGCAGTGGGTTGACAGAGGAAAGACTCTGCCTGAAACAAGGCTGCTCTGGGGAGAGGGCTGCTCGGCCCCATCAGCGCACGCATGAGTGTGGCAGGGTGGGGGAGGCCACACGGAAGCAGCGGTACCCCTCCAGGGCGGCTGGAAGGAGCAGCAGGCCGCTCAAGGGGTCTTTATGGCAGCGCCCCATGGCCTCCTTGTAGCTCAGCCGCTCCTTGGAGATGGGGTCTGTCAGATCCTTCTCATAGCTGGACTCGTCCTGCAGGAGCTGGGCCAGCCCTTCGCTGATCATGCCCGAGAGCACGGCCTGGGGGATGGGGATGCGACCCGTCCTCTTGGGGTCAATGAGCCCCCCAGTCAGGTGCTGCACCTGCAGGTGCAGAAGGACGCTCTCCTGGGGCATCCAACCCTTCTGGACAGCCTCGCCCACCGACAGCCTCTTCTTGGTGACAGGGTCCTCAATGCCAGTGAAGGCCTTTTGGGCATTGAGCAGCCGCTGCATGGAGGTGTTCTCAATGAGGCCCCTTTCCTGGGCCTTGTGCACAGAATAGCGCTCGCGGCTGAGGAGGTCCACGATGCCCCCTGTGGCTGCCTGTGCCTCCAGCAGCTTCTGTCCCGTAATGGGGTCCAGCAGGTTCTTGGCCATGGCTGTTTTGATGCTGCACTTGTTGTCTGTGGTTTTGTCATAGACCCCAGCAATGGGGAAGCTGTCATCTGCAAGCCCGAAAGAGAAGCCTGGGGAGAAGAAACTGGTGCTCTGGGAGGCCGGGGACTTGGAGATGATGGAGCCGATGGAGAGAGAGGAGCAGGGCTTGGTCTCACCTGCTACAAGCAGGGCGAACTCGGAGATGGGGAGGCGGCCGTCCTTGTACAGATGGTACTCCTCCTTGGAGATTCGGTGGCCGCGCAGGGCGGCCTCGATGGAGTACTGCTTCCCGCTCTTGCGGTCCAAGAGCACCGAATCCTCCCCGCAGGGGCCCGAGGTGGTGACCTCCTCCCAGTCGCACTCCAGCTCCTGCAGCTGGAGGTACTGGCCTCGGTCGATGATGCCCCTCTTGTAGGCCTCATAAGGGGACATGTCGTTCCCGGTCTCAGGCTCCAAGATGCAGATCTTGGTGGAAAGGTTGGTCTCCCGGGTCTGGGTCTCCTGGCTGAGCTCCTCCCGGCTCACCTTGGCCTGCAGGTCCCGGAGGGTCTTCTCCTTCTGGTAGATCTGGTCCTTCTCTTGGAGGATGGAGGCCTCCAGCTGCGAGAGCACCTGGTCCCGCTGGGCCACCTTCTGCCGCTCACTCTCCGTCTTCTGGCTGAGCAGCTTTGCCTCCTCCTGCAGCTGCACCACCTTCTGCTGCTTCTGCCGCTCCAGCTCCTGCAGCTCCTGCTGCAGCTGCCCGCGCTCCTGGCCGGCCTGGTCCCGGGCCTTCTGCAGCTCGGCCTCCTCCTGGGACCAGGTCCTCTTCAGCGCCTCGGCCCTGTCAATCCGCTCCCGCAGGCTCCACACCTCCTTCTGCCGGGCCTGGAGGGCCTCTCGCTCCCTGTTGAGCATCTCCCATACCTGGGCCCGCTTGCTCTCCAGCACCTGGTCCTTCTCCACCCTGATCACTTCCTTGTAGATGGTCTTCTCCTGAGATTTGGTTTTCTGGAGGACGTCGATCTGGACCTGCAGGCTCTTGCACTCCCGGTGCAGCTCCATCACCCTCGTCTTCTCCTGCTCCAGGTCCCGCCTCAGGGCTTCCGTGGACCTCTCCAGATCCGGGTCCTTCTCCAGCTTGACCACTTCCTCCATGATGATCTTCTCCTGCACTGCAGGAGGCCGCTTCTCCAGCTCCTGGATCCTCAGGGTCAGCTGCCGCAGCTCCTTCTCGGTGGCCAGCTTCTTGCTGCGGTCCTCCTGGAAGCTGAGCAGGCCCTCCTTTTCCTCCACGCTGGCGCGCAGCTGCTGCACCTCGCGTTCCAGCTGCCGCCGCCGCCCCACCTCCTCATCCAGGCTGCGGCTCAGCCGGCCGTGCGCCTCACGCAGCTTCGGGTCCTTCTGGGTGACCACCACCTCCTGCACCACCACCTTCTCCTCGGGCTTCCTCCTCTCCAGCAGCAAGTACTTGTTCTGCAGCTCGTAAAGCACGGCCTCAGCCGCCCGCCTCTTTCGGGCTGCTTCCCGCACCTCCTGGCGGAGCCGCTCGGCCTCCTTCTCCAGCACTGGGTCCTTCTCGTGGCGCACCACCTCTTTGTTCACCATCTTGGTCTCCACCTTGGCCCGCTCCCGCTTCCACTCATCCCGCTCCCCCTGCAGCCGGATGAGCTGCTCCTGGCAGCGCCCGCTGCTGTTCACCAGCTCGTTGAGCTGAGCCTTGAGGCGGTCGATCTCTCGCAGCACCTCCGGGTTCTTCTCGTGTCTCACCACCTCCTGGGTCACTTCCTTGTACTCCACTGTGGGCTTCTGGGCCCGCAGGAGCTCCAGGTCAGGCAGCAGTCTCTCCACCTCCTTCTCCACGCTGCTCCGCTTGCTGGACGTCTCCTGCAGCTTGGCCTGGAGCCGGGCGATCTCCCGCTCCGTCTCCGGGTCCACCTGGAAGATCTCGTTGACTCGCTCCTGGAGCTCCACCTTGGGCTTCTGCTTCTCCACCACGCTGTACTTGCCCTGCAGCTCCCTCAGTTCCCTGGCCAGCATTGCATTCTTGTTCTTCTCTTCCTCAAGGAGACTTTTGAGCCTGGAGGACTCTTTGAGAAGGCCTGGGTCCTGCTCTACCTTCTTCACCTCCTTCACGATGACCTTGGGCTCCACCGAGCTGATCACCCGCTCCAGGTCTTTGATGCGAACCTGTAGCTTGGCCACGGCCTCCTCTGCCCCCTTTCTCCTTGCAGCATCCTCCTTGAGCTGCAGCCTCAGGGCCTGGGCCGCCTTGACCATCTCCAGGTCCTTCTCCACCTTGACCACTTCTTTGACCATGACCTTCTCCTTCACATTCACTTCCTTCTGCTCAAGGGCCAGCAGCTCCTTCTTCAGATCCTCCACCTGGGCCGAGATGACAGTGTTCTCCCCCCGCAGCTGCTGGATCTTGCCACTCAGCTGGGCTGCCTGGCTGTCCAGGCCTGGGTCCCTCTCGATCTGGGTGACCTCCTTGGTCAGCAGGTGGGGCTGCATGGTCTTCCTCTTGTTCTCCAGCTGGACGACCTTCTGGGCTGCTGCCTCTAGGCTGGCCTGCAGCCAGGCCCTCCTCTGGCCCTCCTCCCCCAACTGGGAAGTCACCCTGGACACACTGCCCTCCAGCTGGGGGTCCCGGTAGAACTCCACCACCTCCTTCTCCTCCAGCCTCTCCACGGGCCGCTGGGTCCTCAGCTGTAGCAGCTGGTGCCTCTGCTCCTCCAGCTGGCACTGCACCTGGGCCACCCGCTTCCTCTCCTCCTCCAGCTGGGACTTTAAGGATTCTGACTCCCTTCCAGCTTGGGCTGAGCCCTCAGATCCCTGCTTTGCAACATGGGTCACCTGGATGTCCTCGATGAGCTCCTTCTGCAAAGTGAAAAGAAGAAGGGAAAGTAGTGGGGTGAAGGGAGGAAAGATGGCCTCATTTTTCTTTTCTTTCTGTGTACTGGGGAGTGAACCCAAGGCCTTCACATTGAGCTCTATCTTCAATCCTTTAATTTTTTTTCCCTGGTAGCAGAGATCAAACTCAGGACCTTGCACTTGCCAGGTAGGTGTGGTCCCACTGAACTACATCCTTGGCCCTTTTATTTAAGTTTTTATCGTTTATTTTTTTAATTTAGGTTTTTAGAGACAGAGTCTCTCTATGTACCCCAGACTGGCCTCGAACTCATGGTGATCCTCCTGTCTCAGCCAGGTGCTGGGATTACAGGTGTGCGCCACCACACCAAGGTAGGAGCCCCGGTTTTCTATGACATCCCTGAGATCACAGGCCACTCCCTGCTTCCCAAGACTTCCTAGAAGGTCTTGGGAGGTGGAGCTGAAGACCTAAGATCCCTGACTGCAGGATTTCAAGGAAACCCAAGCCATGATGCTGGGATGCAGGACAGGTTCAGGCCAAGTTTACACTAGACCATGCATACAGGACCAGCTCTACTTTGCAAACCCTTCCCTCTCCCATTAGGCTCCCAGAAGTGGGGCCACCCTTCTCTAGGAGATACTGGTGTATGGCAGAGGGAGCAGAAAAGCTGGGAAATCACCAAGAAGCATGGAGAGCACCTGGCTTCTGCTCTACCAGGCTGGGGACCAAAGACTATAGGGGTCTGCTCCGCTGTCTGGGTTAGGGGGTCCTGTCCCTACTGGAGGGCTGCCCAGTGGCTAAGCTGTGAGCTCATGGGAAGACATCTCCAGGGCCTGACTGGGGTAGGTACTGCTTGTAAGAGCTGCTGGGGAGAGGACTGTGGCCGAGTCTCCCCAGGGCCTGCAGGCTGCAGAGGGCGAGGAAGGGCAGACGGCCAGCCAGCTTGGCTACTGGGGGAACAGAGTGGGCATCATTTCTGTACCTTCTCCAGGATCTTTCTGGCAAATTCCAGCTGGTGCAGCTGCTGCTGCTGCGCAGCTGAGACCTCAGTATAGGTCTTGATGAGGTTCTTCTCCTGGAAAGGATGAAGGGAAGGAGAAGGAGGCAGTCAGCTCCTGGCTTAGAGGCTGCAGAGCTGGTGCTGAGGGACACCAAGCCCCGCCTCTCACCTGGGCCTGGATGCTGTCCTTCAGGGCACCCACTCGAGGCCTCTTGAGGGCTGACACTGCCAGGGTGGGTTTCAGGGAGCAGCGGTAGGTGTCTGCCTGCAGCTCATAGTCCTGAGCAGGGGCAAGGAGCAAGGCTGGAAGTCAGTGGAGGAGGCTGGGAATGCGAAGCAAGGACCAGAAGAGGGAGGGAGGCTGGTGGATAAAGGAGAGATGGAGGGGAAGTGTTTACCTGGAGAGCTGCCTGCAAATCCTGGGAGAGGCAGGAAACTATGGCTTTGTCTTGCTCTCGGCCCTGAATCTCCTGAATCAGCCTCTGTTGGGCAGGAAATAAGAGTTAGGATGCCCGGAGGCCCTTCTCATCCTGCCTCGTCTGCTTCTGCAGTCTGTGACGGCAGCCAGTGCAGGGGGGCAGAAGGGACAGGAAGAGCTGGGTCAGGAAGCCCCACCTTTCCCTGACACCATTCTCTGCCCTGCGTCCTTCCCTCCTTGGTAGAGTCCCTTTCTCCTGCTCAGTGCCCCTCGGAACTCTGTCTGGGCTCGGTGGCTCATGTGCCGTCTGTCATATACCGCAGAACCTGGAAGGGCTTGTAGACCACAGATCTGCTGGCCCACCCGGGCCTGCTTCTGCAGTCTGGGGGTGGCACAGGAGGAGGTGCATTGTGGACAAGCTCCCAGGTGACACTGCTGCTGGGGTCCAGGGACTCCCTTTGAAAACCACTGCTCTGCCAAAATTGTTCATAACCCTGGGTGCCCCTTTGATTCACCTGGGAATTTAGAAAAAAATACTGATGCTCTGACCCCAAGGGTTCCAACATGATTATCCTGGGGAGGGGCCCTAGTTCCTCTCTCACCTGGACTTCTGCCCTGGCCCCTCAGGGCCCTCCTGTCTTCATTCCCATTCCTTCTCAACCATTCTTCATGCAGAGTCAAAGCCAACTTTATTTTTACTGTACCGGGAATTGAACCCAAGGACTTCATATTGGGATTCATCTGTAGCTGTTTTAAAAATTTTTTTGAGGGCCGGGGATTTAGCTCAGTGGTTTCACCGCCTGCTGCTCAAGCGCAAGGACCCGAGTTCGATCCCCGGTACCAAAAAAAAAGAATTTTTTTTTTGAGACAGGTTCTCTCTAAATTGCTCAGTGTCCCAGGTTGGACTTAAACCTGTGATCCTTCTGCCTCAGCCTCCCAGAGTGCTGGGATTGCAAATGTTCACCACCACCACCTCCTCCTCCTCCAGCTCACAGCCAACTTTTTTTTTTTTGGTCCTGAGGATCGAACTCAGAACCTTGCACTTGCAAGGCAGGTGTGGTGCCGCTGTGCTAAATCCCCCGGCCTTCACCGCCAACTTTTAAACACTAGACTGAGGGTGTCCCCCAGGGCTTCCCAATGCTGCAGAGTAGAATCCAGCCTCTTTCCTGTGCCTGACAGGTCCTGGATGTCCATTCTTTTTTTTTTTTTTTTTTTTTTTTGGTACCGGGGATCAAACTCATGTCCTTGCGCTTGCGCAGCAGGCGGCGAAACCACTGAGCTAAATCCCTGGCCCATGGATGTCCATTCTTTATCTGGCCACTCTCACCCTAGAACCTCTGTTTCCCCGTGACTGCCGCACCCTCTGCGGGGGACGTTTCTCTCTCTCTCCACCTTGTTTCTCAAGGCTCAGTTTAGGGCTGGGTTCCTTTCACTCTGCTTGGTCCGTCCTCACGTGTGTCCACCAGAGGGCGCCCACAGCACTCCGGCTTGGCCCAAAGCGTTTATCAGCGTTCAGGCCTGGGATGTGTCCCCTCGCCCCACCCCCCGGTCTATTGCTTAATACAGAGCAGGATGCTCCGTGAGGAACTCCATGAATATCACTGCCCACCCGGGACCAGACAGAGGTGGGCTAAGTGGAGCGCTTCAGGTGGAGATCCGGAAGAGCCAGTTTCTGGTTTCAGCCTGAGGCCTCTTAGAGCGCTTTTGATCCGTGGCCACTAGGGGCACACGTGCACAGGCTGCTGTCTGTAGGGCAGGTGGAGCGGGCTGGGGGGCCCAGCTCTGGGCAGGTCCCTGGAGCCCTGGGCCCTCACCTGCTGTGCTCGCAACTTGTAGTCGATCTGGCTGGGCCCATCGCTGGGCCGCACCTGATTGTGGGGCAAGTGCTCCAGCCAGGAGCTCAGGTTGTCCTTGAAGTTCTTGAACTGCTGGTAGGTGAGGCCAGCGTCCTGCACGGTCTTCTCCCTGAGGAGGACAATGCCAGGGCAAAGGTGAGAGCTGCCCTCTGGGGACAGGTCGTGTACACAGAGGAGCCAGGGGAGTGCTTCTCCCTGGGACAGGTCAGGAGGCCTGAGCAGGTCCCTCATTCTGCTGGGGCTGGGGATTCTGAAATGGAATAGACAGCCAGGAATGTGGTGCACATCTGTAATCGCCGCACTCTGGGAGGCTCAGGTAGGAGGATGGCAAGTACAAGCCCAGCCCAGGCAACTTAAGCGCTTACAAAGATGCTATTTGAAAATTAAAAAAAAAAAAATTTATAGGGCTGGGGATGTAGCTCAGTGCAAAGGCCTTGAGTTCATCAGTCACCTGAGCCCTTGCATCTTGGGGACCTGCCGCGAGCCCTGAGGGCCTAGCCACTCACCGCAGGTCCAGCTGGTCCCCCACGGCGTGGTATCGGTCGGTGAGGGCCTGTACCTGGCGCTGCTGGCGCGGCAGGTCTTGGCAGAACTCCTGGAAGTGGTTCTGCAGTGCACTGCATGCATGCTCAGTGGCCTTCAGGTGGCGGTGCAGCCCCAGCACGCAGGCCTGCTGCTTTAACAGCTCCCGTCGCTGGTGCTTCAGATGGAGGGGAAATGGCACCATGTACTCTCAAGCTGCCCCTGAATGCTTGGCCAGGCTGTGCTCCCTCCCAGCAGGAAGCGCCCACCAGCCCCTACCTGCAGCTCGCTGACCCTATCCTGCAGAGCCCCCAGGCCATCAGATATGGGGGCCTCTTGTGCCAGGGTGGACTCGAAGGCCCGGATGACCTTGTCTGCTTCCTGGATCTGCTGCTCCAGGCCCAGGGCAGCCTTGGCTCTGCCCCGGAGGAGACAAAGGTCAGACACCTCCTCGGCCTCACCCTGCTGCCACCCAGGGGCCCCAGGAGCACTCACTTCTCCCCATAGAAGCTGCAGAGAATCTGCACATCGCTGTACTTGTTCTTGACGTTGTTGAGGACCATGGGCAGCTGCAGGGCAGCTGGGCCCACAGGCTGTGCCGACAGAAATGACTCACACTCCTGCTGGGCTGCCTTCTTGTCAGCTCCCAGGCTCTGCAGGCGCTGGGCTGTGCCCTGGGGAGGAAGGGGGGTCAGGGATGTCAGGGTGTGCCCAGGAGATGGGGGCGTGTGGTGTCCCCATGTGGATGACCGAGGGCAAGCCAGCCTCTGACACTCGTCTCTTCATCTGAGGAATGACAAATGGGAGGACGGACTGAGACCCTGTGTACCAGCTGCTAGGCACCAAGGGCCGGCACACAGCTGCCTATTGTGATCCTCACAAAACCTTCAGCCCTGCTGACCCAGGGCCAAACAGCCCGAGCCCTGGCTCTGTCCACTTGGAATCACTGCCTTCATTCTCTCATCTGCTCCCTAAGATGTGGGTTAGGGTGGACATGGTCCCCAGCCCCAAAACCATTCATATGCCAGGTGAGGTGTGGTGACTTCAAAACCCAAGGACCAGCTAGGCACCGTGGTGCACGCCTGTAATCCCAGCACTCTGGGAGGCTAAAGCTAGAGGATTGCAAGTTTGAGCCCAGCCTGGGAAACTTAGCAATTTAGGGAGACCCTGTCTGGAAATAAAAAATTTTAAAAGGGCTGGGGGTGCATCTCAGTGCAAAGGGCTTGGGTCCAATCCATGATACCCCAAACAAAACTCAAGGACCTATCTGGGTCTGACAGACTCTGCCAGCACGGGAACCACCATGCCCAGGGCGGCCAGTGAACCTTTGCCGTTCTGTGCCTGGGAGACACTCGCGCTTCCCCAGCGAATGCCAGGCTTGCTCTTTTCCATCCCAGCGTGGCTCTTGGGCCCCACCTGCAGCACAGCACCTCCCTGCATCCTGCCTGCCCTTCCTGCCCCGCCCCCAGCCCTGTTGAACTGCTGCCTGAAACTATATGATAGAAGAAAAATAACAGGTTGCACAACAGTGAGAACATGGCTCAAGTTTTTAAAAACCAAACACAACCGATAAAAGCTATCTGAACAGAAACCAGTTTGGAAGGCTAACCAGATGCTGCCCTTGAGTGTCGGGGAGGGCATTTGCTACTTGTGGTACCCTCGGGGTGTTGAGAACACAGTCTTATTTGACATCTGCACACGCTGCCACCGGTCCAGGAAGGTGCCCCCTCGAGCCAGGAGGGATGGGATGGTCCCCAGGACTTTCTAGGCATCCTGAGCACCGTCACCAGAGATGTTCTGCTCTGGCCCCTGTGAGAACCCTCCCCAGCATTGCTACACTTCTGCCTCACAACACCCCGATGAACTGGGGACCACTGGGGTCCTGCCTGTTCCCAGGAGGAGGAAATGGAGGACTTGGCTGAGGTGATGGAGCCCTCCGTGGGGCCAGACTGGGGGCCTCTTGGCTGAGCCCTGGACCGTCCACTCCTCTCCTCTGCCTTGGGTCCCAGTGGCTGCTCTGCCTTTGCGTCTCCCCCTAAACTGTCTGCACCCCCAGGCCAGGGCTGCTCCCAACCTCATGGCTGTGGATTCGGCCCTCCAGGTCATCCAGTGGCGCTTTGCAGTTCAGCGGAGTCCGGACCCAGGCCAGGACCTGCCTCTCTATCTGCCCTAGGTCCCCATCCAGCTGGGTCATACGTTTCAGCAGCTTCTGGGCCTGCAGGTCATCAGGGGCTGAGCCAGCTGGAGCTGGGGCAGAAGAGCTGGTGAGGGCTTAGGCCTGCGATGGGCCTTCCCAGGTACCCACAGTGGGGGGCTGGGCAGGGCCTAACCCAGGGAGCAGCTTCCCCAAGGACTCAGTAGCCCAGGAGATGGAGTACCCCGAGCAGACATTCCTAAGCCAGGGTCACCCCTGGGTCACCTATCACAGTCCCCAAAGTGGTGTAGGAATCTAGGTCCTCCTTCCCAACAAGCCCACTTCCCAGTGAGCCCAGGTACCCTGCTGTTCAGGCCTCGAGGGCTCCAGGCGACTGGCCTTCAGGCGGCTCTGCACTGTGGCCACTTTCTGCTTCAGGGCCTGCAGCTCTGTGGCCAGCCTGGAATGAGATCAGAGAAGGACGTCCCTCTTCACTCTTTCTGCAATCACTGTGCCAGGGGAGCAGGGGTCTTTAGGCAGTGGCCTTGGGCACCACAGAGCTTGGTCTGGGCCACAACCTGCCTCCTGCCCCCAAGTATCCCATGGGAGACTCACCTGGAGGCCCGGGCCACGGCTTCGGGGTCTGGTGCAGGGATGCAGAAGCAGGTGGCTGGGGCAGTCTTGGTCTCCCCACCTGGGCCCTGCACGACCCAGGTGTGTGGGTCAGTGTTGTCCATCAGCATATAGCGCTCTCCCTGCAGCAGCTGCGCCTGGTGGACAGATGAGGAGAGGCTCATGCAGCCTCAGCAGGAGCTGGAGAGGTGGCCAAGGTCAGTTGGGTAGGGGATGAGGACAGGGGCAGGCGGGGACAGCAGCTGGGACAGGGGGAGGAGGTGGCAGGTCGGGTGCAGGGACAGATCAGCTGTGGGCCTGGGCTTGGAGAGAGGGATCGGATCGGGCTGGGTCAGGGGAAGGAGTAGCATAGAGGGAGGGACAAGGCAGGCTGGGAGCCAGGGTTGGGGACGGGGTGGAGCTGTGTGGGACAGGGCAGGCAGAGCTTGTACTTCTCCTGAGTCCCAGTCACAGATGCTGTCCACATGCAGGGGCTGCTGCAGCTGCTTCCTGCGCTGGGGCAGAGGGGCCACCTTCTGGCTCCGCCGCTGCAGGTCCCCAATGCTTCTCTCGGCCACTGCCAGCTGCTTCTCCTCTGCCTTCAGGGCCCAGGCAGTGGGGGCTCAGGCCAGGCTGCACTGAAGGCCACCTGCCCCATACCTGCTTCCCAAGAGGACCAGGCCCTGGCCTTCATCAAGGCAGGGATCTGAGCCAGAAAATGAAAGGAGCCCTCCCTAGGGGCCCAGCTAGGCAGATCTGTGATTGGGTGGGGGTGGGAGCTGCCTTGCACGACCCAGCCCTCCAGGGTGGAGGCTGGAGAGGCCTCAGAGCTCTCCCGGGCTGCCCTTGCCATGCTACACAGGAAGAAACTTGGGTCCAGAGAGGATGGGGCTGGCTGGTAACTGGGCAGCCTTCTACCTGCCATGTCAGGGCCTGGTGCAGGGCTAGGGACCTAGGGAGGGAGGGGAGAGTCCAGCCAGACAAGCAGCCTGCTTCCCAGAAGTAGGGTGCAGAGGCCCTGCCGGGGCTGTCTCACCTCCAGCTGTCGCAGCAGCTCTGTGGCAGGGCCGCCAGGGCCCCCAGAAACAGGGCTGTACTTGGTGTCCAAGTCGGAGTTGAGCTTCGCCAGAGTCTGGCTGACTGCATCAGCCTCTTCCTGAAACTGAGGTCACTGGGTGGTCAAAGGCAGAGCCAGGGCATCTTGCTGCCCACCGAGCCTGCAGACCAGCTCAACATGGCCACGAGCCCAAGTACAAACTGAGCTAAGCCCAAACCAGGCTAAGCCTCAGCCAGCTAAACAAAGCCCAGCCCATCCTCCTGGGCCGTGGGACCTTTTGAAGTGGGTGGTTTGCTAGGGGGTATTTTTGGTTTACTGAACTTAATTTTAATTTTTTTTCTATTTTTAAAAATTTTTTGTTTTTAGTAGTGGGGATCGAACTCAGGACCTTGGGCTTGTGAGGCAGGTGGTGGGACCACTGAGCTAAATCCCTGGCCCAACTTAATTTTTTTTTTTTTTGGTACCAAGGATCGAACTCGGGACCTTGTGCTTGTGAGGCAGGCATCAGAACCACTGAGCTAAATCCCCGGCCCCAACTTAATTTTTTTTTTTTTTTTTTTTTGGTACTGGAGATAGAACTCGGGTTCTTCCACTTGAGAGGCAGGTGGTGGAACCACTGAGCTAAATCCCCGGCCCGCCCCAACTTAATTTTAAAATACGTCACACACCACTTGGATCTGTCCTTCCTGCGCATTGAGGGCCCCTCTGCCTGCCTCCCTCCAGCTCCTGGGACAGGGGGAGGTGAAACTGGGCTGTGCTCATCCCAGCCTCAGAGGAGAGGCCAGGGGAAGTGTGCGTGAAGAAGCAAATATGGGTCAGATGGTTGCACACCTGTAATCCCAGTTCTTCTGGAGGCTGAGGCAGGAAACTGGCAAGTTTGAGGCCAGCCTGGGCAACTTAGCGAGACACTGTCTCAAAATATAAACAGGGCTGAGATGTAGCTCAGTGGTAGAGCACTTGCTTAGCATGTGCAAGGCCCTGGGTTCAATCCCAGTACAGAAGCAAGGAAGCAAGGAAGGAAGGGAGGAAGGAGATTCGTGGTCGGGTAATACCATTAATTACTCGCCATGTGTGATGATGGTGTGGTTACATAGGAAAATGCTGTCCAACCACAATTAAACTCCTTGCTGTTTGTCAAAAGTGTACGAAACCCTTGGGTGGAAATCACAATTATAAAAGGAATCCAAGTTGTCTTGTATCAATATTTCTCACCCCCTTTTCATTACTGTTCCTTTAAACAGACTTTTTCGGTATTTTTTCCCCTTAATTCTCCCACCATTCCCAAGAATTTTTCCCCCTCCAGATACTGGGGATTGAACCTTGGACTTTTGTTTTTGTTTTTTTTTGTTTTGAGACAGGTCTCACTATGTAGCCCAGGCTGGCCTTGAGCTCAAGGCAATCCTCCTGCCTGGGCCTCCTGAGTGCTGGAATTATAGGTGTATGCCATCATGCCCAGCCTGAATCCAGGACTTTTGCCCTGAGCTGCATCCCCAGTCTTATTTTTTTTAAAGAACTGGAGAGTCTGGCTAGGTGTCTGAATTGTCCAGCCTAGGCTTGAATTTGCGATCCTCCTGCCTCAGCCTCCCAGAGGACTGGGATTATCGGTGGGTTTGCACCACCACGGCCAGCTCAGCTCTTTTCAGAGGCTTAGGAGGGTAGGTGTCCTGTGCACCCTCCAGGCATCTGTGCGCCCCACCCCACCAGCCCCTGGCGCCCTGGCCGCAAGCTCACCTGGCGGTAGTCTTCCACGTGCTGCAGCAGGCTCTCCTGGCAGATGCACAGGTTCAGGAAGTTCTGCCACTCCGTCTTCAGGGCCTCCTGGTGCACCTGCGGAGCGCAGCACCGCGCGCTCACACCGTGCCCCGCCCACCAGCCCTCGCATTGGCTGGCTCGGGGCGGGGCGGGGCGGGGCCTGCGCACCTGGATGGGCCCGACGGCCGGGTGGCCCAGTTCCACCATGCGCTCTCCGTCGTCCTCCAGCTTGTTCACGCTCTGCTCCTGGCCCAGCAGCTCGTACTGCTTGAAGTGCTGCGGGCGAGTGGGGCCGGAGTGTCTGTGAGCACCAGGCCGGTGCTGCCACCCGGTCGCCTCGCCGCTCCCACCACTGACCTCGTACTCGCGTCGCACGCCTGCCGGGTCGACCATGAGGTCGCTCCAGTCCTGCTGCAGGATGCAGCGCTGCTGCTCGGCCAGGGCGCTCAGCTGCCGCGTGCAGGCCTGCAGGTGCGTGTACAGGCTGCCCAGGCTCTGCCTGCGCCAGGAGGCCGCCTTCTGTGCTCCGGACCAGCGGCCGCAGCGCAGGGAGAGAAGCGGGTGGGAGAGGCCCCATCAGAGGCCATCAAGGGCCCGGGGGCAGGCCCTGCCCTGCTCGCACCCAGCTGCCTCCCCTCCGCCCGCTCACCAGTAGGTCCTGGTATTGGCTTCGGATGTTGTTCGCGTCCTGCCTCGACCAGGGAGAGAAACAGGGCCAGTGAGAGACGGAGTACAGGACGTTGGCACCCTCCTCCTGGGCCAGCTGTGGCCCTCCCCAGAGGCCCAGCCAATCCAGCCCAGGCTGAAACGGAGGAAGGCCGCTGGGGCGGGGGAGGGACTCACGCACCGGCCCCACGAGGCTCCGCAGCTGCTGCCCATAGGCCTCTATCTCCCTCTGCAAGATGTTGTGCTCTGCGACCTGCTGCTCCAGCTCCCCCATCCCGGGCCCGTACTGGCCCTCGCTGACCTGCTTCTGCAGAGGAGCCGGCACTCAGTCTGGGAAGCGACGCCCAGAGACCCTGGGGTCCCTCCCCTGCCCTCCGGGCAGCTCTGTGAGGAGAAGCAGAGCAGCCAGGGAGCAGCCTGGGTGTCGGCTGAGCTCCCCCAGGGATGTGCCATTTTCCAGTGGCTCCTGGGACCACAGTGCCTGAATCCCGCTGGTTCCCAGGATTCCAGGCTCAGCCGCTTGAAGTCTCCCTGCTCTGTCCTACCTGGGCTGTAGACCCCACCTGCTGTCTGGACCCCTCCAGCCAAGCTCCAGGAACCTGTGCATGCCCTCCTCCAGCCACTGTCCCTCACTGTCATCACAGCCCAAACCCTCACCTGAAAATCAAGGTGTCCCGGGACCCAACTGTGCCTGCTGCCCCAAAAACCTACTTCCCATTGGTCCCTGGGCCTCCACCCCAAGGGGACCTTTGCTCCTTCCTTCTGGAAAGTCCTCACTACTTCACCCTGACCCAGCCACACCCTCCTGTCTCTCAGGTGCCTCCTCCTGCACGAAGCCTTCCCCGATTGGACTGTCTACTACCCTGTTCCCCTCCCAGACCCTGAGCTACCCCAGGTTTAAAGTCAGTCAAACGGGATAAACGCTGTTCTATCTGGCTTGCTCTTTGATTGAATGAGGTGTGACTGAGCTCCCTGAGGGTGTCTCAGACATCAGGGTGCTCCTGACCTGTTTCTGCTCCAGCACGCATGCCCAGTTGACCCTGGGCCCCATGTCGGGTGGCAGCACCATCTTCTCATACAAGGCTCGGTACTCGGCACACTCCTGGGTCACCCGCTCGTGCAGCTGCTTGATGCTGCCAAGGATTGGCCTGTGGGTCAGGGATGGGCCTCCCCAGGGACCCCCGAGGTTCTGCCCCTGCACCCTGACCCACTTACTCCTTCTCAATCTCCTCGGCCTGTGGGTGCTTGAGGCGCCGGGCCTTGTCCACATCCAGGAAGAGGTCTTTGAGCAGCACCTCGGCCTCCTTCAGGTTTCGGCCCGTCTCCTGCTGGTGCTTCAGGGCCTGGCTCTGGTCGCTGTTCAGCTGGTCCTGGGCACAAGGGATGGTGAGGCTCGTCAGGGCCAGGGCCCCACATCCTCCCTGAGTGCTCACTGCCAGCCTGAGCCCCAGCCCACCTCAGGCCCACCAGACACAGGGCCAGGCATCTTCGAAGCAGGTGGCAAGAACATGAGAAGCCTAGGCCCCTCTCTGTCCCCCAAGACAGGGAGTGCAGCAGAGCAGAGAAGGAAGGCCAAGCTCTCTCTCACCATGCATGGGAAGTGGACAGTGAAGAACTGGGGTGACTGTCCCCTCGTCCTATTTCCATGTGCACTCTAGGGCCACCAGGAACAATGCCGGGCCTCCCACACCACCTGGCCAGTCCCCGCTTCCTGGGCCTCACCTGCTGCAGCCTCTTCTGGGTCTCCAGGATGTCCCGCTCCACCTGGTCGGCATTGGCTTGCATGCGGGAGATGAGCAGGGCCAGCTCCTGGGTGGCAGCCCTGGTAGGTGGCCCAGGATAAAAGACCAAGGTCACATGGAGGAAAGGCCCTTCTGTCCCTCCAATGTGGGTCCCATCCTGCACACAGCCAGGCTGCCTGCCCTGGAGGGAGGAGTCCTCAGCCTGGGGCACTTGAAGATATTCAGCCTTGGGGTTGGGATTCCCAGAGTGAGCATCCTGGGCTGTGTAATGCAGTGGCACAGGCGGGCCCTGGGCTCCCCAGCCTCCCCAGCCTGGCAGTGAGTCCCACCCCACACAGCTGCCAGTCCACTTCCTCAGGTTGGCAGGTGGGCAGCCCAGGAGCAGGTGAATCACCAGCTCAGCCACTAATGCCAGAGCCTGCTGGCTGGGCCCCGGAGGGGTGGTGGAGCTGTCTGGGGACAGGGGAGCAGCAGAACACCCCCACCCCAGTGCTGTCTCCACCCTCAAGTGGCTTGGCCAGTGTCAAGCCACACCGTGTTGGAGGTAGGCGGGATCAAGATATGGCTTGATGCCAGTTGTGGTGGTGCATGCCTGTGATCCCAGCCCCCAGGAGGCTGAGGCAGGAGGAGAGGATTGCCTTGAGTTTGAGGCCAGCCTGGACGACATAGCGAAACTTGTTTTGAAAGGGCGGTGGGGCTTGGGTAGCCCACTATTCAGATTCAGGGACCCAAAGCCCAGACTGGGACCTGACTTGTTCTGAGTCACACAGGAAGAGGTGAGCCTGCTACTGCCTGGGCCCAGGGCTCTTTTCCTCCAGGGAGCTCCTACTGTTTGCTGCATTCTCTCAGAGGATCAAGGTGACCAAGCAGAGCTAAAAAAGGCAAAGTGGTCCAAGCCTCAGGAGCATGGTGTCCTGTAGGGGTCACAGTCCTAGGGGAGGAGAAGCCCTCGTGGAGCCATAAACCAGGGTCAAAGGACCCGTCCGCAGGCAGAGGGGCAGTGCAGTGAAGACAAAGCACTCTGAAGGGACTCTGGTCCAGAAGCTCTGGGTCTGATTCTTCTCTGTCACTACTGCTGTGTAAGCCCAAGCAAATTAGACAACCTCTCTGCATCTGAAGTTGCTTACTTATGAAATGGGGCTTTATTTATTTATCTTGGTTTTCTGGAACAGGGTCTCACTTTGTAGTTCAGCCTGGCCTTGAACTATATAGTTTGAGGCTGGCCTTAAACTCATGGCCATCCTCCTGCCTCAGCCTCCAGAGTGCTGGGAATACAAGCCTGTGCCCCCATGCCCAGCAAAGTGGGGTTTTAACAGTCTTCCACAGAATCCATTGGAAGCCTCAAGTGCAGAGTTAGGACTCAGCACGTGGTAGTTTTTATTCTACAGAGGGTAAGCGCCTTGAAGGCAGGTCTGGCGGTTCTGTTTACAGCAGCTTCGCCAGAGCCCTGGATGGCCGCTGCACACCAAGTGCTCAGTAAGGGTGCGGATTACACACAGGGAGCTAAGAGCCCTCTTTCAGGTGCTGTGCATAGAACTGCCCCAGGCCTGCAAGCAGGTGCAGCAGCCTGCCTGCTGTAATCCTGTCCTCAGGTCTGGCTCACAGAGCTGCACCTCCACCCTGGGCCAGGAACAGGTTTCCCGGGGAAGACAGGTCACCTCAGTGAGAGTCCTAACCTCCTAACCGCGGTCTTTCCCGTCTGCCAGAAGCCCAGCCCATGTGGGCGCCCGGATCCCTATCAGGGTAATGGGCACCCCACCCCAGCCTTTCATCTCTGCTCTCATCTCAACACCCTGACACCCTGCACTGGGGTGGACACCACCTCCTCCTGCAGAAAGGCTGAGGGCAGTGAGCGGGAACAAGGCAGCCAGGTCTGGGTGAAGAGGGAGGCGTGGCACCCCCTCCCCACACCCCGGTGGAAAGGAAGCCCCAGCTCTTGAACCATTCACCCAAGGCGGTGGGGGGGGGCACAGGAGGCAGTAGAGCCCCCCACCTGCCAGTGCCTGGCCACCCTCCCTCTCCCCTCTCACCTGTCCATCCTGCTCCCCTGTGCCCAGCCCCTGAAGATCGTCCCAGCCAAGTGGGGCCTTGGGAGCAGAGCCCTGGACAGGAGCCAGGCCCTGACATCTCCCAGCCTCCCCAGCACCTCTCCTGCAGAGCGGCCTCCTCAAGTGGCCCTCAGGCTGTCCTGGGGCATGCAGGGAGCAGAAGGCCATCACCACCTTCCTGCCAGGGCTGGAGCTCAGTGTGGGCCGGGGCTCCTGAGGTGGGCGAGCTTGGCTTGGAGATGCCCGATGCAGGTCTGGGCTGCCACCTCCAGGTAAGTGGAACATCCAGCCCCGCACCCCCACCCCACTGCCTCAATCCCCCGGCACCCACTCACCGGCTGTGCTTGCTGGGGGAGCCCTTGGGGGAGCCTTTGGCGGGGGAGCCCTTGGGGGACCCCTTCCCCTGGGAGCCTTTGCTCAGCCCCTTGAACATGGTGGTAAAGGCAGGTGCCGGCTCAGGCTGGGCTCCCCGGCAGGGCAGGAGGGCAGGAGGCGGTGTTCGTCCTCGAGGTCTGCTTGGCCAGGCTGTGGCGAGGCAGAGCTGCCCAGGGAAGGCAGTTTCTGCAAGGCCCCTCCCTGCAGGTGAGGGCTCGGGCCTGGGCCTGGCTGCTGCGCATGCCCCGCCGCTCCCGCATAACCAGTCTGGGAGGAAAGGGCACAGCCCAAAGGTGGGGCGCCCAGCGCCGACTCCCACAGAGGCTTGGACCTGCTACACCCACACGCCCAGAGGGAGCACACCTCGATCCCACCCAGACGGGGAAATCGCTGGGCGGGGGGAGGGCAGACACTGGAGGACAAGCAGGCGCCGGCTCGGGGCAGAGGCCCAGCCCTCCCGTTCAGCGCACAGTCCCCAGTCTCAAGCCGGTCCCCACCCGTGGCTTGCAGCCTCCAGGAGAGGCGTGGCTGCTGCCCTGACCGCCCAGAGGCCTGCTCTCCACTCCGGCGGGGCTGCGGGGGGACATTCGCCCGCGCAGCTGAGCTTTTTTCTTTTCTTTTTTCTCTTTCTTTTCTTTTTCTTTCTTTCTCTTTCTTTCTTTTCTTTCTCTCTCTCTCCTCTTTTTCTTTCTTTCTTTCTCTTTCTTTCCTTCCTTTTCTTTCTTTTTCCCTCTCTTCCTTCCTTCCTTCTTTCTCTCCTTCTTTCTACAGTGCTGGAGATTGAACGCAGGGCCTTTGTACTGAACTACACATCCCAGCCCTTTCTTTTCTTCTTTCCTTTTTTTTTGGCATTCCTCTCTCCTGTTTGTTTTTCACTTTTGACACAAGGTCTCCCTGAGTTGCTAAGTTGTCCAGGCTGGGCTCAAGCTTGACATCCTCCTGCCTCAGCCTCCAGAGTAGCTGGGACTACAGGTGTGCACCACTGTGCCTGGCAATCTCCTCTTCCTACCGGAGCCTCAGGGCCTGCAAGAAGGGGCTGGATCCCACCTAACCTCCAGGCACTCTGCAGCCCAACTCAAAAAAGTCCTCTCTGTACTGGTGGTCATTCCTGGACTCATTCTGAGAACCACCCGGTTTTGGTGGAAGGGGGGCTGGAAGGGGCGCAAGGGGAAGGGACACAGTCACACTGGGACGTCATAGCAGGCTAGGTCAGAACCCAGCCTGGCAGAAGAGAAAGATCCCAGCAGATGGGGGAGTCCGAGCCTAAGCCTGGTCACCCCAGTGAGTCTCATGGACAAGCCACTGAACTTGGGGGTGCAGGAGTCGCCCCTTCCTGAGGAGAGGGGCTGAGAATGGCCGTGGAGTAGGGAGGGCCACAGGAGGCCTCGACAAAACAAGCAGCAACGGGAAACAGGTAGCCCGCGACATCTTCTGCTCCCAGCTAAGTGTGATTAGTGAGATGGTGCCGGGGAGGAGAGGCCGATTTCCGTCTAAGCATGAGGGGCACGCCTGCCACCAACTGTTCTCAGAAGGGGCGTTCGCTCCAGTGACTGCAGTGCCAGAGCCCCTCCTACCTGCCTTCTTCACCGTTGAGAAGGGGCCTCCCAGAGGCAGTGGCCATGGAGGTGGGCCTGGTGGGGACAGGGAGTTCCGGACCCCAGCTGAAGTCTGGACCATTTGAGCTTCACCCTCTGGCTGCAGGAGGCCTCCTGGAAAGAAACAAGCGCGCTTGGGCCTCTCCCACGCCCCGAGACCCAGGGTGTTGGGTGGAACACCCAGGCTCTGAGGTGACTCATCACGGCAGGATGCTCCTGCTCAGACTGCCGTGACCCGGGCCCCAAGAATAAGTCACAGGAGAATGGATAGGGCCAAAAAGAGAGGTGTTGTCTTTGTGTTTCATCTCTCATCCTTGGGACAGTGAAGAATGTCATCCCTTTAGAAGCCCAGGACAGGACTATCGCCTCTACTGAGGCCTTCGATGTCCCACAGGGTCATCACAAGCCCTGTTATCCCTGGCTGTTGGGCATTTCAAGGTGCCTGGACCAAATTAGGATGCATTTTATGTGTTAAATTCATACAGGATTTAAAAGAC
This sequence comes from Heterocephalus glaber, assembly GCF_000247695.1. The sequence goes on from NW_004624801.1 coordinate 5,925,656, forward strand.
TTACTTTCAAAGACATAAAATATCTCATTATTCATTTTTTTTCTCATTCATTTTTATATTGATATTTTGGGGTACATTGAGATATGTGAAATGTATTGTTTAATGTCACCTGTTGCTTTTTACTTTTTAAAATGTGGCTATAATAGCTGGGCATAGTGGCATACACCTGTAATTCCAGCACTCTGGGAGGCTGAGACAGGAGGATTGCAAGTTCAAGCCCAGCCTGGGCAACGTAGTGACTGAGCAAGAACCTGTGTCAAAAATAAAAATTTTGAAAAAGGGCTGGAGATTGTGGCTCAGTGTGAAGGCCCCAGGTTCAATCCCCAGTATTGCAAACTAAGAAGAAGAAGAAGGAAGGGGGAGCGGGGAGAAATTTGAAAGAATAAACTGTGGTTACTAGAAAATGTAAACTGCAGTTGAGGCTTGTATTTGTGGCTCATGTTAGAACTCTGTGGGCTTAGGTGCAACCCAGCAGTGGGACAGGGTGCCCTGACTTCCAGTCCCCCAAGGCCTCGGCCCTGGCCCATCTTCCTCTTTGTAGACCTGGCTTCTTGTTCTTCCCTTCACCTGTCCTGGCTTCAGCTCCTCTGTGGATTGAGAGGTTTGAGATCAAATGACCCCCAGGGTCCCTCCAGCCCTGTGCCGACTGTGATTGGCAGCAACAGTTTGCTCACCTCCAGGCTGCTGTGGGCAGCTCACGGCCCATGCGGTGGAAGTCTGACAGAGAGAGCTGACCAGACTGAGAGCGAAGTGCCCAGTGCCAAGGCTGCCAGGCACACAGACAGCTGCCACACGGCCAGGCGGCAGGGTGGTGTCGAGGCTTAAGCACTTAGGTGCCCACTTTCTTCTCCAACTGCAGCGAGCCTGTCCTGCCTGCCGAAGCAGATGGAGGCAATCAATTCTTTTTGCCCTGAGAACGTTAAGCTGTTCCCTGATGAGGGCAGCTCTGCTGTCTCAGGAAATTGCCCTCTGTTTGTTCAATAGCTCTGCCATTAGACCCTTGGACTGAGGGTGAGTGACAACCTCCCCTCCTTTAATCCCCTTGGCTAGCCAGCAGTGAGGGGCCTAGAGAGGCTGGGAGGTGGGGAGGCAAGCCAAGGGAGGTGCCTCCTTCCATGGCGTAGCTGCAGGCCTGGGGTACAGGCTGCAGCCCCAGGAATCTGAAGCTGTCCCAAGGAGACTCTTTTGGGAGCAAATCTACCCAACAAGTCTGATAGCAAAGAAATGCTAAAGGTGTGCCTGGAGAGAAGGAAGCAAAAGGTGCTCCACCTCAGCAGCACGAGGAGGAAAGGGTGCTGGTTGTACCTTTGGAGCCTTTTACAGGGAGGAGCTGGAAACGACATCTAAAAAAACTCAAAGCACACCTAAGCCTGCCTGTATGGAGAGTAGGATTCCCTGTGCGAAATGGCCAGAGCATCTAAAGGGGATCCCAGGAAGTTCCAAGTTCAAGGCTGTTGATGGGCTTCTGTCCCCTGTGAAAGATCCCCTTATCTGGGCTTGGGCCACAGCAAGCAGCCACAGCTCACTGGTGGGACCAGGGCTGGGCAGCAGCCCTCTCTGGGCCACAGGGCCGGCATGCAGAGCCATCTTGCCTTCCAGAGTCTGCCACCCAGTTCTGCTCAGGAACCACTAGCCCTCCAGGTCATCTCAAGTTGCCCTTGGGCTCTGGGCCTCTGCCATGAGAGATCTTAATCGCCAGGTCTGGAGACCTGTGGAGATGTTCAGGTCAGACAGAGGCAGGTAACCAACCATGTCTATGACAAGGTGACAGTCCTGCATGGCAGCTGTGCTGAAGCTGCAGCACTGTGTTCCCTGGTCCGAGGAAGAAAAGGGTTCATAAAGCAGACAGACATGGGGCCGGAGATTTAGCTCAGTGGTTTCTCTACCTGCTGCGCAAGCACAAGGACCTGAGTTCAATCCCCGGTACCAAAAAAAAAAAGAGACACAGCACGAAGGGACAAACTGACAAGTCCTCACAGCCGGGGGGGTGGCCTGCCTAACTGTTGCCAGGAAGCTGGAAAGGGGAGCCCATCAGCCTCTGCCTGTTATCCTACAGCTTGGCTTGGACTCTGCTCAGGAGAAGGCAGAAGGCAAGCAGGAGGGCTGGCTCAGGGCAAGGACCTCTCCTTATCTGCCAACAAGCTCGCTTTGGATCCTGGGCCCCAACCTTCCTGGGGGACTCTCCTGTCAGGCTACAGTGAGAAAATGTCATGCAGTCCTTTCCTCCCTGGCAGTTGGAGGAATGAATGCCCCTGTTCTACAGGTGAGGGAGTCAGCTCTCAGCTGGGTGGGCCACATGCCAGCAAGTGTGGGGCAGAGATCCTAGCACTTGGGGGACCCTGGGGTCTTGTTCTTCCCCTTTCAACTTGGGGCTGTGGGGTTGGCCAGGTGTCCACCCTTCGTTCCACAAGATAGCTAAAGCTCAAAGCATTGCTTCCTATCTTTCCTAGACTGCTGGGAAAAGTTCAGCTTAAAGGAAATGATGTGGTTTAACAGACTAAGAGAGAACTCAGCTGGGCATGGTGGTTCACACCTGTCATCCCAGCATTCTGGGATGATCCTAAATTCCAGCCCAGTCTGGGCAATTAAAAAAAAAATTTTTAAAGGGCTAGGACTGTAGCTCAGTATGAAGGCCCTAGATTCAATTCCGACAACCAAGAGGGGGAAAACCGTCCCTCCCCAGCTGCCTGGACGTTCTCTGCCAGTCTCAGCAACACCTGGGAGCTGCTCAGTACATGGTCTCTGATGGGGCTTTTACAGCAAACAGGAGAATCCTGTCCACAAAGCAAAGCCATACAGAAGAGGCTGAGACCACCGTCCTTTAAAAAGGTCCCCCAAGCATCCATCTGTATGTCATTTGAAATTATATTTTAACTTAAATGAAGTGTGATCAAAAGTGTATTTAAATTTGAAAGATTAATTAATCCTTTAATCCTCCTCACAATAATCCCTCTCACTTCAAAGACACTTACTCCATCGTTCTTTCCACGTTCTGAAGCAGCTCTGGAAGTCCTCTTTCATGTCTTCAGCTGTGCTGTTGTTGCTGCCTGGATGTCCTGAATAGATTCAAAACATTTCCCTTTCGTGGTCATTTTGACTTTGGGGAAGAGCCAGAACTTGCACAGTGCCAGATTCAGTGAAAAAGGTGGAGAGGACGCACTGTCATGTTCTTTTGCAGCCCACCTTTCTGTTGGGTGGCACTGGGCAACAGCATTCACTGTATGTTTGATCACACCTCATAAATACATGAAAGAGGACTTCCAGAACTGCTTCAGAACATGGCAACAATGATGAGAGAAGAGTGTTCAAAGCGAGACAGAGGATTTTTGAGGGGGTATTAATGACAATGTGGCTTTTACTATATTTTTAAATTTCCATGTTCACCCTATTTTTTGATTCTTTGTTCCTTTAACACCTCTAGCTGACACTTGTGGAGACTGCTGTGTCCTAGACAGTGCATGGCAGAGGGCGGACCCACAGGCCAGGGGCGTATTTCCACAAGTGTACCACAAGTGTACTCTGGGCAGCCAGCCTTCTGGGCTGCCCCAGTGTGTGTTCCAACCACGGTCCCTTCCTCAGCTCTGCAGAATTCTGGCACCCATCACACAAGTGACTGTAAGCCCTAACAGGCTGACAGGTTATAGATTCTTCCAGTTGTGACTGTCAGGATTCCACCGACTTCCCATTTATTCTCTTTGCTTTGGAACATCCATAAATTTTACAGCTAAATCTGGTTTCCATCTCCTTTGCAGCAATAAGTGTCTTTAAAAAATCAGAACACATGTTTTTGCTATCTTTGGATATTTTCCTAGACCTCCGAGTGTTCCAAGCTTTTCCAGGCTGCAGACAGTAAAAGGCTGTTTAGAATTGTGCGATCATTTAGCTTTTTTTGTGTGTAATGAACGATACCTAATGTGTGAAAAATGAGCACTGCCACAGGGATGACAGTGAACAGAATGCAGTCCCCGCCCTCGAAGGCCCTGGCATCAGCCTCCCTCTCTGGGAGCAGGCAAAGCCACTGCCTCAGCTTGTGGGACTTCTTGGCTATGGTCCAGGGCCACTGTGAAAGAACACGCTGCCCTCACAGACTGTCACCTCACAGCCACGGTGAGAGGCTCAGGTTGTCGCGAGGGGAAGGAGATGGGAACCAAGCCCTGCAGTGCTTCATTTCAGAGTCCAAGAACTTGCACCTGACTTAGTGTAAAAGAGGAGCTGGCGCAGAAAGGGGAAAAACCCATGAGATCCTCAGCACCTCACGTGTCTCCTTGTTGCTTCTCCAAACAGAACCCTCCTGTGCCCCTTCAGGTGGGGACTGTCATCACTTGGACAGGAAAACAGAAACATGACAGAAGACCTCTGACAATGCCAGTCCTGGAAGGACCCACCTCGTTGTATGACAACAGCCAGCAAACTGTGTGCCAACAGAGGGCTTGGCTCGGAACCTGTTCCCATCCGAGGCAGAACCACTTCCTGGGCCAGAGGGCGGGATCAGCCACAGCAGCCCTCGTGACACAGCCTGTTTAACATCCAGCGATCCTGCAAAGGGATGTGTGCGCCGACCATGGCCTCGGTCCTGCCTGCTCTGTCTTCTATGTAAATATGTGATTCCAATCTAAACACAGCGGTCTCCACCAGTGTGAGTCTGACAATAGCCACTGCTACTCCGGTGCCCAGCAGGGACACTGGGAGCCACGAAATTTCTAGTGTGGCCTTGAGAAAGAACGAGCATTAAGCAATCTTAAAATAAAGAGGTGAAATGAGAACAATTAGCATCCCTATACCTGCTGTCTTGATAAGAGGACCTCGTGGGGGCTGGACGGCACAGAGCAGGACAAAGGGAACCTTCTCACAAGGAGCCGGAAGCAGCCCAGTCCTCTCACAATACCTTGGACATTGGTGCAAGGCACAGCGGGGGCCTGAGCAGAGCCCGAGCCGGCTGCGGACAGAGAATGAGTGTCGACAGATGCAGCGCCTCAAACCACTGGGAGAAGGGGAGGGCAAGCATGAAGGCCCAGTGCACCGCCAGACCCTGAGGGACGCGGAGCAGAGCCTGCAGGAGCAAACCCAGGACCTTAAGCTGGGTCAGTGTCTGTGTATCTCCAAAGGAGGGAAGGAGGAAGGCGTGTGGCACAGATGGAGAAACTCTGCAATGAAATACCCAGGGTGGGGGTGTGGCTCAGTGGCAGGGTGCTGGCTCGCGCAAGGCCCTGGGTTTGATCTTTAGCACCACACACACGCACACACACACACACGCACGCATGCACACACTCACAGGAACAACAAAATCAGCTTCCTGAGGCACTTAACACCAATCAAACCCGGGGGAGAGGCCGGGGATTTAGCTCAGTGGTTCTGCCGCCTGCCTCTCAATTGCAAGGACCCGAGTTCGATCCCTGGTACCAAACCCAGGGGAGAGACCCCCCATCTCCCACTTCCAAGTCCTCCAATCCTCAACAACACAATTCTAATAAGGCCACCGTGTCTTCCACTGTCCCTCTGGCTCCTGGCCATCCTTCCTGCAGCAGCCAGGAACCAGCTGGCTCTGTGGCCTTGAAGTACAGCTCCCAGCCTTCCCTTCCAGCCGCCTCGCCCGAGACACTTCTCGTGGTGCGTCTTCTCCGCTGCGGGAAAAGCAACCTTTGATTTCCAAGGGAATTAGGGGTATCAAGAACACTGCATGTTTAAATCACTTTTATTCCTTCTTTCTTACACTGCCTTTGTGACATCTATTACTGATGCCATAGTAGAAATTAAAAAAGGATGAATAAGGAAAAAAGTAAAAGGGTAAGAAAGATTAAAATACAATGGCATCTAAAAATCACAGAACTCTTTAAAAACAGTGCCTCCAGCACATCCCATATCTGGCATCAAGTATCCCCAGCTGCCAGGAAGTCAGGATGCAGCTGGCCTCAGTCACTCACCCGGATCCTCCGGGAGAGCTGGGCTGTGGGTGAGGGAGGCCGTGTAAAAAATGGGCACAGTCTCCCTCATCCTTGCCTTGTAATATAAGATTTGGTTTCATCATTTCTGAGTGTAACATATTTCTTCTAAAAATAGAGCTCTCTGCTTGTTTGGAAACTTAATGTTCACCTGGAGATGAAGGGGATAAGGCTGACTGTAACTTGGACATGACACTGCCAATGTTTCATAGTCATGGACAAAACTTCAAGGGTGAGTTCCTTTCAAATCCACAGTACTGAGGACACATGACAAACATCCCGAGGGCCCACTGTGCCTCTGTGGAACCCCTAATGCACCACGGACCACTGGGGGTCGGTCCTGGCTCACTGGGCACCAGACAGCAGTGGTGCCCCAGGAGGTACAGGAGACACGGCGACCTGACAGGGTCCTGGAGACGCTGGGGTGCCCTTCTCACACGTGGGCTAAGAATGTAAGTGCACAAACACAAGACGTAGGAACACAGGGCTAAGGGTGTGCAGCTCCCACCCTGGGCCAATGCAGACCTGGATTTAATAGCATGGAACTTGCTGGGGCTTTCTCACAACACAGGTTAAGAGTCAGAATCTCCCCTGCCCGAGGAAGAGCCCGGTTAGCTCCTGAATCCAAAGATGCCCTTGATGTATCCAGTGAGGCCACTCTTGGTCTTCTGCTCCAACTTGTCCTCGAGGGGTGGGAAGGCCACATGGTTGAGGGCCAGGTCAAAGAACAAAGGCTTGCAAGGAATGGGCTGGAAGCCTGGCGGGAAGTGGACGAGGTTGGCTTGCTTGGTGACAAGAGAAGGGTCCAGGCAGAAGGTCTCAAACCGTTCAGCCAGAGGCTGGAGTCAAAGCGGAGGCGTTAGTCACCCAGGCGCCCTGGTGGGATATTCACTACATCTGAGCGCCTGAGCAGGCTCTCCCTGGCTAGCTCACTCAGCCCCGGTCTCCTGCTGGAGGGGCCGTCAGTCCCTGTCTTGCACCTGGGGGGCACCAGGGGGACGCAGGGTGGCTGGACATGCAGGCGAGATCTGACCCATTGGTGCTACTCTGCACAGCCACCACTTCTTCTACCTTCCTTCCTAGGGTGATCCAGACATCTAACAAACTACATAGGCAGCTTGCGGGCCTCTGAGCACAAGAAGGGAGGGAAGTAGGGGCTTTGACTAGAAATTAAGGACCCTCTGGCCTGCCACTGAGCACATAATCCCAGAGCAGTGGTGGCAACCCTATGGCACACGTGCTGCAGCAGGCTGCCTGTATCACTGAAAGCTCTAAAAGCTTCACCCTCACCATCAGAGGAGTTACTAATCCTCCTCTATTTCTCAAAGTCCACAGCTGTACTTACCTTACTGTCCTTCACTGGGGAGGAAGTCTCTGTTTGATGGACATCATTCGCATCTGAAAATGTCAGAGAAATTCAGTGAGAATAGGGCCTTGTGCAGCTATAGTCACAAATGAGGCCTGTCACATGCGTGGCTTCGAAACCCTAAGAGCAGAGGTTGGGGAGGGAGTTCTCTCCCTCCTGGGTTCAAATCTCACTAGGAAGTGGTGTAAACGGCAATAAATTCTAAGCCAGGCATCATCAGCCCAATGGAGCTGCCACAATTGTATAGGAGGCCGTGAAGGGAGAAGGGACATACGACAGTGCTTCTCTAAATCCCTCTACACATTTCAGAGCCTAATGGGGCAGAAATAAACACCAGGAAATTGAAAATCTGAAAGATTAACTGGACCAACCCCTCTCAACCTTAAAACAGTGATGTAGGGTGTGGAGGAGAGGAGAGGTGAGAGTAAAGAGGACTCGGGGATGCGCTCAGTCAGGACCAAGGCTGGGGCTCACCCAGGATGGCGGCAGCCTGCAGGGAGCACTTCTCTGACCGAACTTGGGTGATGAGCTCTTGCACGTCAGGCAGGTCCTAGAAGAATTCCAAGAACGAACACTCAGAGCCGGCAGTGCCAGGGCAGCCCCCGCCCAGCCCAGGGGAAGGGATCCCCACTGGGGTTTTCATAGGGTTCTGGATTCTTCACATACTTCTCTATTTTTAGTACCGGGGATCCAAGTCAGGACCTTGCGCTTGCAAGGCAGGTGTGGTGCCGCTGGGCTAAATCCCCGGGCTCATATACTTCTAATTAAAACAAAAAACCCAGCCTGTTTCAAGGAGGAAAAGCTATACTATGGCTTATGCGACAGTAAGCATGAACTAGTAATATCCACATCAATAAATTTACATTCACAAAGTGTATTACAGGCCAGGCACCATGCTAAGCAGTTTAATTGTCAATTTAATCAGCACAATACTCTCAGAGTGGTCTGTTCCCTCCTGTGGCAGATGCGAACCCCAAAGTATGGCGAGGTGCTGGCCACACAAAGGGGGGCAGGGGTGGAACACAGAACCGAGCCTTGGGCTGCCACGTCCCTGTTTCTCTACGGGTGATGCCTGGCTCTTGGTCTTGGTCTCTTGCTTGGCACAGAGGGAATGATCTGACAAGGCCTGGATACCACAGAATCCTTTCCACCTCCATTCCCTGACACACTCCTCCAAACATTCAGCATAGGAGTCAGGGACTCAGAAACTCCACGTTTTTCTAAGAGAAACAATCCACACTGTTTTTTCACTGTGTCCCCAAATGACATCCCACTGTGGTGATACTGCCACTCTCTCCACCCCACCCTCTGCCCTACACCGTCCCTCCTTCCTACTCCACCTGTACTCCAGGCCTCCCAGGATTTTTTGTGGTGCTGGACATCAAATCCACGGCCCCACACATGCTGCAGACATGCTCTGTCACTGAGCTGCAGCCCAGCCCTCGACTTCTTTGGATTTCAGACAGGCTTCTGCATGCAAGTCTGTGGCTTCAACACCACCACAGGCTCTCAGGAGGTCCAAACCAGGTGGATGTGTTCTCCTCCCAGGGCCTGGTGTCCTGTGCACCTGGCAGCAGCTCCTCTGTGCTGGCCTGGGATGCCATCGTTAACAGTAACCAAAATTTGCTTTTCTACATGATTTCTACTTGTAAAATGCACACAGATTACTCAGTTCTATCAATGACTGATTGACTTACAGAGGGTCTTGGTTTGCTATGTGGCCCAGACAACCCCTGAACTCATGGTGATCCTCCTGCCTCAGCCTCCCAAGTGCTGGCATTACAGGTGTGAGGCATCCTGCCCAGCTTCAATCAATGTTTCAATAAGCTCTGTGCCATCACACAGGTTCACAAGCTCATGCAGCTGGGTGTCAATCAGTAAGAGCAGGTCATGGAGCCGTTGACAGCTGTGTTTCACACGGGCACTTCTTAAGCTTGAGCGAACCCCTGCAAGACCTGCAGCCAGGTCCTCTTCTTTTCAGCACTGGCCACTGATCACAGGGACTTGGACATGTGAGACAAGCTCTCTACCACGAATCATACACCCAGCCCCTTCCTTTTTTCAGTACTGGGATTGAATCTCAGGTCTTCACACTTGAGTTACATCCCACACTTTTATTTTGACACAGGGTCTTGCTAAGTCAATAATTTTCCCAGGCTGAGCTTGAAACTGTAATCCTCCTGTCTCAGCCTCCTGAATGCTGGGATTACCGGCTTGTGCCACTATGCCCAGCCCTGTTTAGCTTCTAAGGTGAGCTGAGCAGGGGCATGTGAGGGCAGTGTGACCGGAGACAGGGGAGTCCACGCCCACGTTACCAAGCTCGGACACTGCTGGTCCTGGATAGGCCATGCAGGAAGGCGAAGGCTGCATCAGCGTTTCTCCACTGCTCTGGCAGGGAGAACCACTGAGGGACTCTGAAAACCCCAACATCCATTCCAGATCCCACCAACCGGAACCAGGAGCTTTGTGGATGGGATGCAAACATCCATTTTAAAAAATTTTTTTTGGTACTGGGGATTGAACTCGGGACCTTGAGCTTGTGAGGCAGGTGGTGGAACCACTGAGCTAAATCCCGAGCACAAACATCCATTTTTAAAAATTTTGCCAAGCAATTCCAACGTGAAGCCAAGTCAGAGAACAGTACTTAGGGTTTTTGTTTGTTTTGCTGTATCTACATCCATCTCAGGGCTTACAGATCAAGGGCAAGCAGGGTGACCAGCCTGGACCAGCCTGAGAAGCAGTCTTGGATCGTACCCTGGCTGGCTGAGACCCACCTTCCTCCACATCTTCCTGGGCCTGAAAACAAGGAGGGCAGAGGCCTCACCTTCAAGCTGTTCTTGAAGGCTCCTGAGTCCGAATTTACTTCGTTTGCATACTTCAGCACTCTGTCATACAGGACAAGGGCTTCGCTCCACTTCTTCACCAACACGTAGGACTGAGCAATGAAAAAACACCTGATGGGGAGGGAGAAGAGCCACAATATTCTAAAGCAACAACCGCCCAAGTCCAAGGCTTCCTCTGCAACTTAGGCTGAATTTTCAATTTGGGAACTGCAGTTTTTTTTCCAGGTTCAGTTTTTTAGAAAATATTTTTGACCTATGGTTGGTTGAAACTATAGGTGCAGAACCTGCAGACAAGGAGCAAACTGTGTATAGATTTAGTGTATGGGTGAGATTGTGTGTATGTGTTAATTCTGTATCCTGTGGAAACAGGAATTTTTTTTGTGTGGTACTGGAGACTGAACCCAGGGCCTTCACACTGAGCACTGAGTCACAGCCCCAGCCCTTTTTTCTTCTTCTTCTTCTTCAAATTTTGAGATAGCAACTTCACCAATTCACCAAGTTACCCAGGTTGGGCTTGAACTTTCATTTCCTTTTTTTTTTCCTTTTCTCATATTTTTAGGGCTTGAACTTTCAATCCTCCTGCCTCAGTCTCCCAGAATGCTGGGATTACAGGCGTGCACCGCCAACCCGTTTGAAAACAGGACTCTTAACTCAAGCTGACTGCACAGGACCCTGTACCAGCATGCTCGCGTTTGCACAGCTAATTTGCAGGTCCTTCCAGCAGTTGGAGATGGTCATGCAGGTCCAACACACCGCCACCACCTTTCACTTACTAGCTGACTGCTCACAGGGGCAGTTCTCAGAAGGAAGGTGGTGGCAGCCAGGGACAGCAAAAGGCCCATATTGTTTGGCTCCCACCCACATCTAAGCCACTATCATTGTCTCTGCTCATGTCATTTATTTATTGATTGATTGATACCGGGGATCGAACTTGGGACCTTGCGCTTGTGAGGCAGGCGGCAGAACCACTGAACTAAATAAATCCCCAGCTCTGTTCATGTCTTCTTAAAAAACAAAACCAAGGAAGGTTCTTCCTAACTGAATTTCTTCTATTAGGCTCAAAATATCCTAAGTACTTCTGGCTCTGCTTTCCTTCTTCAGAAGTATGGGGATGGAACCCAGCACCTTGACATATAGCTTGTGCCAGCACACCAGGCTTGCTGCTAACTCTTGACAGGACAGAAGGGGCCAGCCACACAAGCAGAGGGCCTAAAAAAGAAATGTTTGGGCTGGGGATTTAGCTCAGTGGCACCGTGCCTGTCCTGCAAGCACAAGGTCTTCAGTTCGATCCCCGGTACCAAAAAAAAAAAAGGTAAGCACGCATATGATTCTACTCTGCCACTCAGTCTAGTCTAGACCCCCATCTTGCTATACAGCCCACTTCTGAGTTACCATGATTCCTCTAAGAAACTGAGAGGTCTTAGCTTTATCCCAGTGCAGTTCAGGCTTCCTGAACTGGCCACTCTGGTTATGCTACAACAGGTGTGGCATATGGTTATGTTGTGCTACAACATCCTTTCCAATGCTGTCTCTTCTTCATGGGGACGGGGAAGGGAAGAGACCAAGTTTAATGTGTGTGCTGACTCCGCCGGCACATCCAAAGAAACAAGGAATACTGGGTACTATGCTGCAACCATGGTCAGGGTTTCCCACAAGCACACTGAGCTGGGCACTGTCTGCTCAAGGCAAGGCAGCCACACAGCCAGGTGCCAACAACTCCATCTTCCAAAGCTCACAGAACTGTTGGAGGCAGAGAAGAGCCAGCCCTCTCAGGACATTACCTGTAAGCCTTGAACACCAGGGTCTTGAGGCTTATCTCCTTCTGGAAGGCTCTGTCCTCCTCTAAGCCAGGAAGCTGCAGTAATTCCACCAGATTCTGTACAACAGATACAAAAAGAAAAGTGAAGAGTAGGCAAAATTGAAGAGTAAGAGGAGTTAGTTGTGCTCAAAACAATGGGACACAGCCCACGCAGTGTGACTGGGCAGCAGCTGTCCTTGGTGCCTCCTGTTCCTCTCTGATGCTGACAACCTGTTTTCTTTTTTTTTTTGGTACCGGGGATCGAACTCAGGTCCTTGTGCTGCAAGGCAGGTGCCGGAACCACTGAGCTAAATCCCCGGCCCAACAACCTGTTTTCTTTTAACACTCAACTCCTATCTCATCCACCTGCAGAAACTTCTTGGACCATCTCAGAAAGCTCTGTCCAGCTCTAGACTTTATTTCCGAGTCGCTTACTCACTCAGCAGCTACACAGACACCCTGTGCATGTGTGCACATGCAGCAATCCTACTACTTGACTGACTCCCAGTGGGCCGAGGCAGTGTGGACTCAGGTCTCTGGATGATCCACAGCACCTGGGAAAGTTTTTTTTTTTTGGAGACAGGGTCTACCTTGTCCAGGCTGGTCTCAAATTCACAGGCTCAAGTGATTCTCTTACCTCAGGCTTCTGCACAGCTTGGACTACAGGTCTGCACCACTGGGCCTGGCTGCTGGGAGAGCATCTCATAGAGGGAGTACTCAGTGAAAGAGTACTGTGGGTTTACAGTCTGTGCTTCTGAAAGAACTCAACACATCTCATGCATGGGTGCTCACAGACTGCAGAGCTGGTACAAAACCTCTGTCTTCCACCCTGTTACTAATTGGTCGTGGGTGTCACAGCCCTGTTGCTATGTACAGTTAAGTCATTTTGCATCCTACACAGGCAAAGTACAGTCCCCAAGGTCACCTGTAGAATGATGTCATAGAGCCGGATCAGGTCCTGGGGCCGGGGAGAGCGCTTGCTGTCATCTTCTGGCTGCTGCTGCAGCAAAGCCTTCTGCAGACCATTAGCCATGTTCTCATTTCTCTTGATTGCTGTTGACAGCTTGATGTAGGTCAGGTAGCTGAAACGTACCACAAGTCAGCTCAGCTTATGCTCAAGGAAGCTGATGCTCTGGGAAATGCACCAAACTGTGATTTGAGACTGCGCTAGGGGAAGTGTGGGAGTGAGGGCCAGCAGGACCACCGGGCTAGGGCCTCAAGCTCACGGGCCTGCAGTTTGGCAGCTGTTCATTGGGAAACTTACAGGGGACCAGACTGAGACCTTATGACAAAATCTTGTTTCAGTTTGAATTATATGCTGTGTCTTTTTTCCGAAAGCCACAGAGCTCCTGATTTAGAGGATGCTGCTGCTAGTCCCTAGGAAAGTCCACAAGTGGGACTGGGGATGTAGCTCAGTGGCAGTGTGCTTGCTTAGCAGCACAGACCCCTGGGTTCCACCCCCAGCACCACAAAAAGAAGCTCCAGGGATGGAAGCCAGTCTCTGGGATGAGGACCAGTCATCTTCCTGAGCCACACCACATGGATAAAGTGCTCACGCCACACCTGCCCCACTCATCCATGGCCTTCTCTTCTCAGAAACACTGTGCCACAGTGTTTCAGTGTCACGCAACTAGCTATGGAAATGTGGACAGACTACACGATACCTGCTCATTTTAACTATACCACCCAAAAGTCCCTTTAATGCTGAGAAAGTTGTCAAATGACTAAATCTCCAAATCAAGAAGTGTCAACAGGGCAGGAGATTTAGCTCAGTGGCACCGCGCCTGCCTCACAAGCGCAAAGTCCTGAGTTTGATCCCTGGTACCAGAAACAAAGCAAAACAAAAATTAAAAACACTTACATGCTGTTTAAAAAAACAAACAAAGAAGTAGCAACATACACATGTCATTTAGAGAGACCTAGAGTAAATACTGAAAGAATTTGTTAAAAAAAATTAAAAACAGCTGCTTCTGGGAAATGGGTGAGACGGTCATTAGACAGACTTTCCTAAGGACCTTTGTAGAAAAATCAGACTGTCAAATTGACTCGCCAGGCATGGTGGTGGTGCACTGCTGTAATCCCAGCACTCTCGGAAGCTGAGGCAGGAGGGTGGGAAGTTTGAGCCCAGATTGTGTAACATAGGGAGAACCTGTCTCAAAATAAAATAAAATTTTAAAAAAGGCTGTGGATGTAGCTCAGTGGTAGAGTGCTCACTAGCATATGTGAGGCCCTTGGTTCAACCCCCAGTACTACACACACACACACACACACACACACACACACACACACACACACACAGAGGCATAAAGCTGCCCTCCTGATCATGGGAATTTATGATCCTCATATTGGCTGGACAGATCCTGAAAGTGGGAGAATGGATGCAAAAGCATGGGCACCCACGTTTCCAAGAGTCCTTAGCCTCAGTGAAGGTTTCAGAAGGCTGTTTCCAGGTTCGGCGATTAGCTCAACTCTGGAGTCTAGGGCTCTGAGTACAAACCAGTCATCCAACCTCCGTAGCATCACCTTTCTCTGTAGGCTGCTAAAACAGGCAACATCTAATTGCCATTCTTGATTGCCATTCTATGTATCTGAGGCACCTGCAGTTGCTTTGACATTCTCACAACACCAAATTCTTAAGAATGGAGATCAAAGGTAAGAAGAGAATTGGTTTTGTTTTGTTTTTGTGAGACAAGGTGTTGCTGTGTAGTCCAGGCTGGCCTCAAACTCGTGGTGATTCTTCTGCCACAGCCTCCAGAGTGCTAGGATTACAAGCATGTGGTACCACACCCAGTGGGAATTGTTTTTGTTTTTTGTGGTAATGAGAATTGAACCCAGGGCCATTCATAAGTTAGGCTAGTAGCCTGTTGCTGAGCTGTATCCCAAGTCCATCCTTTTTGGGTCTATATCCCCAGGCATAGGGGTTTTTGTCTATTTATATGTATTAAGATCAGCAAGGGAGTGGCTGAAGATACTATCAAGTTTATCAGTAAGTCATAAGCAATGACTTAAAAAAAAATTAAATTCAAGGTCAAATGGAAAAGAGAATCTGATGAGAACTGGAGTTTTCCTAAGTAATATTATTTCTTCCCCTGGTACACAGCAAAAAACCTCACACTCCCCCTCTCCCCCTCTAAAAAAAAAAGACACATCTTTTGTGTGGGAGAGGGGGCAAAAAAAATGAAACCAAGGCCTGGGCCCCAACAACGAACCACCCCCCCCCACTGGGCTCATCCTCCACCGGATATGCGGGCTTGATAGGATGTTATAGTAATGTGTTGTCCAATCCAAGGACAGACAAAGTAATGGAGCAGAAGAGTCCACAGAAAGACCACGCAAGAAGGAAATGCACTGCAGACTGAGGGAAAAGGATGAAAACATCAATAAACTGTCTTGTACCCATCCAATATTCTCACAGAAAAAACTGAGCCAGATCCTCACCTTATACAAAAATAACTGCCAGACTGAACTAAACTTGAGTTCAAATTAAACTTATACCTGAAAGGGACAACTTTAAAACATTCAGAACACAAAGAAGAATAACTTTCAGAGCTTGGAACCAGGAAGGAGAGTGGCTGGCTCCAGAAGGCAGGGAGGAATGGGGGGAGGGAGGGGCCAAGGGAGCTTCAAAGTTACTGGTTATGCTCAAGGTCCCCTCCCCCAGCACCGGAGACTGAACCCAGGGCCTTTGCAACTGCCAAGCTGTGCTTGAACTGACAATCCTACTGCCTCCCCAAATGTTGAGATTACAGGGGTGCACCACCATGCCCAGCTGTTTGAGATTTTATTTATTTATTTTTTGGGGGGTTTTTTTGGTACCGGGAATTGAAATCGGGACCTTGCGCTTTTGAGGCAGATGGCAGAACCACTGAGCTAAATCCCCGGCCCTATGAGATTTTAAACTCTGTAAAAATCTTAAATTATACATATATATTTAAGTAATATGCAAATGTAGTATATATACTCATATAAAATGCACCTATATGCATTAATGTTACGTATTTTAAGAAATTATAAATTAAAATGTACATAAACATTATATACACTCTTGTTCCAATGTTGTATCTGAAATATTAAAAGTACAAAAAATTACAATGACCCTTACCTGTGCAGGTATTGAAGATTAGATACCTTCCCTGACTCGCCTTCAGGAGTATAATCTCTCTGTTTCTGTAGAAAGTGAAAAAGGCAAAAGGTAACACAGCTGACCCTATCCTTGGCTCTGACCACCTCCATCAGTGGTGTGGTCCCCAAAGTGCCATGAACAAAAACACAGTCTTCAGTTAGGTCTGGAGGCTTCAAACATCAAAAGTTGATTAATAAATTATAGAATTGGGCCAGGGATTTAGCTCAGTGGTTTTGCCTCCTGCTGCACAAGTGCAAGGACCCAAGTTCGATCCATGGTACCAAAACAAAACAAAACAAAACAAAACAAAACAAAAAGAATAAATTATAAAATGACAGGATCACTTTAAAAACTGTTGTGAATAACAGAATTAGAGACATAGCTGGTTTAGGGTTCCTGTCCACTGCCCGAGGGTTTAAAGCCAAGAATTAGGAACAAGCCCTGGCTCTCTTTTAGGATCTGAGCCATCACAGCCTGCCTCTTGGGGAGGGCTGAGTAATAGCCCACTAGGATGCCTACATCTTAACCTCCAAAGTCCGTGAAGATGTCACCTCCCATGATGGAAGAGGCCTCACAGATACTATTAAGTATCTCTGGATTAGCCAAATGTGCCCAATGTAACCCAGACTCCTCAGAAGAGAGCAGAAGGGTCAGAGGTAGAGAAGGTACAGGGACAGAAGCAGAGGGCAGAGAGGAGAGAATGCTGAGCTGCTGGCTTTGAAGACAGAGGAAAGGGTCACAAAGAATTGCAGATGGGCCGGGGATTTAGCTCAGTGGTTTCGCTGCCAGCTGCTCAAGCACAAGGGCCCGAGTTCGATCCCTGGTACAAAAAAAAAAAAAAAAAAGAACTGGAGATGGCCCCTAGAAGCCAGGAAATGCATTCTTTGGGATTCTGGGAATGGATTCTCCCTAGATTCCCCAGTTGCTTCCAGAGGAAAGCAGCCTGTAAAGCCACTTTAGATTTCTAATCACCTGAAGCACATGGTAATAAATGTGTGTTTCAAGGTGCTGCCTTCATGGTAATGCAGCAGCACCAGGAAGAGATGCACTCTGTGTCACTCTGTTCCCTCCATCCCCTGGGAGATGTCTCCTCAGTCACTGCAAATTCAAGGCAGAGGAGGGAGACTGGCCTGGGGAAGTCCCTCTGTTAAGGGGATGAAAGGAAGCGTAATATGTAACAGCATCTAATGGGAGAAGGAAGGAGGTGTAGAAAGCAATAGTTTAATTTAAAAATGCTATATGTACTTGAATATTTTATACTCAAGACACTGCAGCAGTTGCTGAAACAAACATATTTGCTTTTAAGATTACAAACTTGAGGAAAATACAATGAAAAGGTAAATATAAAAGAATAAATAAAATGTCCAAAGGTAATAGTTAAGGTTATTAACAGGTATTAAGTTTCAGCTTGATGAGGTGAGAGTTCTGGGAGAGGGTGTCGGCCAAGGTTAAACAATGCTGCGAATGTATTTAATACCATTAGAGTGTACACTGGAAAACATTTTGTTATGTGTATTTCATCACAATGAAAAAATAGCACTTTTTTTTTTTTACAAGAAGCAATACAGTACTTGGTTACCAAACAGACACTATAGCTGCAAGTATCAGATATTTGGAAGACGCAGAGGTCTTTGTGAGCCAGAATAGGGTAGGCACACTTCTCAGAGATGATAAGCTGTGAGTTGGACCTTGAAAACCAGGTGGGGTTTGGTGAGGTAAAGAGGGAGCTCAAAGGTTATGCAGGTGTAAGCAGGAAAAGCAGAATGTGTTCAGGTAGGAATGGCATATTAAGACAACAAAGCAGGGCAGTGTAGCATCCCCTACAATCCTAGCACTCTGGGAGGCTGAGGCAGGAGTATTTCAAGTTTGAGCCTAGCCAGGGTAACTTCACAATTTAATGAGATCCTGTTGCAAAATTTAAAAAGGGCTAGCAATGTAGCTTAGTGCAAAGAGTCTGGGTTTAGACTCTAGTAGTGTTAAAAAAAGAAAAAAGAAAGTGGGAGAGCTGAGGCAGAGGACTCCAACACACAGCGCAGCAGCAGCTCCAAGCTAGCAGGGGAAGGCTCCTGCCAGCTTAAGCCCCGTACTTGCCAGAACTGGCAAAAGGAGGGCATAAAACCCAAGGTGTGGGGGTAGAGAAGACAACGAGAACTTCTAGTCAAATTTTTCTTTGCTTTTGAAATGTTATTTTAATGCATTTTACACATTACAGATCAGTTGGCTAATAAGGTATATAATTTATAAATGAACGGATCAAAGGTACACGCTCAATTCAGAGGACATCACTACAAGTTTGGAGACCACTGCTTGTCCCCAAACTGGACGTCTTATAATCAGAAAGTAGGATTAAGCAATTGGAAGACCTCTGTAGTAGTTCAGGCATACAGTTAGGGTACAAAGCTAATTAAAAACAGGTAGAATCATCAATAGGTGAGAGAGATTACAGAGAGAGGTAAGCAGGATTTTGTGACAGGGAGAAAAAACAGTTCTGAAGCTTTCAGCCTAGTTGTGGATCACAGTGATAACATTAAAAAGACGAAGCACCAGAGAATGACAACTGGAGATAAGAATGGGAGGCCACGGGATGAAACCATTATGAAGAAAAGGACATGGAGAAATGCATTTCTCAACCCGACAGAGCCCGGAGGCCCCTGGTGCTTGCCAGCTGACCACTACATCTGAAAAACCCCAGTGGCTAAGGAAGTAACCCATGGAGACCACTGGGACCCCAGCTAGGGACGGGACAGGCCAAGGAGGACCCATGCCCATGCCCAGGCCCAGGCCCAGGCCGACCCAAGCCAAGCCGGCGGTCAGGCAACATCCTACCTGATCTGGCTTGAGCTCCTCCCGAACAGCCTGGATAGCATCCCGACACTCGCTGAGCATGGACTCAAACAGACGCTCCTTGGTTTCTTCACTCTCAGCCTAGACAAACACAGGACAGAGCAAGAGACTTTCTTTTGAGTCAACTGAAGTACTGCAGCCAGAGGAGGGCATAACAGGGTTATGCTTCTCCTACCACGCACATGTAACGCGTGCCCCAAATCAGACATTCTTTTGTCACTACTCTCTATCACAGGGTATTCTTATAGCCTTATCCACTATTAACATGGAAAAGGGAGTACTTAAAAAAGCGAACATATTGAGAACGCTATGCTACGTGTGTAACTAACTCATCCAGAGCTTTCTGTCAGGGAACAGGTGCTTTAAATGTCTTCCCGTCAGAACTTTCCACTACATTCCCTCAGCGCTCCGGCTCTGCTCAGGATCAGGACCGGCATCCCCCGGGGCCTCAGACTATACTGGGGTGCTGCTCCAACACACTGAAGCATAGATGTGTCCTTCTTCTTTTCCTTTCAGAACACACTGTTACGCTCTATTTAATGCCAGTGGAATTAACCTTCACAAATACAACCCAACTTGCAGATTCTGAGTTTCTTTTAGGTCCACGTGAGTCATAAACATTACTAATCAATAATCAGAAAGAGATTTCCCCTAAATTTCACACGAAGTTCTCTTCCCCACGATGTTCTGCACTGCGATACTCCACCTGGTCTCCTCTGAGAACAACTCTGAGGGCAGGCCAGGCTGACAAGAAGGAGGTGACAGTCTGTACGAGGGCCGGGCAGGTCACCTCTGCTACACAGCTGGGATAAGTGAAAAAGTGATTCATTAACTGAATGCCTGCCAGACCACATTATCATCCTAAGAATCTGACTGAGCGGGCGGGAGTGGATGAAAGGCAGAAAGGAGATGAACTTGTGTTACCGGCGGACCTGCTGTAAAATCAAAACATCAACATTCCATTATTATATCTGACTTTCTCTAGAAACTAACCTCCAATCTGAAAAAAAAGTCTCAACATTCAACTGGTCTTTAAGAAAGTGCAAAAGAGAGCCCCATACGACCCACTCCTTTAAGAGATGGTTGGAGGAACTTTAAAAACAAAAGATGACCAAAAAAACCAAACAAACCCCAAAATACTTTTTTCCTCTTAAGAAGTCTTACAGTTTTCCTACTTTCTATTGTGAGAAAAGTCTCCCCTGTAAATTACTCAATCTAAATCAAACATATTCTTCCACTTATGGGTTACTTAACTTTCCACTGTTCACTAACTTAGGAACAAATCAGAGCCCAGGCAGACCTGGCCCCATCAGCCCCTGTGACCCCGGAGCTTCGGGCAATGATCAGCCCTGTCTGACGCAACGGGTGTTAGCCACCTGGCCACTGAGCACTTGAGATTTTTACTACATGGAACTAGCCCCATGTGTCCAGGGGCTACTGTATTGGATGGTGTGGTTCTAGCGAAAAACATTTTACAGAACACTGTTAAGTGCCTCAGGTTGGCAAGATTCCGTATAATCATTTATTCAAAGCCACTGGCCAAATTTTTCAAAGTACAGTTCCCATAGAAGTGGTGCAGCTGTGCAACACTTAACAAGTGGAATATGACAATGTGAATGTAGGGAGCAGAGGAAGGGGACATAAAAAGAAATAAGGTGTGTTATGTGCATGTACCAAGTCTCTACAATGAATATAATTACTATGTACCACAAACATGTACTAATACAAATTTTAAAATATATATACAGTATGTTAATATCCCTGGCTTTTAGAAACCAGTCAACTACATATGTGCTAGAGTTACCTCAGCAGCAGGGAGAATGAAACTCAGCACTAGTTTGAATATAAGCAATTCACCAAAAATGCCACCAACACCCCTTTTCAGATGGGTGGAGTTTGGTGGTTCAGGCAATGGGTATATAAGAAAAAACAGATTTCATTTCACCACCTACATAGGATGTCTCCTTTCCACAAAGGGCCAGGCATGGTGGCCCATGCTTGTAATCCTAGCACTTGGGAGGCTGAGGCAGGAGGATCACCATGAGTCTGAGCCCAGCCCAGGCTACATAGTGAGTTCAAGGTCAGCTTGAACTACATAGGGAGACCTTGTCTCAAAACAAAACAAAATAAAAACAAAAACAAAAAAGTAAAAGGATGCCATGTATTACATTTGTTCACTGTTGCTAAGTTACTGAGTCAACTTGTGCAAAGGTGCTGAACACAAGCAAACTTCCCCTTGGCTCCCACAAAATTTTAAGTTTCACAGGGAATTTTGCACAAGTCTTAAGCAACAATGCAGGAAAAAGTGTGTTTATAGGGGAGAACTTAAGGCAGTTGTGTTTTCCTGTTGATGTCCACACTGCACAGAACTTGTCAGGATTCTGCTGGCCTAGGCAAAACATCTCTGAACAGAAAGTCTTTAATGCGTTTTGCTGCTCACATTTTATTCTAGAAGCTATATGTGAGGCCAAGTGTTCCTGAAAGGCCAGTGGCACAATGGCGGGACTGCTCATCTATCCGCCACCTTCCAGGTCTCCCCTGAACCAACAAGGACACATCCCTAACATGAAGAGCAAACTCCCTGGTAACAATTTCTCCCAGATGTCCTGTGACACACAGAAACCTTACGCCCGGGAGTAGAGTGTTACTGGTCCTAGTAAGGAAATTTTACATCCCTTTTTATAAAACCTGAAACATCCAGGATACGCTTGCCTTGGTGACAGGACACCTGGCTGCCATTTGCCCTGCTATTAGAGGCAGATCCCCAGGTTGTTTTCACTTAGCTACAGGAATCGCTGGAAGATGGCGGTGTGACTCAGAGACACACAGCAAGTCCGGCCACATTCCCTGCCACACCCAGAGGAGAACGGGGGACAGGAACCAGGCCTCGCCCAGCCCAGTGAGGTCAGGAAGAAACACGTGGAAACCTGGTAAAGAAAAGGATAAACCCCACTTAAAAAAACTTTCTTTTTAAAGAAAGGATAAATGGTCTCCTTTCCACTCAAACATCAAAAATTAAACAGAACTTGAGGATAAGAATCAGCAAGCCTATTATTTAAAACCTTCCCGCTTCTAAAAAGAGAGCCCCAAGTACAACCTCACAATGCAACCACCAGTGACCTCTCAGGAGTGATCAAATGTTATAGCAATTTTTTTTTTTTTTTGTACCAGGGATTGAACTTGGGACCTTGCGCTTGGGACCAAGGCAGGCAGCGGCACCACTGAGCTAAATCCCCAGCCCAGGTGTGATCAAATGTTAAGAAAGCAAAGAGCCAGGCATGGTGGCACATGCCTGTAGTCCTAGCACTTGGGAGGCTGAGGCAGGATTGCCGTGAGTTTGAGGCCAGCCTGGGCTACATAGTGAGACCCTGTCTCAAAAAACAGAACAAAACAAAACCAAAACCAGAAAGCAAAATAGAATGCTTGCTTTGGCAGCACATATGCTAAGATTGGGATTTAGCCTGGCTCCTGTGCAGGAGTGACTCACAAATTCGCCAAGTGCTTCATATTTTTCTAATAGCAATCAGGGAGACAGATTTTTGCAAATGGGAAGAGACCAAGAAGGAGAGGGAGGAAGAGGGCAGCAGAGGGATGTAAGAAGAATTAAGATGTGTCTTGCACATGTACCAACTCCTCACAAGAAATGGAATCATTATGTACTGCAGATATGTACTAATAAAAATTTAAAAAATTTAAAAAACAGAATAGAGGGGCAGGGATTTAGCTCAGTGGTGCCGCCGCATCTGCCTCACCAGGCGCTAGGTCCTGAGTTTGATCCTCGGTACCGAAAAAAAAAAGGATTTAAAAAACAAAATAGAAATAGAAAATAAAGTAAGCCACTATTAAGGATGAACTCTTAAAGCTTAACTAAAGAGACTAAGGGTTTTGAAGTCAGATTTTGGCACCTCAAGTCTTTTCAGACTATTATTTTACCCCATTGATTTATTTCTTCCTTCCATGCTTTATAACAAACTGCTGTTTTAGTATCTAAATGTCATAAAAATCTCTAACAGCAAGTAATACCAACCACTACACATTCCAGATCCTGGAGGCTGACAGGTACTGAGACTATGGAGACAAGAAATTAAGTGTCAAAAAAAAAAAAAAAGAAATTAAGTGGCCGATCTTTCTCTAAGGCCTAGCTCTTGGTTTCCAGGTTAGAGAACAATAAAAAACTGGCCAGGCACCATGTTATATTCGCCCATCTGACAGTGGTGCCAAGGGCGGCAAGTGGTTCTGCTTGAGATTAACCTCATCTGGCCAAAAGGTATTTTCTCATATTTAATAACCCATGGCTCACATCAGCTACAGTGCTGACACTAAGGATTTAACTAGACTTAATCGAACACTATACTTAAATTATTTTACTTACTGGCTTGTTTTGGGATATGTGTGATATAAGACATTAACTATAAACATTAAAACCTTATCAGAGTGCCCTGGAGTTCATACATATTTTGTTTGACCTAGGCCTGACCCCCCTACCCAGAGGAATCTAATCCAGAGCCTTCTCACATGGGCCACAACCTCAGCCCTTTCTATATGTTCTTTTTTTTGGTACCGGGGATCGAACTCAGGACCTTGTGCTTGCAAGGCAGGCGCCAGAACCACTGAGCTAAATCCCTGGCCCTATATGTTCTATTTTAAGACAGGTTCTCGATAAGTAGCTAAGCTGACTGGGCTGGGGTCAGACTAGTGATCCTCCTGCCTCAGCCTCTCAGAGGACTGGGATTACAGACGAGCACACTTCTATCCCATTATTTAAAGGTCTCTAGGTACACAGAGGTGACTTTAAGGCATTTGTAAGATCCTTAAAGATCAGAGATAATTTGGGATGGTAGATGTGCTTCAATGGTAGAGTACCTGCCTAGCATGTATGAGGACCTGCGATCGATCACTTGCACTGCAAAAACCAAAACCCCAGAGAGGAGTGTATACACCATAACCAGCACTTTAACTATGTATTTAATAGGAGTAAACAGATATAATGACATTAAAATGATAAGGAAATATTACAAGCTTTATGCCAATAAATCTATCAATTTCTATGAAATCATAAACTTCAAAACAATAAACCTCATGCAAATGAACACAAGATAAAGTAGACAATCTGAAGAGGCTTAAATCTCTTAAGGGAACTGAATTTATTTAAAACAAGCAAAATATAAAATTTTAAAACTTTCCACAAAGAAAACTCTAGGGCCAAAAATTTTACAGGTAAGTTATAATACACATTTATGGGAGAAAAAATAACATAAACTCTATTGGAAAACAGGTGGAAGCAGCTCCAAACCTGTTCGAACTTTTTTTTAGCACTGGGAATTGAACCAAGGGCCTCCACATTAACACAGTGAGCCACCCTGAGACAGGGTCTCACTAAATCGCCAAGCTGTCCAGGCTGGGTTTAAGCTTGTGATCCTCCTACCTCAGTCTCCCAAAATGCTGGGATTACAGGTGTGTGCCACCTACCTGACTCTCCAAGCCTGTATAACCCTGATATAAAATCCTGAAAAAAGATCTACATGGAAAGAAAATTATAGGCCCGGGGATTTAGCTCAGTGGTTCCACCGCCTGCTGCGCAAGCGCAAGGACCTGAGTTCAATCTCCGGTACCAAAAAAAAAAAAAAGAAAGAAAATTATAAACTGAGTGTAGTGGTGCACACCTGTAATCCCAGTACTTGGGAGGCTGAGGCAGGAGGATTGACAGGAGTTCAAGGCCAGCCTGAACTACATACTGCAGTGAGGACCTGTCTTAAAACACCAACCCCCCCAAAATTATTATTCCTCATAAAAATAGGTGCAAAATTAATTAAATAATTAAAATTTTCAGTACTAGGGATCAAACTCAGGACCTCATGCTTGCGAGGCAGGCGTGATGCCACTGAGCTAAATCCCCAGCCATAGGTACAAAATTTATCAGTGTTAGCAAATCAAATCTAGCAATATATAAAGTCATACATCACATATAATTATAAGTGGGTCATTCCACATATGTGAGGTTGGTATCAATGAAAATTAAGGCAATTCAAAAAAAATTAATGCAATTCATAATTCTTTTTTGGGGGTACCGGGGATCAAACTCGGTTCCTTGTGCTTGCGAGGCAGGCGGCAGAATCACTGAGCTAAATCCCCGACCCTTGCAATTCATAATTCTAAGGCACAGGAATACACCTTTTAATCCCAGCACTTAGACACTTACTCAGGAGGATTAACAGTTCAAAGCCAGTCTGGGCTACCAAGCAAGATCCAGGCCAGCCTGGACTATATGGTGAAGCAATGTCTCAAAACAAAACAACAAATAACATAGCCTTGAAACCCTCCACTGTATGTTGTAAACAACCATTACAATAGCCTGGGGTAGTGGTGCTTGCTTGTAATCCCAGCACTTGGGAGGCTGAAGGAGGAGGATCACGGTGAGTTCAAGGCCAGCCTGGATGACAGTGAGACTGTCTCATAAGTGAATGAATGAATGAATGAATGAATAAAAAGGTTTGAGGATGTAGTTCAGTGTGAGGTCCTGTGTTCAATCCCCAGGTCTAAAAGACACACACACATACACACACACGCACACACGCACACCCCACACCAAAAAACAAAACAACAAAAACCAAACCCATATAATATTTCTCGTGCACCTGCATATTAGGATTTTTACTGGTACAGGGCAAAGTCTAACATTAGGTTTCCTGATACCTTCACTGACTCAGAAGCAGCTTCACTGAGACCTTACCTGAGATTCTAACTCAGTCTCAATACTGAGACCAACTTGGACCAACCACCCACTGATTTATATAAGACAAGCTCTGAGATGTGAGTGCAGAAAACATCTATATGGTTATAAACTTAACTTGCTGGGCATTGCGGTGCATGCCTGTGATCCCAGCACTCAGGAGGGCTGAGGCAGGAAGATCTCCAGTCTCCACTATATAGCGAGTTCAAGCCAGAACTACAGGGAGACCAATGTAAGACACAGAAGCTAGTGAGCTTCAGTGCAAATATCACAACACAGAAATATACTACCTCATCACTAAGTTTTAAAAAAAATTACTGTAAAGAGTTTTTTTCATTGAAAGGGTTTTTTTTCTTGAAAAGGACCTTAATTACTGTAAGAAAACAGCATGTAAGGAAAAAAATCCCAAACTATCAAATTTTGGGAGGAATGTGATAAAAAATTTAAAAATGCTTTAAAATTTCCAAGATTGATAATTCTGAACTTAAATGACTTTATTTAACCAGAAAATAGGTCAAATATATACATTAAAGCCTACATGATATTCTTACTTGGCCAATCTCTTTCACAATAGTAACTCAAAATATGGAAAGATCTATCTAGGCAGAGAATTACTACATTCTTATGTATAATGCTAAAAACTGTGGAGCGGAAATATCCAATAAGAGATGTCCTTTGCTTAAACAGGCTTTTAAAAACACTGGGCTGTGGGGACCCTGAGGGCATCCTGCTCATCTCACACCTGCATGGGACCCAGCTGCTTGGCCAGGACAGAGCGGGAGGCCCCCAACCCATAGCACAGTGCATATGCTTCTCAATATCTAAACTCACTAATGTGGACACACGCTCACACACCTGAGCATAGAAATTTTTCTTCTTTAACTAAAAACAAAAAACAAAAAAAATGGTGGGCTAGGGATGCAGCTCAACAGTGCAGTGCTGGGCCAGAAAGTGGCAGGCCCTATTACAAATGGGTAAACAGAATATAATGTTAGGCTATTTTTTCTTGCTAGTATGTTCAAAATTTTGGTCAATCTTGAACTGCTTCACAAGAAGTGACTATGGCCTGTATCCAGAAAGCAACCCCTCAGTTGAAATAAAATTCAAGTTTAAGAGTAATCTTTTAAATACAAGTAACCTGGCATACCAACAACTTGGGTTACAACTGGAATTTTAACTTACAAATAAAGTCTTGAGCTATGACCCAAAAGCTGGTCGCTTGGGCTTCCAGGTGGTCTCAGATACAGATTTAACCCTTAAAGAGTTCTGTTTTGTTTTGTTTTGACTTTTTGGTACTGGAGATCGAACTCAGCACCTTGCATTTGCGAAACAGGTGGCAGCACCACTGAGCTAAATCCCTGGCCCAACACTTAAAGAGTTCTGGAAGGAACATTACAACATCCTTTCCTGTGTGGGGTTGAGAAATTCTGGGCCAATGTCTCTCTAAGGACACTGAGATCTACCTGGAAGAAAGTGTGGCCGCTAAAATTATACAGGAGAGAGACTTTGAAGGCAACTGATCAACTTGAGTTACAACCAGCCCTCAGGAACGAACTGAGTTCCTAAGTCAAGGGTCCATGCAACGTGCACAAAGGGGCTGAAGTACAGCTCAGGGGTAGAGTACGTGCCTGAGGACTTGCCTAGCACCACAAAAAATGAAATCTGCATTAAGTTCAATTAGCCATTGTGTGACTGAAGCAATCTTCAATTTTAAAAGCAGTGGCTTAAAAACAATCATTTCCAAGCTATAGGTGTAGGTCCGTGGCAGAGAAAAGTCTTGTTTAACATGTCTAAGCCCTGCATTCAATTTCTAGTGCATGCACACGCACAAACACACACACATACACAGTTTTTCCCCCTGACTTTCAGACACTAACTTTTTTTGGTATCGGGGATCGAACTCAGGACCTTGTGCTTGTGAGCCAGGTGCAGGAACCACTGAGCTAAATCCCCGGCCCTCAAGCACTTTTATGGCCAGGTTGCTAGGGATTTAGCTCAGTGGTTCTGCAGCCTTCCTCACAAGGGCAAGGTCCTGGGTTCCATCCCCTATACCAAAAAAAAAAAAAAAATGGCCAGGTGTGGTGGTGCACTCCTGTAATCTCAGCACTTGGAAGGCTGAGGCAGGGGGATTGCCATGAATTTGAGGACAGCTTGGGCTATATAGTGAGTTTAAGGCCACCCTGGACTACATAGGGAGACCTGTCTCAAAACAAACAAATAAATAAATATGTAACAAATATTGGCTTTCCTGGCCCTTTGACACCTGTCTGTCTGCAGCCCCATTCTTGAGGACCATGCCTGTCTGACAAGTGGGAGGTCCTGAGTTCAAAACCCAGTACCAGAAAAAAAAAAGCCCTCATTTAACTCACCCTATGGACTTTTTCCACTCTTCTCCTACTCTAGGGTAGAATTCCTACCCCATTGTCACTGATTCCTGGCACAGAATCAAGGACTTCCTTTCTCTCAGCACTTATGACTCCAAAACAGAGACAAACCCAAAACTAACCCAATCGCCTAACATTTCTACCAGAGCCTAGCCTGGTCCAGATGAAGTATTACCATCAACAATGCCAGTAAAATGCTCATGAAAAGTTCCTTAGTCTTTTAGTTTAAGAAAAAGATTTATTTTTTTGGTACTGCTCTGTCCTTCAAGCAAATAAAAGGGAAACTGGAGAATAATATGCAAGAACACAAATTCTTCAGTTGCTGAAAACTGTTCCCAATCTAAAGCAGCCATTTGGAATAAGTTCTTGAAAAGTCTGAATGCTTGCTGAGCATGGTGCCTGCCACACACCTGTAATCCTAGCATTCCAGGAGGCTGAGGCAGGAGGATCCAGCCTAGGCAACTTAGGACTCAGCAAGACCTCTGTCTCAGAAAATAAGACAAAAAGGGCCAGGGATTTAGCTCAGTGAGTCCGCCGCCTGCCTCGCAAGTGCAAAGACCCGAGTTTGATCCTCAGTACCCACCCCCCAAAAAAGACAAAACAACTGGGGATATAGCTCAGGGTCTAATTAGCAGTACTGCAAAAATCCCCCTTGATGCCCCCTACACAAATGATTCAAGGTGCAATCAACTATTGTGACATTTTAGAAATGCCTCTGGTCCCTGGAGAGGCCAGTCAGCAGCCTGTTTTTTCAAAAGGTGCCCTTCACCTCACATGGAGAAGGAGCTATGAAAAGTGCCTTAGTCACTGTCTCAAACTAACCAAGATCACCAGGATCTCTTCCCTTTGGGGTTGAACCTGGTTGTTCAGTGACAAACAGGTAATCTTGTCGTGAGTAGCTTCAAGTATAGCTTTGCATGAACATAACATGTGCACCTCACACAACAAGATATTCTGGTTTAACCAGACTCTCCTGAAAAGGGACAGAAATGACTCGAATCCTTAGGGCTAGAAGGTAAAGACAACAGGTCAGAGACTTCAGGGACATAATACTAAGGCTGTTGTACCACCTGCTGGGCTGAATGTGCCCCACCCCAAACTTTAATTCCTCTATAAATTTAGATTTCTAGCTGGGTGTGGTAGCTCATGCCTGTAATCCCAGCACTTGGGAGGCTGAGGCAAGAGGACTGACTACTCCAAGTTCAAGGCCAGCCTGGGGCATACAGTGAATTCAAAGCCAGCCTGAACTACATAGTGAGACCCTGTCTCAAAAAATAAAATAACAACAAAAAAATCAGATGTGGTGGTGCACTCCTGCAATCCTAGCACTCGGAAGGATGAGGCAGGAGAAGCACCTTGAGTTTGAGGCCAGCCTGGGCTACATAGCAAGACCCTGCCTCCAAATACAAAAAAAAAAAAAAAAAAAGGGAGTGAGAGCGAGTGGATCTCCAGATTTACCACAGCCCAAGTTGCATTAATATACATTTTTTTGTCTTGTGAAAAAGTGAGTACTAACAAACCATTCCATCTCTTTTTTCTTTTTGGGGGGGGGGGTACCAGGGATTGAACTCAGGTCCTTGCACTTGCACAGCAGGCGGTGAAACCACTGAGCTAAATCCCCAGCTTTTTTTTTTTTTGACAAGTTCTCACTATGAAGTTCAGCCTGGCCTTGAACTCACTATGTAGCCCAAGCTGGCCTCGAATGCATGGCGATCCTCCTGCCTCAGCCTCCCGAATGCTGGGTGTGTGCTACCACACCAGTACTTCATCTTTTTTTTGGTACTGGGGATCGAACTCGGGTCCTTGCGCTTGCACAGCAGGAGGCGAAAACACTGAGCTAAATCCCTGGCCACCAGTACTTCATCTTGAAGACCTAAGGACAATATTTGCAAACACACAGAGGAAAAAGCCCAAGAGGAACTTTCTTCTTACCTGGGCAATGGCTGCTTCGTTATCAGCCAGTCCTAGAAGAAAGATCCTCACTTTGTCGATCTTCACTGGCACCGTTCTCCCTCTCCACTCCACTTCACTCATGGTGGCTGCCTGCTTGGCTCGAGTCTGAGTGATCAATGCCTGGAAAGCAGTTCTAAAGGTTAAAGCTGTAACTGCGGGCATGAGTGACAGAGGAAAGTAAGGGGACCTATTATTTGTCTCTCTCTATAATCAATGTGAACTCTTTTGAAGCATATAAAATTTCTACTTAAATTCCTCCATGGTATCATGTATCTTAGTTTATGAAAAGTCAAGTAATCTTTCTGTAATCTTTTACATTCCTTACTTTATATATGAGTTTGTATTACTTACAAAATAAGCATAGTTAAGTTAAAAAGTAGAATACTAAAGTGTTAAGTGAAAATATTTTTGTTAAAAATGTAGACATAAGGGCCAGGGATTTAGCTCAGTGGTTTCGCCACCTGCCCCGCAACTGCAAGGACCCAAGTTTGATCCCCAGTACCAAAAAAAAAATAGAGAGACATAGGGCTGGGGATTTAGCTCAGTGGTGCTGTGTCTGCCTGGCAAATGCAAGGTTCTGAGTCCAATTCCTGGTACCAGAAAAACAAAAAACAGAAAGGCACAGACATAGGCCAGGCATGGTAGTGCATGCCTATAACCTCAACTACTCAGGAGACCGAAAGAGAGGATAGGAAGTTTGAGGCCAGTCTAGTCAAATTTAGTCAAACTTTGTTTCAAAATTTTAAAAAGGGCTGGAGATATAACTCACTGTTCCCTGGGAGCAATGCCCCAGTACCACAAAAAAAAGTGTGAGTGTATATATACATGAAATATATGTGTGTGTGTGTGTGTGTGTGTGTGTATGCATATATGTATAAGCATAGCTATAAATATGCATACATTGATAGATTATCTGTGGCGGATGGAATCACAAATTTCTTTTTCTGGACTTTTTCACACCAAAGCTTCTCACTATAGCATACAAACTAATATTACCTCCAGCTTTTCGGCCAGGAGACCCTCAGTGCCCCCGGACCTCAGTCTCATCTGCATGAGTTCATTGATGGCTGACTGGTCCCCTAAGAGAGAGAACAAGGGGGAGAAAAGAAAATCTTTAAGGGTCTGGTCTGCCTTCTGAAGAATCACTTGATTCACCCCCAACTTACAGTTCTTTCCCCTCACAGGCACATTTCAGTGAGCCCACAGCATGATTTATCCTCTTAAGACAAGTCCTTTGACAAAGAATGAGTTTGGTTGCGGCACTGTAACTGTGATACATGTTATCACGCACTTCTCCAAGTACAATGTACAATGTCAAGAACGAATCTTCATTTTGCATCAGTGTAGGTTCGCTCATTTTAACAAATGCACCGTCTAGTGGGAGATGGCGGTGATGTGGAAGGCTGTACATGAATGTGGGGAGGGGGTGTATGAAAATCGCTGTACCTTTCAGTTTTGCTGTGAACCAAAAACTGCTCAAAAAAGTAAAACATGATTTTGACTGAAGACTCAAGACCAGTTCTGGGGACTATAGAAGATGGCAGGACAGAAACAGGAGCCAAGGGACCAGCCAGGCGTGGTGGTGCGTGCCTGTAAACCCCGAGCTCTGGGAGCCTGAGGCAAGTGCATTGCAAGTGCAAGCCCAGCTTGGATAACTTAACAAGACCCTGTTTCAAACAAACAAAAAAAAAGGCTGGGGATGTAGCACAGTGCAAAGGCCCTAGGTTCAGTCCTATTATCATACAAAAGAAAAAAGCCAAAAAACTGCCTTCCATAATGTTGAACAGGCCTAACTTTGACAGTTCTACTTCTGTTATCAATCAAGACTCAGGCCAAGGATAGACACAAGGGGAGGGGAGCAAAGTTAAATACATTCCCCAGGCTCCCAACAAGCCGTCAATGCTCGAGCTGGGTGAGCCACTTCCGGCCCTGCTCACCAATGTTATATTCACAGTAGCGGATGTTGGGCGAGATCTCTTCCACACGCTGGTTATACAGCACGGCCTGCTCCTCTGTGAAAGCACTGGCGAGCTTCTTATAGATAGTTCTGTGAGCAAAGACACATCAGGTTTTACCACAGCCAAAGCCAAACACTGCCCTGCAAAGCTCTTCTACCAACCATCAGAACTGGCAAGATCAAATTATCACCATTTCTACAGAAAAAGAATCCTCCCAAGTTTCACAGAAATAAGCTAATTGCTGGAATCTGTCTTGATAATCAGAATTGGCCACAGCCTTGGGCCAGAAGACGTACGTGCATTTGGTGAAGGCCTCTCTGGCAGCTTTCCACTCTTGGTGTTCAAAGCGCAGCATTCCTGAGAGGTAAGCTGTGTATGCCTGAAAGGGGATGGAAAAGGAGAGCCGGTCAACATAGAACCAGTCCTCCAACTCCATCTTCTGATACCAAGTGTATGGAGCAATTCAGCCTGGTTTTTTTAATCACATTCCTCATTGGGAATTTGTACCTTTACATCAGCTTGGCTTTAAAAGAAAAGGGCCAGGGATTTAGCTCAGTGGCAACGCACCTGCCTAGTAAGGTCCTGAGTTCGATCCCCGGTACCAAAAACCCCCTTCCAAACCAGGCACACTGGGGCACACCTATAAATCCTAGCACTATGAGAGGCTGAGGCAGAAGGATCTCAAGTTCAAATTAGGCCTGTAAGCTAGACCCTGAATCAAAATAAAAAATAAAAAAGGGGGGCCGGGGATTTAGCTCGGTGGTTTTGCTGCCTGCTGTGCAAGCGCAAGGACCCAAATTCAATCCCTGGTACCAAAAATAAATAAATAAATAAAATAAAATAAAAAAGGGCTGAAGATACAGCCTAGTGCCAAGGGCTAGGAGTCAATCCCCAGTACCACAAAATTAAACAACAAAAAAAGTTGAAAATAATGGGGTATAGTGGCCCATGCCTGCATTCCCAGGTCCTCAGGAGGCTAAGGCAGGAAGATCAAAAGATTAGTGAGACACCCCCTCAAAATTTAAAAAGTTTTGAAGGGTTGTGTATGAAGTTCAGTGGTAGAGGACTTGCTTAGTATATACAAGGTCCTGGGTTCAGTCCCCAGTATTGGAAAAAAAAGTTGACTATAACCTTGTATCTATCCCCATTTCTTTTGGGTTTTCAGGTACTAGGGATTGACCCTAGAGCTTTACACTGAGCTAACTGTCTCTACTGCCTAGCTATCATCCTGTAAAAATTTTTCATTTCCAAAAAATTCTTAGTTGGGTGTGATGGAACATGCCTGTAATCCTTGCATGCTGGAGGCTGAGATAGGAGGTTGGAAAGTTTAAGTCCCACCTAGACAAGTTAGTGAGACCTTGTCTTAAAATAGAAAAGGAAAAGGCTGAGGATGTAACTTAAGAGTAATGGGCCTGGGTTCTCCAGCCAATACTGCAAACAAAAGAAAAGATTTCCAGCTACTCACCAAAAGATATGATTTTTCTGGCAGTCATAAAAACCTAAGAGCCTGAAAACAAAAACAAGATATGCTAATTTCATCTTTTATGTTTTGGTGCTGGGGATTGAACCCAGGGCCTCATACATGCTAAGTACTCACTCTAACACTGAGCTACACACCCAGCTCCAACATCACCTTTTTGTTTGTTTTGTTTTTTTGAGACAGGGTCTTGCTATGCAGCCCAGGCTGGCCTCGATCTCGAGGCAATCCTCCTGCCTCCCAAGTGCTGAGATTACAGGCATGTATCACCATGCCCGGCTTAACACAACCTTTTGTACCTTTTCTTTGGGGGGGGGTACTGGGGATCGAACTCGGGACCTTGCACTTGCAAAGCAGGCTGCAGAACCATTGAGCTAAATTCCTGGCCCTTAACACAATCTTGTTTTTTTTGGTACCGGGGATCAAACTCAGGCCCTTGCGCTTTCAAGCCAGGCGGCGTAACCACTGAGCTAAATCCCCGGCCCAACACAACCTTTTAAAAGCAAGATTTGAAAGGTTTTTTTCCTCTCCCATCTGTTCCATTTAACAGTAGTATTTTTTTTTAAGTCACATTTTTAATCTTGGGCCGGGGATTTAACTCAGTGGTTCCAGCGCCTGCCTTGCAAGCGCAAGGTCCTGAGTTTGATCCCCGGTACCAAAAAAAACACAACACACACACATTTTTAATCTGAACAGTAAAGCACAACTGAATTTTTTTTTTGTTGTGTTTTTGGTACTGGGGATTGAACTCAGGTCCTTGTGCTTTCAAGGCAAATGGCAGAACCACTGAGCTAAATCCTCAGCCCATTTACTTTTTTTTTTTTTTTTGGTACTGGGGATTGAACTCAGGTCCTTGTGCTTGTGCAGCAGGCGACAAAACCACTGAGCTAAATCCCCAGCCCACAACTGAATGTTAAGACATTAACCTGA
Organism: Heterocephalus glaber; assembly: GCF_000247695.1. Next base: position 5,960,001 of record NW_004624801.1, read on the forward strand.
GCCTCTAACTTGGTCTTGGCATCCACACGATTGCTCTCACACAAGCGTTCCAATTCCTCTGCATGCTTCACTGCTTTTCGAAGGCGAGAGAGCATGTGAAACCGTTTTCGGGGTTCAGTGCGGGCTTCCTCTTTGAGTTGCATGGCATAGCTCCAGGCTCTTTCAGCATCCATCAGAACCAGAAGCAAATATCTAGACCAGAGAGAGGTAGGAGAGCTGAACAAAAAAGGCCAGGCGCAGCACACACACACCTGTTCTCCAAGTGTGAGCTCTGAAGGAGACATGTTTTTCTCTAGCTGTAGCTCCTGTCCCTCCCTTAGGGTTCCTCTCATGTCCTCAGCCACAACCCCTGAATTGGCATCTCTGACCTCCACTCAGGCTCCTCCTTAGGTTCTGAGTCACCTAACAGGCACATCTCACCAAAAAGCCTCTGCTACCTGGAACCCAACAAATCCACAACCTTAACCTCCTCCGACTAAATTTCATCAGAGCTGGTCTAGATACATGATCTGGCTCCATCTTTGCATCTATACCTCCTTCATCCCGCCCTAGTCAAAAACCACGCCCTTAAGAGGCAGGATCCTGAGGTAGTGATGAGTGAGGGCTTCAGAGGCTGGGTTGGAATCCCAGTGGATTCCTTTACTAGCCGTGTGACTTCGGGCAAAGTACTCACCTTCCTATACTCACTCTGCCATGGAGTAATACACGTACCATGCGCTCAAACCAGACAGACACTTCTCAAGTGCTCAATCAGCTGATTTCCTTATCACTATCCCACTGAATCTTTTAATTACTGCCTTGATAAATCATCTTTAATAAATTTCTATTTAACTTCTGTCAATCCAAAATAAATGGTCTTAAGTGAGATAAATCCAACACACATGTTCAAATACAGCAATGTTTCTCTGGTGTGAGAAACCTAAAGTGGAAATAAGGATCAAAATGTATAATAGGTATCGGGAAATGGGAAGAAACCATTCAAATGAGAAGGGGAACAGGAAGGAGGGAGAGGGAAGAAAAGAAGGGATGAGGAAAAAAAAGAATAGAAGGAAAAAAATCTAAACAAAGCTTTTGTTAATGAGGGGAAGAGGGATACAAGGTGGGGGGAATGGGAAAAAAGAAGTAAAATATATCATGTACAGGTACAAATTCCCTATGATGAATGTTATCATTATATATATGTAAAGTGTACCAATAAAGGCTTTGCTTCAAAAAACAAAACAAAACAAAAATGGTCTTGGGCTGGGTGTGGTGATGCACGCCTGTAATCCCAGCATTTGAAGGGCCGGGGATTTAGCTCAGTGGCCCTGTGCCTGCCTCACAAGGTCCTGAGTTCCATCCCTGGTAGCAGAAAAAGAAACAAACAAACCAGCAGTTGGGAGGCTGAGGCAGGAGGACCGCTATGAGCCTGAACTACACAGCAAGACTCTGTCTCAAAAAAATCCAAAACAGGGTCAGGGATGTAGGTCGGTTACGCCACGTTCGATCCCTAGTACCAAAAACAAAACAAAATCCAAAAATAAATTAATTAAGAGGAAAAAATGATCTTGCTATCACAACAGAGTACAGATTTCATTTTTTTTTTGGTACTGGGGATCAAACTTGGGACCTTGGGCAGCAGGCGCTGGAACCACTGAGCTAAATCCCTGGCAAGTACAGATTTCTTTACTCAATTTGACTCTTCCTAAGTAAACCTCATTAGATCTAATCATTTCATCCTGCTCCCTCCCATCAGTCTCCACACTCTGGTTGCCTGACTGTGCCACTACACCGGGCTCCCAGCCTCTTCAACAGCTGAGCAACCGCTGACAGGCATCCCAAGCACCACAGTGCCCAGGCCACACTCAGACCCAGTGCAGTGCCTCCCTGATACACGATGCTCTTTCCCTCACAGATCCTCTGGCTCAAGCCTCCTCCATGCTGGGTTACTCACCTCCTCACCAAGTACCCCAAGCATCCCCAAGCTAACCTCTTCCTTCTAAAATTTCAGAGTACTTAACAAGAAATGGCACAACAGGCATTTCCGCTGTTCCTTGATTTTGCATTTGACCAACATCTCTCAGCTAGACCGGAGTCAATGAGGATCAAGGACTACGCCTCCTTCCCCCTTCTGTATGCAACATGGTGTCTACCTTAGCCCTCGCTACAAATGCCTTTTGGTAAAGGGACCAATAGTACACATTTTAGGTTTTGCAGGCCACAATCTCTGTCACAACTACTCTGCGACTATAACACAAAAGTAGATGTAAACAATATCTAAATGAAGGCATGGCTGGATTCCAATAACTTCATTTATACAAATAGGTAGCAAGAAGACAATCTGGCCTAAATTGAATTTTGAAGAATCAACCTGGAGACATTCAATACATACTGCTTCACACAGGAAATACACAGCTAGAATTTCATTAAGATACACTGATTTGGGGTCCTTCTGTGCGCGTTGATATGATTGGCCGGAAGAGAGCATTTCTCTTTTTCTCCCTGGCTGCCTGAGGATCTGTTGCCATCATGAATGACATGGTAACTATCCGGACCCGGAAGTTCATGACCAACCAACTACTTCAAAGCAAACAAATGGTCATTGATGTCCTTCATCCTGGGAAAGCAACAGTACCCAAGAAAGAAATTTGGGAAAAACTCGCCAAAATATACAAGACTACACTGGTATGTCATTTTTGTATTTGGAATCAGAACCCATTTGGGGGTGGCAAGACAACTGGCTTCGGCATGATTTATGATTCTTTGGATTATGCAAAGAAAAATGAACCCAAACATAGACTTGCAAGACACGGCCTGTATGAGAAGAAAAAGACATCAAGAAAGCAGCAGAAGGCACGCAAGAACAGAATGAAGAAAGTCAGGGGCACTGCAAAGGCCAATGTTGGTGCTGGCAAAAAGTGAGCTGGAGATCAGAGAACAGCCAAAGGAGTAAAGATTTTGCAGTGCCTGTCTGCAGTGACTGCGGTTTTTCACAAGAAGATTAATAAACTATAAAAACTTCAAAAAAAAAAAAAAAAGATACACTGATTTAAGTACTTAAACAGTGAAATTTGCATTCTAGAAAACTTATGTAATAACTGATTCTTTTTTTTGTTAGGGATCGAACCCAGAGTCATGTGCATGCTCGGCAAGTGCTCTGCCTCTGAGCTACAACCCTTGCCTGTACATGTTTGATTAGATTCTAGTCACTGACTTTAGCATTTACCATCTCAACACAGTTCTTGAACAAGCTACTGAATCTCTCTGAGCCCTGGTTTCTTTGCCTTAGAATACAGGTACAGTAAAACCTGCCCACCAGGCAGAGCTACCAAGACAGTCATATGAAATAATTTTAAAAGAGTCTGGCATAATGTCTGGCACAGTTATAACTGTTCAATAAATGTATTAGCAAGAAGTATTTAGAGGCTTGCGCTGAGGGGTCTATACCTATTATCAGTCAGAAGATCTTCAGTTACTTTTTTCCCTGTGAATTTGTGTCTATTCCCCATCTTGAAGTTGAGTGTTTTCCGAAGACGTCTCTGTCTGCGGGAACAGTAACCCCTGTAAGAAAACACAAACAAACCTCAAGCAGCTGAGCTTTTCTTCAAAAAGGCAAAGGTCAGTGGTTTGGGGTATTCTACTTATGGTGACTACAGGTATCACACATCAGACAGCAAACATTTACTGAACAACTAAACCATGCAGGGGAACGTGATTGGTGTCAGAGAAAACATAAATAGAGGCTGCAACGCCCGTTCTCAGGGAGTCCACACATTAGTTGGGGAGGAACATGTAGTCAAGAAACAAGGCAAATGTCAAATTGAATGGAGTAATTGTTCTGTTCTTGGTAACACATTGGGCTAGAGTGGACTGCTGATTAGCCTCGAAAGAAAGAAGAGGATGCTGGCAATGGGGCTGTGGCTCAGTGGAAAAGCACATGGCTAGCATAAGCGAGGACTTGAGTTCAATTCTCAACCCCAACCCCTCTCTCCCTCCAAAAAACCAGAATAGGATGGAATCCTGACAGATGAAAAGGAGAGAAAGATACATGACAGGAAGATGAGAGTGAAGACATAGAGGAGGGAAGTGCAAGCACGTGTGAAGAAAAGTGAGAAGGCAAATTAGGAGATCACTGGGAAACACTATAAAGGTCAATCTGTGCCAAGTCTTCCTTCTCTGCGTTCATGTAGCTTTTTATTCTTGTATTATAGCATAATTACGTTCTCACCCAGCTTTCTCACTAATATATATCCTTTTAGCATAGGGAGAGTTTTATTTTTATGTTTCCTGCAATGCCTTGACAATGTGACTAGCACAGATTTTTTTCTTTTTTTTAGCACACAGATTTTCAATTATTAGGGTAAAATACTAAATTTTACCAACCTTTAAATCAAAATAATAGACCATATAATTTGCAATACAAAATGATAGTTAAATATTACATCAGGGTCACAATCTTATTAAATAGCTTATTAAAAAAAAGAAAAAGGAATAGGGGTATAGCTCAATGACAGAGTGCCTGCCTAGCATGCATGAGACCGTGGGTTCAATCACCAAGACTGTCAAAAAAAAATGAGCAAGAGGGCCGGGGATTTAGCTCAGTGGCACTGCACCTGTCTCGCAAGCGCAAGGTCCTGAGTTTGATCCCGGTACCTTTTAAAAAAAAAAAAAAAAAAAGGAGCAAGAGAGACAATGATCTGGGTTGAATCTAGATATTCTCCTCAATTCTTAGCATTACTTTTAATTATTATTTACCCTTTTACATAAAAATCAAATCGAATTGTCATACACTATGGGTAGAATACAAACTAGTAAAAAGGCAGAGGTGAATCCTAGCACTCTGGGAGGCTGAGGAAGGATGGCAAGTTCGAGACCAGCCTGGGCAACTTAGCAACTTGGTGAGACCCTGTCTCAAAATAAAAAATATAGAAGGGTTGGGGATATAGGTCAGTGAGAGGACCCTGGGTTCAATCCCCAGTACTGAAAAGAAGGAAGGAAGGAAGGAAGGAAGGAAGGAAGGAAGGAAGGAAGGAAGGAAGGAAAAGGAAAGCAGGTAGGCATACTGGTAAAAAAATTTTGGCAATATAGATGCATTTATCAAAATCCCTAAAAGTCTTTATACTCTGAGCCAACAATTTGAGCCTACCTACTCTATACTAAAGAAATAATCAGAAACATAGACAATGAGATCTAAACAAAGATTCACAGGAACAAAAATTCTAAGCCTGAGGGCCAGGGATTTAGCTCAATGATTCCACAGCCTGCCTTGCAAGCACAAGGACCCGAGTTCAATCTCCAGTACCAAAAAAAAAAAAAAAAATTCTAAGCCTGTAAAAGTGGGTACCAAAGTAAATTGGGGGAATAGGTGAATACATCTAGTACTTCTTTTTTTTTGGTACCAGGGATCGAACTTGGGACCTTCCACTTGCGAGGAAGGTGGCAGAACCACTGAGCTAAATCCCCGGCCCCTTGTTGTTTTTTAAGACAGGGTCTCACTATATAGTTCAGGCCGGCCTTGAATGTACTCTGTACCCCAGGCTGGCCTCAAACTTGAAGTGATTCTCCTGCCTCACCCTCCTCAGTGCTGGGATTATGGGCGTGCAGCACCATACTCTACTGTTTTATTCTTTAAACTTCACTGAATCTTCATTTGCAAATTAAATGTAAAGGATGGGAATATGGCTCAGTGGTACAGCACTGGCTTTACATGAATGAGGCCCCGGGTTCTAGCTCCAGCCCTGGAAAAATAAATTCTAAACATTAAATTAAAAAAATAAATACATGTGGGGCCTGGAATTTAGCTCAGTGGCACTGTGCCTGCTTGGCAAGGCAAGGTCCCGAGTTCGATTCCCATACTGGAAAAAAATTTTTTTTAAATACATGTAAAGAAATACAAATGGCTTTTGAGGACAAGATGGACAAACTTTACTTATGATAAATAAAATCAAACAAAAACCATTTTCAAAAAAAAAGTTCTATTCCAATAACACACACACACACACACACACACAAACAAACAAAACTCAAAAAAGTCTAAAAAGAAATATGTTAGCTGGGCGTGATGGCACTGCCTCAAATCCAGTATTCTTTTTTTTTTTTTTTTTTTGGTACTGGGGATTGAACTTGGGTCCTTACGCTTGCGCAGCAGGCGGTGAAACCACTGAGCTAAATCCCCGGCCCAAATCCAGTATTCTTGAGTCACTGAGGTAGGAGAACCTCAAGTTCAAGCCCAGCTGGGGCAACTTAGCAACTTACTGAGACCTTGTGGCAAAATAAAAATTAAAAAAGAAAAAAATTTTGAAAAAGGGAAATATGTTGACTACTAGTGATGCCTGGTTATCTCTGGGGCTTTGAGATAAGTAAATTCTTTTTAGTTTCTTTGTTGCTGCAACAATTTATAAACTATAGCATTTTATAGGAAGTTCAAAAAAGGAAACAGTCCTTCCATCTTGAGAATATATAACTAATAATCTTTGTCTAAAGAGATTTCCACTAGATAGAATGCTAGAGGTGCATTTCAACTTTAGCTGCCCGGGGCGGGTTGCGGGGGGGAGCACTAAATCCTATCTTTCCAGCATCTCAGAGTGAAGCTGTCATCGAGGTTCAAGTACACAACTGTTGACTCGCAGCAGTTGCTATGCCAGACAAGTTCAGGACTACTTACATCACCCACCATAAGGACAGCAATAAGTAAGCATATGTTTACTAGCAACTGTCAGCCTGGAGAGTAACATTTTCCATGAAGAATCTGTTGTGTAAAGAAAAACCTGGAACAGAACTGCTCCCTCCAAATTCAGCAAATAGCTCACTCCTATAAAACTTTTATCCCTAAATCCTTTGACTTAAGCACTGTAGTTGTTAACCTAAGCAAGAAAAAAGCTGAGTAGGACTAAAAGAAGACCCCACCTCTATCCTCCAATATGGGAGTGGGTCAACAAATTCGGGAATGTCAAGTGTAACTGGTAGGCATCGTCACATTGTTATGCAAAAAACAAGTTACCCGGGAGCTTGGATAGTATGGACCCATTTTGTTTGAACACAACAGATGCACCACACACAAACTCAGAAAACTCTTTTAACCTCACACTTCCACCCAGCTACCTCTGCTGTTCTGTTTCCTTCACAAGAAAACTTCCTTAATTCGAGGTCAACTGTCACTGTTTCATCACCTCCCATTCTCTCCTCAACCTATTCCGATCAGACTTCCCTCCCCATTACTTCCCTCAAACTCTTCCTATGATGTTAACAATGCTGCCAAAATTTAAAACATGACACCACTTACCATTCAAAAGAGAAAAAAATCTAACATAACACACGTATGACTTTATGGTGAAAACCACAAAATGCTGATGAAAACCATCAAAAGTCTAACTAATGGAAAAGCATGAGTGTTCACAGACTGGAAGACTCAACCCAGTAAAGATGTTAATTATTCCCAAACTGAGGGCCAGGGATTTAGCTCAGTGGCACTGTGCCTGCCTGGCAACCACAGGGTTCTGAGTTAGATTCCCAGTACCAAAAAACGCCCCCCAAAAAACCCCAAAATTGATATATGATTTAATGTAATTCCTATCAAAGTTCTAGAAATTTTTTGGTAGGTATACACAAGATTATTCTAAAATATATATGGATCACATCTATTTGGACTGATTATTACAAGTGTTGGCAGGGAAGAGGAGAAATAACCCTTTCGTATGAGAAATTGGAACTGTGTAGCAGTTGTGGAAAACAGTACAGTACTCCCCCAAAATATTAAACACAGAACTGCCATGGATCTCTCAGTTCTACTTCCCAAAGAGGAATATACCCAAAGAATCAAAAGCAGAAACTTAAATAGATAAGTGTACAGCAATGTTCAAAGCAAAAGTATTTACAAGGGTTAAAAGGTGGAAGCAACCCAAATGTCCACAGAGAGATGAATCCATAAACAAAACACAGTACACACACACAATACAATACTATCCGACCTTGAAAAGTACTGATACCTGCTACAACCTGAACTGTGAACACATTATACTAAGTGAAACAAGTCAGACACAAAAGAGTAAATCTTGTACGATTCTGCTTAAATCCAGTATTTGGAATAGATAAATTCATAAACACAGAAAATAGAATAGGGGTTACTAGGGGTTGAACACAGGAAGACAAAGAAGAATTACAGGGAGTTTCAATCCGGCATGATAAAAAACTTCTGGAGATACACAATGTGAATATTTTTAATGCCACTGAATTATACACTTTAAAAGGGTTAATTCTGGCTATCATAATGGCACACACCTGTAATCCTAGCTAATCGGTAGGCTGAAGCAGGAGGATCACAACTTCAACTCAAGCCTGGGCAACTCAGTGAACAGGCTCTATGTGAGAGACTTGAACTTATGGCAGTCCTCCTGCCTCAGCCTCTTGAGTGCTGAGATTACAGGTATGTACCAGCACACCAGGTTCTCAAAATAAAATTTTTTAAAGGGCTGGGGATACAGCTCAGTGGCACAGCACTTGCCTAGTACATACAAGGCCATGGGCTCAATCTCTAATACCATTAAAAAGAAAAAAATAATAAAAAGAGGTTAATTTTAATGTCTATTTCACCACAACAAAAAAAATCCAGTCAGGCATGGTGATGCATGCCTAGAATCCCAGCACTCAGGAATCTGAGGCAGGAGGATTGCTGAAAGTTCAAGGCCAGCCTGAACTATGTAGTGAGACACTGTCATAAATCCCCCTGCCTCAAATAAAATAAAACAAAAATACAAAAAATCCAATAAAATACACTATTCAGTATAAATTTATAAAATAACTAGAAAAAAAGAACCAAAAATGGGAATCAACCAATATCACTCAAAACGGAAATAAAGAAGCAGACTGTAGCTTACTCTTAAGGGGAGTCCTATTGAGCAAGAAAAGCCTGCTGATACATGTAACATGGATGAATCTATGAAAGCACTGTCAGCCAGGCAGGGTGAGACTCGCCTGTAATCCCTGCTACCTGGGAAGCTGAAGGAGGCTCACAAATTCAAGTCTAGCCTGGGCAACCTAGTGAGATCCTATATTAAAATAAAAAACAAAAAGGTCTGAGAGTGTAGCTCAGTGTTCGAGTGCTCGCCATGCATGTATGAGGCCCTGGGTTAAATACCCAATATCTCCAAAACATTATGTTAAGCAAAACAAACTGAACATAAAAGGCTACATAGAGCATGATTCCACTAGTATAACATTTGGGAAAAAGTAAAACTAGAGAGAGAGAAATCAGCTCAGTGATTGCCAGGAAAAGAGGAAATTACAGGGAAATTTCTTTTTCTTTTTTTTTTGAGACAGGTTTGTGACAGTGTCTCACTATGTAGTTCAGGCTGGCTTTGAACTCAGTATGCAGCCCAGGCTGGCCTCCAACTTGTGGTGATCCTCCTGCCTTAGCCTCCTGAATGGTGGGATTACAGGTGTCCACTACCATCCCCAGCCAGGAAACTTTTTGAAATGATGAAAATGTTCTATAACTCAACATTATGGTGACTACACAACCCCACATTTGTCAAAACTCAAAACTATATACTGAAAAGGGATGCATTTCACTGTATATAAGTACTTCAATAAACCTGACTTTAAGAAAGATGATGGGCTAGGGACATGGCTGGCTCACTGGTGGAGAGCACTTGCCTAGAATGCACAAGCCCCTGGGCTCCATCTCCAGCACGGCAAAAGAAAAAATAAAAAAGGAAAGATGGGGGTTAAAGGTCACAGCAGCCAACTTAAAGGGGCTTCCACTGGCCAATTCCATTGGGTCAATTTAAGCATCAAAATATTAAGATCAGATCATAAATCATAAAAAATAGAATACTCTGAGCACATACAGATACATTCAAAGAATGAATACATTCCAAACTTGATGAAAAATGAGATACATAGTTTCAAAATATTCAGTAATTAAAAAGAGAAAAGGGGTAATTTTCTAAGGAGGAAGGCTGGCCAACACCACCTTGATCTAGTAATCAAAGTCAACACTAGAAACTGGACAAGTGGAAGTTGTGTGTGGTGGTCAGATGGGCACAATGAGAGGAACTCAGCATCACCTTTGTGACACTCTTGCCATGCACATAATGTAAGTCTCATCAGGAGCAGACAGCAAATAAACCCCAAATGAGTGACACCTACAAAATAACTGGCCTCTCATCTTCCAAAGTCTCAAGATCTTGAAAATCAACAAAAGAATAGCGCTAGAGCTATGATTAAAGAGACATGATAATTACACACAACACACAATTTTGAATTGGATCTTTTTGCCAAAAGGAAATTATTAAGATAACTGGGGAATCTTGAATGGGGTGTGAGGGTTAGAAGACAGTAATTTATCATTAGTTCCGCTTTTGATTGCTACTTGCAGGTTTTTGGGAAAAGGTCTACCCATCAAACATATGCACTATTCAGGGATAATGGACATCAGATAGGTAATTTACTTTCAATGATTCAGAAAAGACTTATTATTTGTAGTGTACCTGCAACTATTTAAAAGACATTTTAAAGAAATCAGGGAAAACTGCCCAGACTATTTTTACATCATTTACATCACTTTATAAGAAGACACCCAGGAATTATTTGAAGTAGGATAATAGTAATTGGGTTATGATTTTACTTTTCTATTTTTTGGGTTTTTTTGAGACAAGGTCCTTGAACTCGTGATCCTCTTGTTTCAGCCTCCCAAGTGCTAAGATTACAGGTTTGTGCTCCATGTTTGGTTGTTTTTTAAAAGTATTCCTCACAAGCGCAAGGTCCTGAGTTCGATCCCCGGTACCCCCCCCCAAAAAAAATCACTAGAAGTGCTAGTGTGATAGTTAACTGACTGTATCAACTTGAGCAAGAAATGCCCAACTAAATTGGCTCAGTATAGTTCTGGGTGTGGGAGACCCACCCTAGTGAGGACTGTTGCAAGAATGGTATAAAAGGGGAAACAAAGAAGGCACATTTGCTTCTGTTTCTTTGGAGGAGCTCCAGTTTTCACCTTCCCTTTGGATGTTGTCTCCTGCACGGCAGACCCTTCAGCCTCCTGATATGGACTAGTACAGAACACTACAGTGAGCTCCAGGGCTAGGACTGGATTGTTCAGATCTCCCGTGCACAGACAGACCTTCTGCACTCTTGCATACCTGACTGTTTGGAAGGCCAATGTAAGCCATCTTATAAATTCTTACATATTTGTATGTTTTGCATTAAATCTCTTTCTCTAGCAAGCACTGACTGATACAGACTTTGGTACCAAGAGTGGGGTCAGAAAGGCTTCCACTCAGATTCAGAAGAAGGCCTGGGAAGCTAGGCAGTGTGCCTGGAGAGGGTAGTGTGTGAAGCTGTATGAAGCAGGAGGTGCCGTGGAGACCCCAGAAGGTTGGAGAAGCCAGGAATGTGGCTCATCTGAGGAAAGCTGCAAGGAGTGAGCAAAGTCGGACCAAGAGAGAAGCCATGAGAACTGCAAACACACAGTGCTGCAGGGGTGGAGTCACCCAAGCCCTCTGGAGTTCCTATCTTGCCACAGACTGCCTCAGATGCTGGGCGTGGAACTGCAGGATTTAATGTTTCCCCTGCTGGATTTTGAATTTGCTTTGGTCCCATTCCTTTCTATCCCCATTTGTATCTTTTGGAATGGTAATGTCTATCTTATGCCCTTGTATGTTGAAAGTGTTTAACTTTCTTTTCCTTTGTACAGGGGCTCACAGCTAAGTTTGCCTTAAATCTCAGAGGAGACTTTAGACTTGGACTTTTTGGCAATGCTAAAAGTATTAGGACTTTGGCAACTCTTAAAGATGGACTAAATGCCTTTTGCATAAAGGGATGTACATGAGTCTTTGAGGGGCCAGGGGCGGAATGTTATGGGCTGTGTGTAGATATCCCCTCAAAGCCTCATGGGTCATAGGTGGGACTTTTCAGAGGTGGCTGGATCTAGGGTGTGTGATGCTGGGATTAAGGGTACTGATTACTAAATTAGTCCACACCAGGCCTGGTGGCAATGCCTGTAATCCCAGCACTCAAGAGGCTGAGGGAGGAAGACTGCTGTGAGCTCAAGACCAGTCTGGGCTACAAATGAGTTTGAGGCCAGCCTGAACTACAAGCAAGACCTTGTCTAGATTAATCAGTTGGTCAGCCAGTTCACTGATTGGTTTGGCGTATGTCTTAGTTTCTTTTCTCTTTGCTGAGACAAACACCTGACACTCAAAGGAGGAAAGGCTTATTCTGCTCAGTTTGTAGAGGTTTCAGTCCATAGTTGACTGGCTCCAAGGCAGGGTGGCATGGCAGAGGAGAAACAGTTCGTGGCAGGCAGAAGGCAGCAAAAGCAGCAAATGACAAGCGGCTACACCAGCAGCCTTCTTTTTGTCCCTTACATTCTATCCAGGTTACCCACTCTTAGGGCAGATGGTACTTACACCCAGGGTGGGGCACCATTAATCCTAGCATGGAACCATGAATCAATCCCGGCATCACATCCTTTTTTTTTAATTTTTTTTTTTGGTATGGGGATCAAACTCAGAACCTTGCACTTGCAAGACAGGAGTGGTGTCACAGTGGGTGAGCTAAATCCCCAGCCCGTCTCATCCTTAATCCTAGTATCACACACTCTAGACCCAGCCACCTCCGAAAAGCTCCACCTATGACTCCATGAGGCTCTGGAGGAACATTTAGATACAAGCCATAATGGCATATTTCTGGGTATGTACAATGGGAAGGCCACCCTGGGCATGGGTCGCACCACCCAAAGCATAGGTAGCCTGGAAGGGACAAAAAGGAGAGGCAAGCTGCTGCTGCTTTCTTGCTGTTCTGCTGCTTTGCTATCCTCTGCTCCCGTGAACTTTTCTCCTCTGCAATGCCCATCTGCTGTGCCACCCCCTACTTAGAGCCAGCCAACTATGGATTGAAACTTACAAACTGTGTGCCAAATAAACCTTTCTTCCTTTAGCTTTGGGTGTTGGGTATTTTGTCTCAGCAATGACAAGAGTAACTCATACAGCTAGTTGTTGGAAATATAAACTGAAGCACCGATGGTGAAATGCTATGTGAGGGTGGGGGGTGGTGTGAGACAGGGTCTCGCTATGTAGTTCAGGCTGGCCTCAAACTTGCAGTGATCTTTCTGTCTCAGCCTCCCAAGTGCTGGGATTACCTATAGGTGTGTGCCACCACACCTGGCTGTCAGGATTTGGTTTTTTTTGGTCAGGATTTGTTTTAAAACAAAAAGCAAAGAAAAAAAGAAAAGAAAAAGAAGGCAGAACATACCAAATGCTGGCAACAATGTAATGCACTGCTCAAACCCTGCTGGCAGGGGTGCAAATTTATACAATCACTTTGGAAAACTGTTTGGCAGTATCTATTAAAACCGAACATAAATATATAGTTTAATACTCCACACATTGCCATATATCATCCAACACAAATTACTACTCTTGGGTCGGGGATTTAGCTTAGCACCAGGGTGCCTGCCTTGCAAGTGCAAGGTCCTGAGTTCACTCCCCAGTACCAAAACAAACAAAAAACCCCCATCACAACAAAAGAAATTACTACTCTCTACCAAGACATGTATAAGATCGTCTATGACAGCATTATTTATAACAGCCCAAACTGGAAACTGGCAACAGTGCTTTAGAAATCATTAATAGTCACACAGCAGGGTATCATACGGCAATGAGAGAATAAAAGAACAATATACAACACAAAAGAATTTTCTAAATGTGATGTTAGAAGAAGACTCCAACAGAAGAGTATGGTACTGTCTGATGTTATGCAGATAAATTTCAAAAATAAACTGGAACTGGGCCAGGGATTTAGCTCAGTGGCACAGCACCCGCCTCACAAGGGCAAGGTCCTGAGTTCGAATCCTGACACCAAAATTTTTTTAAATAAATGAATGAATGAATAAACTGGAACTAAGGTGTCAGAAGTCATGACAGTGGTGACTCTGGGAAGGAAAGTTTGTGATTAGAAGGGGTGAAGAAGGGATTCCTGGGATGTTGGCAATGTTTTGTCTCTTCAACTGGGTGCTGGCTACAGGGGTTCACTCACGTTGTAAAACAACCAAGACTTTATGTATACTGTAATTTTCGTTCATAAACTACTCTTGTTCATCAATAAAATTTTTTTTTTTTTTAAAGCAGAGAAGGTGCTGGGGATGTACCTCAATGGTAGACTGCTTGCCTACTATGCTCAAGACCATAGCACTGGGGGTAGAGGGTGTTGAAGATAGGCATGAAGGATTCATGGGGTTCACTTAACTATCATTCAAATTTGTGTTTGAAAATTTCCATAATAGTAATAATAATAATAATAATAGTAAAAAGAGTGGCCATGGTGCCACATGCCTGTAATCCCAGCACTTGGGAGGCTGAGGCAGGAGGATTGCTGTGAGTTCAAGACCAGCCTCGGCTACACAGTGAGTTCAAGGCCAGCCTGAACTACATAGTGAGACTCTGTCTCAAAAAATAAATAACAAAAATTAAAATTAAAAAAAAAAGAATTTTAGGCCATAAAAATACCCTGCTTAAAATTGATATCATTTCCCATCATGTCTATACTAATAATTGAACTCACTGTGCGCCCTATTCATCCTGGCCCTGCCTACATCTCCTGATTCATTGCACATCACCACCCACCTTGCTCACTCTGCCCTAGCCCTGCTGATCCTGCACCACATAGCTGATTCCTCACCCTTCAAGTCCCTGCTAAATGCCTCCTCAAAAGAAATGCCTTTCCTGACTCACCTTGCCTGACCCTCTTTCATAAGAGTTCTTTTCTTTTCAATTCACCACAGCATGACACTGTGTTAGTATACAGAATCCACCAAAAAAAGTATACATCAGAAAAAGAAAAACTTGTATAAATATTTTAATACTAAATTTATTGGGATATCATGAGATTAATACAAGTTACCTTTGGCTCTTCAATTACAAGAGGCGCTCATAGTGGTGACCATTATTTTCCAGACATTTATTAGGACAGCAAACTGCTGAACTGTCTATATGTTTTTTTGGTGGACTCTGTACATTTGGTTTATAAATTCCTTGAGATTAAGAGCCTTTGCTTGTATTATTTAATGCTCTCCAGCGCCTAGAACAATCTCCAGTACAAAAAAGAAGAAAGAAAAGAAAAGAATCTGAGGGCTGGGGATTTAGCTCAGTGGTTCCACCGCCTGCCTTGCAAGTACAAGGACCCGAGTTCAATCCCTGGTACCGAAAAAAAAAAAAAAAGAAAAGAATCTGAGATGTAGGATGTTTGATGAGCATATTTTAACATTAGGTAGTCAAAGCCAATAACATGCTATAGAAATAGTTAAATATATGCTTTCAAGTAATGAACTGTATTACACATTAGACGCCTATGCTATTTTTTAGAGAAATATTAAACTTGTTTTTCAAGGGCCGGGGATTTAGCTCAGTGGTTTTGCTGCCTGCTGCGCAAGAGCAAGGACCCGAGTTCAATCCCCGGTACCAAAAAAAAAAAAAAA
>NW_004624801.1:5975548-6057876 GCF_000247695.1 Heterocephalus glaber
CCTTTCCTCTGTTAAAATGATGACTTTTGGGGGTGGATCTTCCAATGCTGAACCAACACTGCCATCCCTATAACAAAACCACTTTCAGGGCTGGGGATTTAGCTCAGTGGTTTCGTCGCCTGCTGCACAAGAGCAAGGACCCGAGTTCAATCCCCGGTACCAAAAAAAAAAAAAAAAATTTGTTTTTCAAGCCAGGCGTGGTAGCACACGGCTGTAATTCTAGCATTTGGGAGGCTGAGGCAGGAGGATTGCCGTGAGTTAGAGACCAGCCTGGGCTACATAGGAGACCCTGTCTCAAAAAAGCAAAAACAAAAACAAAAATTGCTTTACAACTTGAATGCTTTTATATTGCATAAATTGCCCCATGTAATGTTTAAAATACTGAAAACCACTGAATTTAACCGAGACTCTACAATACGGCTAAGTTAAAAAACAATTGCTAGGGCTGGGGATTTAGCTCAGTGGTTCCGCTGCCTGCCCTGCAAGTGCAAGAACCTGAGTTCCATCCCTGGTACAAAAAAATCAAACAAACCATTGCTATAACCACCTGTCATTTTCAACAGAAGCCTCCAAATGTGTCTGCACTATTGCGAGGCAAATGGATAAAAAAGTTGGCTACTGGGTTTTTTTTTGCAGTACTGGGGGGCTGAATCCAGGGCTTTGCACTAAGCTAAGTCCCCAAGCCCTTTTTTATTTTTTAATTTTGAGTCTCACTAAATTGCTCAGGCTGGCCGTGGATTTGTGATTTCCCACCTCAGCCTTCCCAGCAGCTGGGGTTACAAGTATGTGCCACCACACCTGGATACGGGTGGCTTCATTTATTACAAAATATTAAATTTAAAAAGTACATACCTTTTGAGAACTTAGTGTGTGAGGCTGATCTTTCTAGATACACTTTTTGGGGTTTTTTTGGTACCAGGGATCGAACTCGGACCCTTGCGCTTGTGAGGCAGGTGCTGGAGCCACTGAGCTAAATCCCCGCCCCTAGATATGCTTTTTGAAATAGCAGAGGAAGTGCGATACTGACCAAAGTAAACCAAATTTGAAAATCCCACAATGATCTCCACATATCTTACATAGGATACTAACCTGTACCTCTGAAAATCTTCATGTCGCAAACCATGCTGCTGCTGGGATTCTTTGATAATCTGAAGAACTAGAGCCAAAATTAAGGAAAAGCTTGAAGTAGCAAAAATCTAAATAAATCAAAACCCACACCATTAATCTGTATTTGTGTTGAACCACAGCACATTAAACATTTGTGAAATTCTTAGTACATTAACTAGTGAGACCTTTTGTAACCATTTTCAATCGCTATCTTGTCATACAGAAGACAGGGCTAAGTTTGCAGAAAAGTTAATTGCCTGACCTGTTACTATTTTCAAAATAAAAAAGAAGTCATTACTAGCCATTGGAGATTGCTGAAACTTAACAGCTCAAATTAAAGCTGCTGGATTCTAAATGCTAACTATAACTGAAGTGGTTCCCATTGATTTACATTTTATTCATTCAAGCAGATTTACATTATAAATGACAGGTACTTTGCTTCTATTTGCCTTCCACACCTGCCAAATCCAACTTTCCTTAACAGCTGTGATGCTTCCAGAGCCTATGATTAGCACATGTCAACTAAGCTAGGCCAAGATTTCCATAAAAACATTAAAATTTTCTGACCAAACTCTTCTTTAATCAGAACCCCTCTCCTTTAAGAATAAGGATATTCAAGATTATGTATCAAATGCTCATAAGTCCAATGACCTTTACCTACAATTTTAGTTTTAACATTTCCTCCACCCTTCTCTCCAGATATTATCTATTTTTTTGTTTTGTTTTGTTTTTTGAAACAGGGCCTTGAACTCACTGTGTAGCCCAGGGTGGCCTCCAACTCACAGCAATCTTCCTGTCCCAGCCTCCCAAGTGTTACGATTACAGGCATGCACCACCACACATAGCTCTATAGATACTATTTTTAAACAGTGAACAGTAAAAGGACTCTTTCTATGCTTAGAAAGAAGAGAGTGGGATTTAGAGTCTATAGTAAAAACAGGGCATTCTTACATCCATTTGGAACAAGTATACCACCATATCGAAAAGTAAACTCCAGGGCTGGGGATGTAGCTCAGCTGGCACCGCCTGGCAAATGCAAAGTCCTGAGTTCGATCTCCAGTACCAAAAAAACTCCTCCAAAACTCTAAAAGTTTAACTATGTCAAGATATCAAGCTAAATGTGCTATTTCAGAAATTCGTCTGTATTTTCTCCACTTGTTTCACTTCAAAAAGCCACAAACTGTTGTCACAAGCACACAACTGAAATATAAACTAACGAAAACTACAAACTGATTCTTCCAAAGGCTGCAACAAGATAAAATGCCTATAGATCTAAGAAAACTATACAAATGATACTAACAAGCTATGATAAGTTATATTCAAAACAGGCAAGCTTTTTCTCAAGACAATCTGTACCTCCACTTCCAAAACATCAAGCTCTCCATTTTAACAGCCTGTTTAAGACAGCTGTCAGACAAGAGTTTTAACCTGAAATGTCAAGATTGCATTTTCTTCTCTCCGTTGAGTGGCTCAGAGGCACCAAGGAAGGAGCTCAGCCGGGCGGCGAGGGTGTCAACGCTGACACGAGCCCTCCAAGTGAGCAACTGCACGGGAGCAGAAACCTGCCTGGTACCCCTATGCCACCTGGAAGAAAAGAACGTGCCCGATCTGGAGGGCGAGGGGGATGCGGGGAAAAGACCGATCGAGGGACAGACCCCTGGACGTTTGAGTGCCTAAAGGTAAAATAAACTGCAGTCCTCAGCTCCGGTCTAGGACGTGCCAGTGCCCGCCGCTTCTCCCGCCCCCAGCCCTCCAGATCGACACGTAGTCACTACGAGTCAGGCCACAACTCTAGGATACTCTCCAAACTCAGGCTATCCCCAAATTCTTTGTTTGCCTTCGGCCCGGCTGAGGGGCGTTCATTTTCTTTATTTTCTTCTCCGGCACCACGTCCACCGCCTCCACCGCTGCTACCGCTACCGCTACCGCCTCCGCCGCCGCCACCAGGGACCTGCTTCTCAGCAGCCATCTTGCCCCTACACCGCAAAGCTGGACGGGATAGAGGAGGCGAGATGACCAGGGGCGGGAGAGAGTGGGACCTATCAACCTAGGCTGATGGGATATGGGCGGACTCCGCCGCCCTTTGTGCTTCTAGCGGGCGGAGCCATTTGTTGGAACGCGCCTGCGCGTGGGCTTGTCTCTGAGTGGCAAATTGTGGCGGCGAGGTTAAAATCTGTGGAAAAAAAAAAAAAAAAAAAATCTGTGGAAGTCTTCCCCCCCCCCCGCCCCCGGCAATCCCCAGCTGCTGTACAGCAAGGGCAGGAGGACCAGAAGTGGTCGCCCACCTCCCATGTCCCTGCACAGGGGATCAGGCTCATGTTCCACACATCAGGAAGGGGGGGGGGGCGCTAATGACTGGATATTTTGGTATGTACCTTTCCACGGAGTCGAGAGACCGGGTTTTGTCTCTACGAAGCAACCCCCTTTAAGGGTCCGCCTCTACGCTTTTCTCGGGCTGACAGTGAGAAAGCAATCGGCCAGGGAACCGATGGCGCAAACAACAAGCAATGTCCTGGTGGGGACATTGCTTGGGACCTGTAGCTTGGGACCAGTCCAAGGACAGAGAAGTATAGGCATGAGAGAATGAGTCATTGCCCTACAATAGGGCAGTCAGGCTCTGAAGTCTTGGATCTAGAGGCTGAGACTCAGATCCTTGTTCCAGTGTGGCGGCACTGCATGGGAAAAGTTGAGCGTATAATTTAATCTCCATCTAAATCTATTCCCTCATCTGTGGAATGAGCATAACCAATAAAAATGGATGTTGCCAGGCGAGGGGGCCACACACTCCAATCCCAACACCAGGCCAAAAGGATTGCCATTTAGAAGACAGCGTGGGCTACGTAGCAAGATTCTGTCAATACATAGAATAAAAACGCGGGCCGGGGATTTAGCTCAGTGGTTTTGCCGCCTGCTGCACAAGCGCAAGGACCCGAGTTCGATCCCCGGTACCAAAAAAACAAACAAACAAACAAAAAAACCGAATAAGGGCCGGGGATTTAGCTCAGTGGTTCCAGTGCCTGCCTTGCAAGCACAAGGTCCTGAGTTCAATCCTCGGTACCCAAAACAAAACAAAACAAAAACCAGAACGAATGAAACTCAACATCACTAATCATTAGAGACATGCAAATCAAAGCCACAATGAGATAACACTCTCACCCACTAGGGTGGCTACTACCCAAAACAAATGGGAAAAAAAATGTGGTGCAATGTGTGGAGAAATTGGAACTGCGGTGCACTACTAGTGGGAATGTAAAATGATGGAGTCACTGCAGAATACAGAAGGGCAGTTTAGCAACAATTAAAAGTAGAGCCGGGCATGGTAGTGCATGTCTGTAATCCTAGCACTTAGCAGGCTGAGGCAGGAGGATTTCTGGAGTTCCAGGCCAGCCTGAACTATATAGCAAGACCCTGTCTCAAAAAAAGAAAAAAGGGGGCCGGGGATTTAGCTCAGTGGTTTCGCCACCTGCTGCACAAGCGCAAGGACCCAAGTTTGATCCCCGGTACCAAAACAAAAAAAGAAAAAAGAAAAAAGAATCACCATGTAATCTAGCAATTCCACTTCTGAGTATTTATCCAGAAGAATTGTAAAGCAGGATCCAGAAGAGTTATTTGTATACCTCACATATTCACAGGAGCACTATTATATGATTCCATTAGTATGAAATGCCCTGAATAGGCAATTCTATAGAGACAGAAAGTAGATTGATAGCTGGCTAGGATGGGGAAGAGTGTTAGGGATAAAAATAGGAAGGAGATTGCAGGCTGACCACTAAAGAAAAAGGGTTTCTTTTGAAAGGGAGGGAAATACTCTAGAACTGATTGTGGTAACTGTTGCACAACTCTGAATATACTAAAAATTAAAGGAATACTTTATTTTAAAAAAATATTTTGGTGTTTTGGGCTGGGGATTTAGCTCAGTGGTTCTGTGACCTGCCTTGCAAGTGCAAAGTTTGATCCCTGGTACCAAAAAAAAAATTTTTTTTTGGTTTTTTTGAGGCAGGGTCTCCCTTTGTAGTTCAGGCTGGTCCTGAACTCACTATGAAGCCCAGGCTGGCCTTAAACTCTTGGCGATCCTCCTGCCTGAGCCTCCTGAGTACTGGGATCACAGGTGTGCACAGTCACACTTCGCTAAGAGTACTTGAAATGGGCAAATGGTATATGTTAATTATATTTCAATAAAGCTGTTACCACAAAAATAAAAAGATTGTTTATCTCATCAAAACTCTGCAATGCCACCTTATTTTACTATACTTAAACCCACTATCCTTATAATGGAAAAAAAATCCTACTCACCTTTTCTGCCAATTTCTTTCTTTCTTTTTTTTTTTTTTTTTTTTGTACCGGGGATCAAACTCGGGTCTTTGTGCTTGCATAGCAGGCGGCGAAACCACTGAGCTAAATCCCCGGCCCCTACCAATTTCTTTCTTGCTCATTCTGCTCAGGGCATGCCAGCCTCCTTGTTTTAGGGACATAAACATACTCCTGCCTTAGGATCTTTCCTCCTACCTGTAATACACTTTCCTTAAATATCTGCTTGGCTAGCTCCCTCACCTCCTTATCTTCGTTCAAATATCACTTTTTTATTTTTAAGAGACCAAGTCTTGCTGTGTTGTGCAGTCTGGCCTTGAACTCCTGAGCTCAAACAATCCTCCTCCCTCATCCTCCAGAGTAGCTGGGACTGCAGGCATGCACCACTGTGCCCAGCTAAATGTCACTTTTTTTGGGGGGGGGAGCACTGGGGATTGAACCTAGGCCTCATGAATGCTAGGCAAGTGGTCCGCCACTGAGCTACATTCCCAGCTCTGAATGTCACCTTCTTAATGAGGTCTGCCTGATCACCCTATTTTAAACAGCTCAATTGTCATGGCCTGAATTTATTTACCCTGATCTACTTTTCCTAGAAGTTCTTATAAACTAGCAATAGATTAATAACTAAAATATGCTTATTAGATTGTTCTCTCCTTATAGAAAGTAAGCTCACAGAGGTCCTTGATCTTTGTAACACTTACTGGTGTATCCTAAGGACACAGAACAGTACCTGCCAAGCAGTAGGTGCTTAATATCTGCCGAATAAATGAATAGTAAGCAGCTCGTAAGTGTGAACTGCTGACACCTTCCTGTTCAATGAGTAGGCAGGCAGGGCAGGGGTGTGAATAGTATTTTCCTAGCAAGAAAAGTCTGGCCCAGTGTGGTAGTCCATACCTGTATGCCTGCAATCCCAGCACTCAGAGGCTGAGGCAGGAGGACCGCTGTGAATTCAGGGCCAGCCTAGGCTACATAATGAGTTGAATGCCACCCTGAACTACATAGTGAAACCTGGTCTCAAAAAAAAAAAAAAAAAGGGAAGAAATAAAGAAAAGTTGGTAACTGAGTTCCTGAAAGGCTGAGAACTTGGAGTGGGGGGTAATATTCTTGACTGGGACTCAAGAAACAGGACAGAAAAGGTGAAATAGTAATGGAGATGCAGTGGCAGAAGGTGGTGATTATCAGACCCAGGGAACTGGGAGGTTAAAACCTATACAAGTAGTAATGATTCCTTGTCACAAATGCTCCATACAGAAGGAAATATTTAACAAATATTGTAACCTAACCACCATCCAGAAGAATGTTTCTAGTGCATGGTACTCTGATATTTTGAATTTCCTGCTTTCCCCTCTTAGAGATTGGAATAGAGTAAGGGGTAAAAAGAAAAGATTTCATTATTCAGATCTAAGGAGCCGGCTCCAGGCCTGTCTCATACATCTCACTGCATTCTCAGAGTCCTCTAAGAAGGAAATGTAACCATCCCCTATAACAGATGGGGAAACCGAGGCTGGCGCCAAAAACATAGGCTGACACCCAATAGATGCTCAGTAACTATTTCCTGAATTTAAGCGGAGGGGTGATGCCCAAAGAAAGGAGTGAGTCGAAGCTAATCAAGTTCCTGCAAAACATTCCTTCCCACCTCCCCTCCACCCACCAGGCTGCTCGACGAGGTTGCTGTGAAGCCTGGTGCTCCAGGGACTGAGAAATGGACAGATGCGTGGAGCGCAGGGCGGCCGTCCCAGTGCTGGAAACCCTTCTGTCCCCGCCACTCAGCGTCACCCCCCATGGAGGGCAGATCAGTGTGGCGCTCTCTAGGGCACCGCAGCCAGCGCGCGGGGCGGACTGCAGGGAAGCGCACGGTGCGCGAGTCCCCGGTGGGTACTCCCTGTGGCGTGGCGCACATGCTGAACCCGGGTTGGTCCCTCCTCCACCCAGGGTCTCCGGGAGAAGCCAGTTCTCCGACTCAGTACTCAACAGCAGGGATCCTGGGGCCAGAGCGCGGTAACAAGCACGAGCGCCTCTCTCCGCCCTGGGGTGGGCTGTGGGTGCCCCGGCCGGGACGCGAGTGGGGCCACTCGGCAGCACTGCCCCCGCGCAGCCGGCCGCGGCGGGAACAAGCCCACCCTCTGCTGCTCGCTCCTCCCCCTGACCCCGGCGCACCCCGGCTCCGGCGCCTGCAGCCTCGCGGAGTTTGGCTGGGCGCTTAGGCGGGCGGCCGTAGCGGCGGGAAGCTGCGCTCTAACCAAGACCCAGACGGCAGCAGGAGCCAGGCAGTCTTGGTGTTGGTGTCACCATGAACGCCTCGGGCGGCCCCGGGGCCGAAAACGCAAGCCAGGAGGGCGGCGAGGGAGGCTGGCAGCCCGAGGCGGTCCTCGTGCCCCTGTTCTTCGCGCTCATCTTCCTCGTGGGCACCGTGGGCAACGCGCTGGTGCTCGCTGTGCTGCTGCGCGGCGGCCAGGCCGTCAGCACCACCAACCTGTTCATCTTCAACCTGGGCGTGGCCGACCTGTGCTTCATCGTGTGCTGCGTGCCCTTCCAGGCCACCATCTACACCCTGGACGGCTGGGTGTTCGGCTCGCTGCTCTGCAAGGCCGTGCATTTCCTCATCTTCCTCACGATGCATGCCAGCAGCTTCACGCTGGTAACCGTCTCCCTGGACAGGTGAGCAGGCGCTCGGACAGGGGCTGGAGAGGGAGGCGCGACCCGGCGATCAGGAGGGACACGAAGAGGGCAGGAGACGACACTAAGACGGCAGAGGGACCAGAGACGGTAGAAGGCAAGCGGGCGCGGAGGGTAAAGAGGACCAAGAATGGAGATGTGGTGGCCTCCCTGTGGGTGCGTCCTCGGGGCCTCTCGGGCTGGAGCATTCGGCTCTCCAGCGCCACCCGCGCCTGACAACGCGCAGCTTTTCTCGTACACAGCCTTTTCACGTGTGTCATCTCATTTAAATTTAAAGCCTTTCTGAGGCTGGGATGGGGGAGGGTACCGCTCATAACACGCTCAGAGTCGCTAGCCGCCTTCGCGTGGGGGAAGCGAACCTCCTGTCTTTGCCTTTAAGCTCGGGGCCTCTCCCTCCCCCCGCGCTCCTCTCGAAGCCACACGCGATTGCTTGGCTGCTTGGCGCAGTCACCGGACTGTGGAATGTGGGTCCTCACAAAGCCCCTGGGTCACTCTCAGCCCGCTCTGCTGCCCGTCTCCAGGCGGAGGGTCAGGGGTTGGGGCAGGAGAGCGCGCCTTCGGGTTTCCCTCCCGGTCAGAGCCAGAGCGCATCCTCCTGAGAGCGCGAGCGAGGGTCTCAGGGGAAGCTTGACGGGACTCTAGGAAGGGTCCTGGGAAGGAAATCCGGTCCCTGTATCCCCGCCCCCGCCTTCTGGATCTCTCCGGCGAGGTGAGACCGCCCGCTCCGCATAGCCTCCCATCTCCACGGAGCCGGAGCGTGTGGGTTCCGCGCGCGCTGGTGGGACCCACGGGCTCCAGCCTCCGTTAGGATTTCCTCGTCGCACCTTGCCCGACTAGTGCCTCGGGCGCCAGTTTTCCCTCCCCGGGCACTGTCACTAGTGGGTAATCACAGCCTCCTCCAGCCCCCTAACCGGTTTCCCAACTTTTAGCCTTCAGTGACTTCGCGGTGCCCTTCTAGGTGGAGTATATCTGTGGTCACAGTGCTGAGAGGAGAAGAATGAGCTAAATGAGTGCCTTTCCTGCCAGACCCCGTTTTACTTTTAGGCTCATCTGAGAGTCGGGCGCGCTGGATGTGGCTGCGGGGTAACCTTGCGTTCGCCAGGGACTTGCCTGAGAGCGGGTGTAGACCGGGAGATGCAGGGGCAGCGGCTCACCTGGAGTGCACCCCCCCCCCACGGTTCACTTGACGTCTCCTTTCCAACCTGGCCCCCAGGTATCTGGCCATCCGCTACCCGCTGCACTCCCGTGAGCTGCGCGTGCCTCGAAACGCACTGGCGGCCATTGGGCTCATCTGGGGTCTGGCGCTGCTGTTCTCCGGGCCCTACCTGAGCTACTACACCCAGTCGCAGCTGGCCAACCTGACGGTGTGCCACCCAGCGTGGAGTGCGCCTCGCCGCCGCGCCATGGACCTCTGCACCTTCGTCTTCAGTTACCTGTTGCCGGTGCTGGTTCTCGGCCTGACCTACGCGCGCACCCTGCGCTACCTCTGGCGCTCTGTGGACCCGGTGGCTGTAGGCTCCGGTGCTCGGCGCGGCAAGCGCAAGGTGACGCGCATGATCGTCATTGTGGCCGTGCTCTTCTGCCTCTGTTGGATGCCCCATCACGCGCTTATTCTCTGCGTGTGGTTCGGCCGCTTCCCGCTCACAAGGGCCACTTACGCGCTGCGGATCCTCTCGCACTTGGTCTCATATGCCAACTCCTGCGTTAACCCCATCGTCTATGCGCTGGTCTCCAAGCACTTCCGCAAGGGCTTCCGCAAGGTCTGCGCAGGCCTGCTGGGCCATACCCCACTCCGAGCCTCGGGCCGCGTGTGGGTTGCGGCCCCGGGCACCCACGATGGCAGTGGGTTGGAGCGAGAGTCCACCGATCTGACGCATGTGAGCGAAGTGACCGGGGCCCCATGTCCCAGTCCTGGCTCTTCCCAGCTGAGCAGCCTCGAGCCAGGTCCCTGGCCCATCTCGGAACCAAAATGCCCCCAATAAGATCCTATTAACGTGACCTCAGGCCTCAAGGCACTTAACCTGTAACCTTGGATGTTTGAAGGGTTAGAGTCAGAGGTGGGGGACTAGGGGAGAGTTTCATCTATTAATAAAACGCACAAACCATTTCACCCGTGGTCACAGGCTGTGTACAAATTTCACATTGTCATGAAGCCCCATGGGAAAAAGCCTCTGGGACTTCACAAGGGGGTTCTTGATGGATAACTGAAGCCACTTTGGTGGGTTAGGGCAAAGGGAATGCCTACACTGAGTGCAGCTGGTTTACAGTAAAAATGCCTAGCCGCAACTAGGGAGTGAGGGATCACCAAACGCTCTTTACATGTGGCTGTTGGAGGCACCAGGTGTATGTAGATTGCTGAACCGGCCAGTGTGTGCAACACAGGCAGGCAGAGTATTTAAGTGGTTCAATAAAGTCAGTCGGTGACAGACACAAACACTATGGGTGTTCTAGTTGCATTTAGGTACAAATTCCTGGCTAGTCCTTGCCACCTTCCAGCTCCCTGGGGCCTCTTCCACTCTGGGCAGCCTGATCAGTGCCCATCCACTGTTGAGCTTGGTGTTTCCTTCTCTGGATCCAGCTTGACTGGATCAGGTCTCCAGCATCTGTTTCTGCTGGGGGCCAAGAAAGTGGTTCCCTTGGTGAGTACTACTCCAGCCTGGGTTGAGGCAAGCTGAAAATGCAGTAGGATAAGAATGGCCCCTGTTCGTGACTGGTCTCTGTCCCTTGGTTTGCATCAGTCCCAGAGTTCTTGAGCCAAGGCTCTTTACATAAAATCAAGGTCTAAAGAGAGGCAGAGACTCTCATGGGTATCCCCATCACACACGGAGTGGAGGGCACTTTAGCCAACGGCATGGATACTTAGCCAGGTTGTTGTCAGCTACTGAAACATAGAAGAGGCCCGTGGCCTTGACTGGAAAGACCAAAGGAGAAAGAAGTGGGGATTCCAAGTTTACTCCATGCCCCTCAGCAGGCTTTGGACTGGGCAATGGGTTCCAGGTGGCGGAAATGGAGCGGGACGGGGACACGGGCAGGTGCACAGTGAGTGGGGCTGGGCCCTGGGCTTTGTCTTTAGGTGTTTGCAGAACTGGGTGGGTGGGCATGCTAAATCTGAGGCCCCAGAGTCACTGTATAGGACACCTGTCTCCATCCAATGACTCAACCCACAGAGAGGTGACTGAAATAAGAGGCTGTAGTTTAAACTCCATCACTGCTCCCTCCAAGCCCTCTGGGCAGCTCTGATGATGGCTCTGTGGATAATACTTCACCTTGCCTTCCTCGGGGTTGGCACCATCCAGGCCTTGGTCCAGAAGTCCAGCTTCGGAGAGTCAGCTACTGGTAGGTGGACAGTTTAAGTTTGGGATTCCAGCCCCAGGGCAACAGGATAATCTCAACCTCTACTCCTCAGCGGAGCCATCTCTTCTTGACCTCAAATTGCCCCTGGAGGTTCAGGACACCACCCAGATTCTGAGCACCGGGAGTACACCCCTGCTTGTACAAGTGGAGGTGTTTGTGTCCAACGTATTCAATGTGGTAAGTGCTGACTGGCTGCAGGAGGGCAAAGGACCCAAACACTAAGCTGGGGAGGGGCAGGTCTCAGTCCTGGCTACTGCCAAGGTCTCCTGCCTCCTCCTGTCACGCAGCGCCCAGCCCTGAGGTCATGTGTTTCTCCCCTCCCCAGGACATCCTGCGGTATACATTGTCCTCTATGCTGATGCTAAGGCTGGTGAGCTCCCATCCTGGGAGAGGTGGGACAGGAACACATAGCTAGTCCAGCTTGGAAGCACTGACACTCACCATCCTGTGGACATTAGGGGCATGTAAGGCGGAGAATGGGGTCTCAGTGGTGTCCTTGTGTTCCCAGTCTTGGCTGGACTCTCGCCTGGCCTGGAACACTAGTGCACACCCACGGCATGCAGTCACACTGCCCTGGGACTCACTCTGGACACCCAAACTCACTATCCGGGAAGCGTAAGTGAGGCGGGAACCCACCTGCCATGCACAGCCTTCCTCCCCTTTCCCCTCTAGAAACCAGAGGCTGTCTTGGTAAGTATTTTCCACATTTCTCTTTCCCTGCCAGAACTGACAGCAGCGAAGTTTGGGGAGGTATCTCCTCCATCCCAGTCCCAGAAGGTGCCGGGCCTCTCACTGGGGCACCTCTCCCCTCCTAGGCTCTGGGTGGACTGGAAGGACCCGATGCCTCAGGTTCGAGTATTCCACGATGGCCAGGTGGTGCTTAACCTGGCCCTCACCACAGAGACCACCTGCAACTTTGAGCTCCTCCACTTCCCCAGGGACCAGAGCAACTGCAGCCTCAGCTTCTATGCTTTCAGCAACACAGGTGCTGACAGGGCAAGGGGAGGGGACCATCCGGTCTCTAGCACATGTCAGACCCTGGGCTCTGTGCTCAGATCAGTCTTGCTCAGGCTTAGGGGAACTCAATGGTGCCCAGGGCAGCACACTCTTCACCCTGCACCTCTACTCAAACATCAGCCCATCTCCTGCCCACCTCACTCTCAGCTGTGGCCTCACTGCCCACCTCCAGGGTCACAGTGTGGCGGCTTCAGTCTCCTCTCCCGAGTGAGTGCTCTCAACAGTCAGGTCCAAACTGTGGTTGCTGGGCTACTTGCATCCAGCCCAGAGGCAACTAAAGCGGCAGCTGCCCAATAAATATCCCCCAACCCATCAGGTGACATCTAAACCAGCAGAGAAGTACTTCCCATTACCTCCCTCCCCTCCATAAAAGACAACGGCTACTCCATGGATCCCTAATGTCTCCCTTGTGAGATGATGGGCCAGTGGATGAGTCGGTGACCACGTGCCTGGGATGAAGCAGCACAAAGTGCATTTGTTTGCAATGACAACTCATTTATGAATCTGACAAGGCTGTTCTTTTAACTGGAGACAATGTGAGGTGCTGAGAAGGGTTCGGGGAACCCTTTATGGACCAGTTTTATCTCCAAGTATGCCTCCCAGAAGCCACAAGAAGTCTGCTTCATCCCTGGGCTCAAGCTCGGGTTCCTACTCTTGAGATTTGGGGGCAGGGATCTCTCTTTCTTAGTCCACCCTTCTCATCCCCATCCCTTTCAGTGAAGGAGCTGGAGTTCCAGGCCCATACAAAGAATGAGATTATGGGTGTCAAGAGAGAATACGTAGTTTATGATTTGAAAATCCAAGTCCCATCCCAGCATTCAGTACCCTGCTTCCAGGTGATGGTGAGTCAAACTGGGAAGGGGCTGGCAGAAGCTGATGGAGGGCAATGAGGGGGCACAGTCAGGGCCGTGACCATCCCCGTGCTGCCCGCCCCCTCCACATCCCGGGAAAGGTTCAACTTTTTCCCTTCCAGATGAGCCTGAAGAACACAGCACTAGAGTCCATCATATCGCTGCTGGTACCTGGAGAGGCGCTGCTCTTAGCTGATGTGTGTGGGGGGCTGCTGCCCCTCCGGGCCACTGAGCGCATTGCCTACAAGGTGACACTGCTGCTGGGCTACCTCGTCTTCCACTCTTCCCTGGTGCAGGCCCTGCCCAGCTCCTCTTCCTGCAACCCACTGCTCAGTAAGCCCTGCTCCCTCCCGTTCCATGTAGCCTGTCCCTGACCTGTTGTCACCCGAGCTGTGAGCTGCAACCCAGCCAGGCCTGGTCCCTCAAGTCCTTTCCCACCTCCAGTTTACTACTTCACAGTCCTGCTGCTGCTGCTCTTCCTCAGCACCATGGAGACGGTGCTGCTGGCTGGGCTGCTGGCCCGGGACAGCCTTAAGAACAAAAGCAGCCCCAACCCAGTCCCAAGGGAGGAACAGAGAGATCAGGAGAACCCAGGGCCTAATTCTGAAGGTGAGCAGGAGCAAAGGGCCCTTCCAGGAAGGGGGTGAGAATGAGGCCTGGAGCAGGTTTGACAGGGCAGCACCGGCAGGACTGGGCCAAGGCTCGGGGGCGGCTGAGTATATTGGAGCTACCTGCACTCACTGGGCTGGATCTACTGTCCCCAGGATCCACTGCGGCCTCCCTGGGATGAAGCAGGCCTGTCTGGAACAGCCAGCCAGCTTAGCCTCCCTAAAGGCCAAGGTCACCTCAGACCCTGAATTAATCCCAGAGATCTCTAAGAGGGTATTTCTTCTCCTGGAGGTGGCTTAGGACAGGCCAGACCCAAACTTTTATTAGTTGAGAAGCTAATAGAGACTTAGAGGCCTGCTCTGCAAGAGTATGTTGGAGGAGATCTGCAGAAAGCTCCTTTCCCTCCTTCTTCCCCCACAGCATCCTCAAGAGGAGGAAAAGGCTCGAGGAGCTGGGCTGAGGCTGCTGACCACACCTTCTTCCTCATATATGTGGCCAGCGTGGTGTGCAGCCAGTTCCTCTTTGTTGGAATCTGGATGTGGGCAACATGCAAGTCTGACCCAGCCCCTGGTGAGGCTGTTCCCCACGGTGGGCAGCCCAGGCTGTAACAGGGCAGGGCCAGGGCCGGCAGACCATAGGAGGCAGTGTGGCACCTCACGGCTGGGAGAGAGGGCCAGAGAAGGGTCTCTGGAAAGAGGGAAAGGAGAGCTGGCTCTCCCCTAACCCTGCAGGGCCCCAAGTACTGTGAGTTTCTGGCTCTGCATGCATACAAGCAGAGCAGAGTGGAAATAAACCCCTCACCCAAGTGCAAGTGCACCTCCAGTGTCAGCCTTCATTGAACTCAGCTGTCGTGCTTGTGCTAAGTAGGCAGGGTCTGACTTCACAGCCTTGACCTCCTACTTTGCTTCTGGACTGCTCACCATTGTCCACTAATCTCCAAGCACACACACACAGCTTAACTGCTCCTTCTGTGACTGCTACTGTCTGGCCCTGGGCCAGGAGGTCCTGATACTGGGGACTGGGAGACAGGAGCTGAGTGGCTGGCCTCCGAGGTGGGTCAGAACTTCTCCACATGCTTCCTACAGCATGCTGGACTCTGCAGGGAACAGACCAGAGAGCACTCCTCCTTGCCACCTAGAGAACTTTGGGGAGGCTGAACATCCCCAGAGCTTGAGTCTGTGGACAATGCACTATATCCAAGGAAAGGAGTTAACCCTGACTGCTTTTTCTAGGTCCTCCCCCTGGCTAGGATGTGGCCTGCTCCTCTGAGCCCCACTCACATTTCTTGGCTGGATGGCAGTTTTCCATCTCTAGGTCTGAACTAGGCTGGGGAGGTCTGCCCTCAAGCTGGGGGATACATGAAGCAGCTCCAGGCATGGGCCTCTGGCTTCCTTCTCTCCTATCTCAAGGCATCACATGGCCCTGGCTCGCTGTGCTCAGACATAAAACTCAAGGTTTGAAAGGTTCCAGCATCCTGGGAAAGTGCTGGTTTGAAGGGGAACATGGGGTGCAGGGAAGAAGCAGATACCAGGACTAGAGGGCAGGGACAGGGCTCTTGGATGGGGCAGTGAAGAAAAGTCTCTGTCCCACAGGACTGCAAACTCACCAGCCCAGAGGCAAATTAACACTGGTTTATCTGTCCAACGACATGGCTAGTCTGATGGAACCAGGCAGAGACACTGGCAGGCTTAAGCAGAGGTGTCAAAAAGGCGATCGATCATGTCGCCCACCTGCTCCACACGGTACTTGATGTACTTCTCAGGGTTCTTGGTGAAGGGCACGCTGCTGTACCTGACCAGGCACCGTGGTCAGAGGGAGGGGAAAGGTTAACCCCTCCTCAGCTCCCCCCTAACCTAAGGCACTTCCCACAGGTCTCAGAGATGGAATGGGGGTGCCCCTGAGTGATGGTCCCAAGCCTAGGACACTGGTTCTGCTGCCAAGCCCTGCCACTCCCTCCTGTTTTTTTTGGGTTTTTTTTGGTACCAGGGATTGAACTCAGGACCTTGCACTTGCAAGGCAGGCAACAGAACCACTAAGCTAAATCCCTGACCCCACTCCCTCCTTTTTTCCTCCAGGAATAGAACACAGCCCAGCAGGCAAGTGGGCAGTGCAGTGCCGGAAAGGGGAGGGGAGGGAGGCTCACCTGTGCAGAAAGGCCCCATACGTCTCCTTGACAATGTTTTTCTGGGCCTGTCGAATCTTGTCCCTCTGCTCTGTGTCTGGAATAGCCCAGGCCTTCTGGATCTTGCACAATTCTTCAAGGCCATCATTGAAGCCCTGGCCATCCAAGAGGTAGAAAGGGAAGAGACCAGAGGCAAAAGTTTTGGGTCTACCTCACCACAGTGGCAGCAGCAAGCAGCGGAAGGAAGACAGCCCTGACTCACCTTAAAACGCTCCTTGATCATCTGCCGCTCCTTATCCCGAAGCTGGGGCATCAGGGGAGCCAGGGAGAAGGCATAGAGGGCTTTGCTCACAGCAGAACCACTCTCTGCTCCTTCCCCAAACAGCATGGGCCCCAGGCCTCTCTCTTGCTGCCCCTATGCCACATGCATGCTTTGCTCTCTGATCCCAGAAGGCTGCTCGTCCATTTTAACCCAGAAATTTAGCAAAAAGTATCACATTGGCTCGGCACCCATTCCCAGCCCAGGCCTTTTAGCCCACCTTGACTCCAGGCTGGAACACAGGTAGATTCTTCTCTGAGATGTAGTCAGTCACCTTTAGCCAACTGCCAGACAGCAGGGAGAAAGGCATGAGGCTAGGGAGGGACAGCTGTGCCTTCCTCCATGCAGGCTTGCTTTTGTGTTTTACTATCTCTTGATCTACTACTAGGGGGAGAGGTTGGTAAGAATTGATCTGGGTCACAATGAAGCAAAATAACTGAGATCTTTTCCTTGGCAACAGAAAATGTTTCAGCTGCTCACTTTAAAAATCAAGAACAGAAAACAGAGGGTGTTCAATAAATTGAGCAGTTGAATACACTTCACATCAATATCATAGCAAATTAAGAGGAAGAAACAGATGAGAAGGGAGGGAGCAGAAGACAGACAGATGGGAAGAGTGAGAAACTCAAAGGGAAAAAACAAGCCAAGGAGAACAGAGGTCCAAAGAAGCAACGAGAGTAGGAGGAGAGGGCAAGTTCAGCCAAGTTCAAGGCTCTCAAAACCCTGCTCTCTTCTTGGACTAAACATTACCCACATGCCTGACAGTGCCTCTTCACCACTCTGAAGAGGCTGTGCAGGCCCTAGGGGACCAGGCAGTGAGGAGATCCATCCTCTTTCCACCCCAGGAATTTGATTTAAAAGGAAAAAAGTGGAGAAAAGAAACAAAAGAAATTTTAAAAAGAAATAAAAGGCTGGGGTGTAGCTCAGTGGTAGAGCCCATACGTAGCATCATGTACAAGGACCTAGGTTCTATTAGCAGCACCAAAAAACCTCTACAAACCATGTGGAAGCTGGGGTCCACAGGGCAGCAGTTGATAACCCCACCCCACAAGCACTGGGCAGGAAAACTGTCTGGGCCTGAGATGGGATGAGACTAGGTCAGCTCAGGCCCAGTAGGAGGGTGGGCGCTGCTCACCTGCGCTGATAGGTCTGGATCTGCTGCTCAATGTGCTCCCGGTAGGAGCGCTCAGCAGTCTTCTGGGTCACAGCCACCAGCTGGATCAACTCAGATCTGGGCACAGGCAGGGGAGAGAGAAGGAGAGACTTGGCCCCTGGGGCCTGAAAGCTGCTGGCTTTGGCAGCAACACCAGGAAGGAGGGGCTCCTTGTCCATCTTGAATCTTCCACAGCTCTAAGGAGGCAACATTCAGCCTCCTTGGGTCAAGGTTAAGAGGACTAAAAGCCCCCTCCTGCCCTTGCACATAGGAATCTGTGGAGGACAAAGCCAGCCCTGGAGGGCCCAGGGGAAGTGAGGCGCAGAGCCATGCCTGTGACAACTTACTTCTCCAGGGACTTGAGGATGTAGTTGTAGTTGTTGTGCAGGAAGATAGCGCTCAGTGCTGGGTCTTCATACACCTTGGACTTACTCAGCAAGTTTAGCTGCAGGTTGCCCAGGACTTTACCTGCATAGGGAAAGATGAGGCCACGTCTACCAGTCTGACTCAAATAACCCACCATGGGACCCACTACCGATTCCTGTCCATGGGTCCTTGCCCTCCTGACTCTGGGGCATCAGGACTCCTTCCCAATCCAACTGGCCCCTAAACTAGAGCTTAGGTCGCTATGGCAAGGTTGGGAGAGGAACCTGTGAATACCTGGAGATCACAAAAAGGGCTTTCCTGGGAGGGAAAAGGCAGGGTTTCCCCGGTTCTGCCCGAGAGACACTCACAGATATAGGTGCTCAGCAGTCGCTTGCTAAACTCAGAGCTGTAGCTGGTGGCCGAAGAACTGGTCTCTGTGAGAGGAGAAGCTCAACTATTGCAGTGGCAGGGACCAACACCCCCCTCCCTCTCCGCAAAGAGCAGTGGAGGAAACACTGGGAGAGGCCTGTGGGCTTCCTGGGGCAGACAGGACCCAGAGAGCTCAGCCAGAGCTGGTGCCTGCTGAGCCTCAGGCTGCATCCTACCACAGGAAGTGCTGCCCTACACTCTTGCTGGAACCCAAGACCACCCTTCTATCATGGTGAGGTGGTATGGTTAAGAAGCTGGCCCATGTCAGTAGGAAGGCTGGTGGGAGACGGGAGTAGGATACTAGCCCCCCAACCCCCAGCCCCTGACCCACACTGGGCAGCTGTCTACAAGATCCCCCTTTCCCATCTGCCAACAGCACAGTATTAGAATGGGGTCCCACCGCCTCTCCATCTTCCCCTCACATTCCACAACCCCACTACTAGGTCCTCCTGAACAGAGGGGCCTCCTGTTCAGAAGGCTAAGGGAGAGGGACCAAGTTAGCCTGGTGGGCTATCCAGGGTGCTGCCTGGCTAGGCTGAGACAGAAGGTGACTAAGACAGGAGCTTGGAGAGGTGAAGCACCCTGGAGGAATTCTCGTCCCCTCTGACCCGACCCACAACAGGACCTGAGTCTCTCCCCAGGGACCCTCACCCGTGGGGCTTCAGAGGGGGAGAAAGGGGTTGCAGAGCCGCACTGCTTACCTCGGGGGTCTAAAGGAATATTGTATGTGTCCCCAAGAACTACGGAGTGAAAGGCAGTGCACACAGAGGGGATGAAAAAAACAAGAGGAGGGAGAAAGATGCAAGTTCAAAAAACAGGTTAGAAACGGCTGTGTTACCCAAGTCAAGCAGACCTCTCCCCATGAGAGCCAGATACAGAAGCAGGACACACCAGGACAAGGCCTCTCAAGACCAGGGAACACACGGAAAGTGGAAATCTGAACCTCAGGCCAGAGGCAGCCCCTTGGCTCCTTGGCTCCAAATGAGGGCAGATGGGAGGGCCTGGGGAATCAGCTTGGAATGACCAAGACTGCTCCTCCTCCCATGCCAACCTTCCAAGCTCTAGTCCCAGGGTGGTGGCCAGTGGGAGGACAACCAGCTGGCCCTGAGATGCCAGCCCTCCAAGGGTAAGCTGTGGAACTGATCAGGAGAATAGGTAGACATAAGAGGCAGTGGAGAAACATGGAAGGAAGGCAGGGCTGAGAGAGCATCTTCAGGGTGGCAGTGCCCACTCCAGAGTAAGGATGGCCAAAGGAGCAAGGGAGAGGGTGAAGGATCACAGAAGCAGCAGTGACCCTTGTTCTCCTGATGCTCAGCCCAGGATGGCCCCAATGGTCCCCCCCACAGGCCACATCTCAATCCCACGCCACGGGTTAGGAGACCCCCTCACCACGCCAGCCCTTCACCCAGCAGAGGGTAGTGCCTCCTGGGAGCCAAACCCATGTTCACAGGCAAGAGGGAGCAGTAGGGCGTAGGCAGGGCCAGTTGGCATACTGAGTACCTTGGGAGGCCAGCATGGCGCCTGCTGTCTCCTGGAAGTCCAGAAGCTGCTGCAGGAAGAGGATGGCCTGGCAGGGAGGACACGGCCCAGCAGGAAGGTCAGGGCAGGGCTCAGGCCTCTACATGCACCCAGCTGACCAGCAGGGCAAGTTAGGGGCCAGGGACATGAGCAGTGAGAAAAGTGGCTGGAAACTTCACGTTTTAACCTGTGGGCTCTGGTTGCCCAGAAGGTCCTGTTTGCCAGAGACTCTATACACTTTCCTGTCCATCTGCCACTAGTGCTCATGAAGGCCAAGAGGCCCTGGTCCAGGCTGGCTCCCCTCCACGGGTGCTGGCCCAGTGCCTGGGCTGGACCCCACCTTCTCCCACCTCCCCAGGGGTCCTCAGGTAGCACCTACATTGCTGGTGAGCTCGTGCACGGTGCCATCCTTGGGCATGTTGTACTCCTTGTCTGGATCATTCTGGGGAAAAAAACAACTCCTGGTTCCCTCAAACAGGCCCCAAGGCAGCCTCAGGCCCACGCCATGCTCCAGTCTGCCCATTCATGGTGCCACCTCCTGGCAGATGGGTGTTAGGATGCCCGTCACCCTCAAGCTAAGCAAGACAGCAGGACGGGAGCTTCTGGCCTCAGGGCCTCAGAGCCTGGGAAAGAGAGAGCCTAAGGGGAATCGACAGGAGACCAGCTGCACAGCAGCTTCCCTACACAGCAAACTTGCCCTTCTTGCAGGCCTGCTCTCTGAGAGTCCCCAAAGCCAGGTAACTGGGCCTGATGGACAGAGGAAGGCAGGGCAGATACCTTGATGTTGTCTGCAAAGTCCTCCAGTGCTTTGGCTCCAATGGTCTCCATGGAGGTGATGAGGCCGGGCAGCTTGTTCTTGGTGCTGGCGGCTGTGCCCTGAGGAAGCACAGTGCTGCAGCCCCAGCCAGAGCCCCAGCCACTGCCCTCCGGAGCAGGCTGTGTGTGGAGCCCAGCTCCTTCCCACCACTTCCCTGCCCCAGCCCAGGGGACTGACCCTCCACTAGCTCTTTTTCAGTCACCTGTGAGTGTCCTGACTTCCCCAGGGCCCTGCAGAAGCTACTACCATTCACTCGGAAGACTGTGGGGGATGAGGAAGGAGGCTATGCATCGAAAACAGGATTCTTCCTGCCTGTGTCACCAGGGGCCTCCGTGTCACATACCTGGAGCACCTGGTCAAACTCAGGCTTGGTCTGCTTGAGATGCCTCAGGATGGGGAAGACTGTGAGCACCGTGGAGAAGTCATGGCGAATGATGGCCTTCCGGGCAGCGGACACAATGTTCTCGCCCTCGAGCATCAGCCCATCCAGTGCATCCTGGGAGACAGACCAGGACCCAGCTCAAGGAGGGGCAGAACAGAGAGCTGGCTCCCAGAGACACCAAAGGCATCTCACGGGGTATGAGGGGAAGCCAGCATGCTATGGCAAGCAGTGGAGGGGACAGGTGAGTACTGAGCATCCTCCCAGGACAGGTCCCAGGCTATGACATGGTAGCTGGAGTTGAGGGCATCAGATAACAGGCCTGCTCCGCACTCAGAATTCTACAGTGATAGCTTTGCTGGCGCTGCTGGACAGAGAGCCCAGGCAGGGAGGGACAGGCAGGACCTGTATCAAGGAATCAAAGGTTTTCTTCTGATGATGCTCAGGGATGATGTCCATCAGCAGCTGGTACTCGCTCTGGGCCAGCCTGACGAAGGCACTGACACAGTGAATGTAGGCATCAGTCTCCACGTCCAGCATGTCGTCTCTCCCTGTGGGGACAGCAGTGCTCCTGAGCTGCTGGTCTGGTGGCAGCTGTTCACCCTGCTGGAGGGGCATGGGTCTCCTGGCTCCCGCCCTGTAGCCCAGACCGACAGTGGGTGGGAAGAGGTAGAGTAAACTGCTCTGGCAGGAAGCCACAAAGACACCTGTGGGCCCACCAGGTTCAGGGGGAAAATAAGGAGCTGAGTCCAGCCTTTGCCCTGGCTTCATTTTCAGTTCTGCACAGGCAGTATTTATGTCTCCAGGGCATCAGGTATTAGAGGTGGTGGAAGAAGGATAGAAGGAGGGAAGAGCCCTAGCTCAACTTCCTGGATAAGGCATATTTGACCCCAGGACTGAGGATTCTCATCTGTGCCGGGAGGAGAGCAGCCTGGGATGGGCTGGTAGCACTGCCCACCTCAAGGAAGCAGGACTGTGGTCCTCCATCTGAGAAAACACTGGGTCTGTGAAAGCCAGCCCAGCAGGCCTTCTGGAATACATACACACACACAGCCTATGAGGCTGCCCAGCCTGGGGTCAGAAGCTAAGAAGAGGTAAGTGAGTGCCCGGGAGGGAGAGCTCGGCTGTCAGCTGCCCTGGGAGGAGATGGCATCCTGCTTTTGGAGTCCAGGGCACGGGCACTGCAGACAAGGCCAGCACAGAACTGCTTGGTCCTATGTGCTGAGGGGCAGGTCCCGAGGTGTCAGATGTCAAGGCTCTCTGCCCTCGAGGGCACCGCCTTCCCTGCTGCCTGCTTTTCAAGCAGTGAACAGCAGCTTCTCCCCTGGGCCAGGCCTCCACTCCCATCTCAGAGACCTAGTGCCCAAATTGACCGGAGGAAGTAGCCTGGCCCGTCCTTGGAGCAGAGCAGGCCCTGCTGGGCACGCAGAAGCACACCATCCGGGGACTGCAGCAAAGGCAGAATCGGCAGCTGCCTTTGGGCTGGACTAACGGTACTCACCGGGCAGTGGCCCGTGCTTGTCGTTCAGGGCCTCAGACAGGTGCTTAACTCGGAAATCATGCTCGTGACCTAGCAAGACGTTGGCCGCACAAACACAAGCAGTATTTATCTGGGGGCTAGGCAGTGGCCTCTCAGGGTGTGGGGAAGAAGCCCTTGATCTCCAGAAGGGGGTTTGAGATGGGCATAGGGATGAGGCATTGGGAAGGGCTCCAAGCCCTCCAAGCTCTGCCTCAAACCACTATAGGAACAGCCGTTTCAAGCTTGACTTGCAGCAAGTGCCCAGGACCATCCTGGGCTGCTTGTTTCCTTGAGCCTGGGAGCTAAGAGAAAGGCAAGCTGACCAAGGAGGGTCTGCTGCTTGGCCTCAGGGGGTCTCTCTGCCTGTGTTTGGGGAGAGCCCCCATGAGAGAAATGGCACGCCGAGGAACTCACGACAGCCTTGCTTTGCTTCCCAGGGTGATCCTTTTGAAGGAGGGCAGGGTCCACCAGGGCAGCTAACCTGGCTGTCCCTTCCCTGACAGGAGGGAGGGAGGGACATGGCCTACAGGCTACCTGTTCTCTTGCTGTACACAATCCCCTTTCTAAAGAAGGGAGTGGCCAGGAGACCTCAGACAGCTTGGTCCTGCCACTGCTGGTCTCAGCGTGAAAGGGCTGCCCCAAGACAAAGAACTTTCTCTGAGTTCACACAGGAGACAAGGACAGAAATGGGGAAAGGAAGTGGGAAGCCTCAGGGAGGGCAGAGCTGCCATCAGCCAGACAGGACCAGGCCAAGGGCCACAAAACTTACACCTGTGCCTGCTGGGGCCTGAGTAGTATCAGGGACTTGCTGTTCCCACCCTGCCCCCTCAGGGTTTCTCCCAAGGCCCTCCTGGGGGAGGCTCTGCCCTGCCAAGTGAGTGGACACACAGTGGAGGAGGAGGGAATGGGAGGAACACGGGGTGATTACCTTCCAGAGGAATGAGGTTAGAGCCCCCCTTTTTCCCATCTAGACCATGCTGGGAATACTGTTTCAGAAGGTTCTGAGCCTTACGGATCGTCCCTGTCACCAGAGCCACACAGAAAGGAGATAAGAACACCTAGGAAATGAGTGAAAGAAAACAGCAGCGGCCCTCCACCTGCCCAGCCCGCACCCACCCAACAGTCAGCATGCCCCATTACACCTCTCCCAGCAGCCCCAGCCCAGGGGCCACCGGAGACCTCTACAATGGAGAGAAGGAAACATTTTGTTCTCCCATCTATTGTTGGCCCTCACTCTTTTGGGTTTGTGTTCACTTTAGCGGGGTGATTGAGATTAAGGTAGACAGAGTCCACCTGAAATTGAAAATAAAACATTCTATGAGTGGCATTTCAATAAGCATGGACGGAGGAGCTACAGCAAAGCTCTCACACCCTGGAGGGCACGAGCCAGCTGGCAGAGCCTGGGGGGCCCTGGAAGACCAGCTCCAAACTCCAGACAGAGTTTCCTGAGCATGCTAAGTGTGGGGACTCAGGGAAAATAGCAGTCCACGGCAAGCAGCCCCTGTGGGTTGGTGACACAGGACTGAGCTTCCCAGGGGGCTGTGGCCCAAATGGAGGCTCTGAGACCAAGAGGCAGTTGTTCCTACACCAGGGGAATCATTCAAGCCACCATAGCACAATGGGAGCAAATGGAAAAGCCAGGAAGGGGCTAAGAAAAAGAGAAGCCAGCACCGGAAGGGAGAACAGGAAGAGAGTGCACATGCTCTTGCCACGGGGGAAAAAAGAACAGTTAGTATCACAAGTGAAAACAATACAAACAAAACCACTGCGCCCACAGCCTCTAGGGTCAGCCACCTCTGTGGGAATGAGACATCTTGGGGTAGAAAATGTGGGGACACAAAATAGCATTCAAGTAGACAGGTCCCGCTGCATAGTCAAAAAGTGTGCTAGAGGGGGAGAGGCGATTAAGGTGGACAGAGATCCACCAGAAGTCAAAAATAAAAATTCTACTGAGTGACATTTTAATCAGTATAGAGGTCAGCCTTTCCTGGAGACCCCCTCCCCTGTATGTCTGAGTGCAGCAGCTGCTGCATCCTGGCAGCTCCCCCTGAGGCTAGGGAAGCAGGGCAGGGCCCAGCTGGCTCATCTTTCTGTCTGTGGCAAATTAACCACTGATAACCCAGCCTGGCTGGCCTGGCTTACGTCTGCCTCCCCCATGTTGTCTCCTTCAGTTCGTTCCTTGCTAATGTGCGAATCAGATTCTTACCGCACAGCAAAGGAGCAGGTGGACCACCCCCCAACAAGGGGCCAACCAGCATGCTGGCTTGGAGGGCATCAATGATGACCTGGCAGCTACCAAGCCCACCAGGCACGGGACGACCAGGGCAATGCTGAAGTCGGTCTCACAGATGAGGGCTCCCTGCTCCTCTCCTCAAGGCCCGCCCCGGAGCAGATGTCCCAGCAGCCTAACCTCCTGGTCCTGATCTTGGTCCCAAGCCCACTAGCTCCTGTCAACTCTCAAAACCCTATAAAACCCACAGGTGCCTTCACAGCCAGTTTTCCTCTTTTTTTTCCCCTCGGGAACTGGGATTCGATCTCAGGACTTTGCACTTGCTGGGCAGGCATGGCACCACTGAGCTACCTCCCTGGTCATCAGTTTGCCTTCTGTGTCTCTGCACCAAGAGCAGATTAGGTCCACGGTGAGCCCTGAGGTCAGATCCTTTCTCCCAAAAAGCTAGGGCCCTGCTGGCCAGGGGGCATTCCTGGGGTGGGACAAACAGGGCCTGGGGCTTCCAGTGGGCCCGTCAGAGAACAAGGCAGAAGTGGGAGTGAGCACAGTGGCTGAGGCCCAGGCGGCCAGGCAGGCTCACAGAGACAGCTCCTTCCTCGAACAATGAAGGCACAGAGATGCACTGGCTGGCCACACAGGCAGCTGCAGCCTAGCAGGCTGGGTTAGTAAAGTCACTGTTTGCAGCAGCTTCTCTAGGAGGTGGCCAAGATATCCACTCTGGGGGAAGAAGACAGTGCATTTCCTGCCAGGGCCACGGGCCCAGTTCTCTCATGCTCTGCTACTCACTTATACCCTGAGGGCGGCCTCCACTCGCCAAGTCCCCAAACCCTAAGTAAAGGCCTGAGGAGGAGGAGGTGACCTGGTTGGATGTGAACAGATACCTCACTCTCTGAGGGACTGGAGAAACAGGGCAGGGGAGTGAGGGTGAGTTCTAGACAAAGTCTCCTGTCATGAAGGGGCACCCATAGACCACACTCTGGAAGGTGTCTGCAGCAGCTGAGAGGCCCAGGGTGGTCTTCTCTCCAGGTGCTATCTCGGCATCCCCCACCCACACATCCAGCCTCTCCTGGAGCCGAGGGCAGCAGCTCTGGAGGCAGACAGCCAGGCTTGCTAAGCCATGGCTGACATACAGACGCTGTTTGCCTAGAGCACAGGCTGCAGGGAATGTGGGAAGGGGAGGAGAGAATAGGCTGCTGGAAGGACACCAATAATCCTTGGCCTGGAACTCCCACCCCATGCCCTTCACTGACTTCCACAAGACACTAACTTTTCGTGAGAGCCCAGAAGCCAGTTCACGTCCTTCCAAGAGGATGGTCTAGGATTTCTTTCCTTTCTGAATCAACTGTGAAGGTGCAAACCTCCCTTCTACTTCACGGCTCAGAGGGGAAGGCTCAAGGGCCAGCCCACCCATCTCACTGTTCTGGCTATAGCACCATGCCTGGCCTCCTGACAGCACAACGGAGGGAGGGAAGGAGCCCAGCAAGTGGGTCCGCCCAACAACCCCCATTGCCCTGCCTCAGGAGAGTTGACTGAGTGTGTCTGTGACCCAAGCCCCACTCCAAAGACATTATGTAACCCCCAGACTGGACTGTTAGGTAGAAGGAAGAGCCTTCCTCTTCGGGACCTTGCTGGGTGGGCAGATACCTGCTTTCTGTCCTGTGTGCCTACAGCTGGGGCTACTATGAAGACAGACTCTGGAGGGGTCTGTTGCTACTGACCCCAGGGTGGAAAAAAGCAATCCAGGTCCCAGGCAACTCTTTGGCCAGTGTTGAGATGGGGCAGGCTGGGGACTCACCTGGCCGCTTGATCGGCTTCTTCGTGGGTGTGTCCTTCCTCTTGTTGGGGATAGCAGGGGAGTAGGGAACCCCAGAGGAAGAACTGCTTTTCCGGAAATGCTCCTTTAGGCCCTTGATGGAGCGGTCCAACTGGCTGGAGCGTATCTGGTAGTAGACATTCATGAAATCTGAGGAGAGACAGCAAAAGCAGATGGCAGCCAGGGTCCCTGCCTCTGCCTCCCCACAGGGCAGCAGGAGAGCCCACGATGGCCGTGTGGTCACCCTTCCCAGCATCTGTCCTGCCTCACAGCCATCATGAGGCCTCATCTCAAGTCAGGCAAAGTCAGAGAGAAAACTACTCCCACAAGAACTTATAATTACTTATAACTTTTTAATGGTAATTTTTTGTTTTGTTTTGTTTTGTAATTTGTTTGTTTTGAAACAGGGTCTGTGTTGCCCAGGCTGGCCTCAAACTACTGGGGTCAAAGGATCCTCATGCCTCAGCCTCCCAGAGTACTCGGATTTTACACGTGTGGCATCACGCCTATTTTTTTAAATAAAAAAATATAAAATTAATATCCAGATTTAACTTGGCCAAAAGATATGAGAAACATATAGGCAAAAAAAGAATAAATGTCAATGAATGTAAAACACATTATACCATTAGCCATTAAAAATGCAAATAAAGAGTGCAATCCCCGGTACCAAAAAAAAAAAAGCAAATAAAAAATAAAAATCACACATGATAGTGCTATTGAGTAATAAAAATAATGAAGAACAAACAGCCTGTGAATGAGTCTGTTGATTGGTATCTATCTACCTGAGGAGGAGCTGGCAATGGCAAGAGCACAACTATGTTAAGGTGCGTCTGATTACTGCACCACTGAAATATCCTAAAGAACTTCCTAAATAATTTTTTTAAAAAAAGCAATCCATACAAGTATGTTTACTGTAGCACTACTTATCCATATCAGAAAACTGGAAAATCTCAAAGTGCATACAAGCAAGGAAAAAGATATGGATGGAAGCCATGGTCGTTTCAGCATTTACCAATAAATATCCTACAAGAAACCCCAATGTAAGAAATGGAAAAAAGTAGAGACTCTGGCTGACGCTGCTGAGGGCCCTGGAGGCTCTCCACTCGGCCCTGGCTTCCCAGGGAACCACTGAAAATCCTCCACCAGGTCCAAGGTGCCCACCAGCACAGCTCCTGAAACATGGACCTGTTCACGTGGTCAAATACATCCCAGCCATAAAGCTTCCCCCCCAGGCTTCCTGAGAAGGTGAGAATAATCACAGATAAGACAGCACGCACCCACACACTAACAGAGAGAAGAGTGTGGAGGGCTGAAGAGTATAAAACAGAATAGCCACTGGAGCTATTTTCTAAAATTTTTGTTTAAGTCAAAATGTTTTTTAAAACCCTAAGACTAGCAAAAGAAATAGTACTACTATACCATGGAGTATCACGCAGTTGTAAAAAAAAAATGAAGCCAGCCTGTATGTACTGATATGGAACCATCTCAAGGCACATCGTGAAGTTAAAAAAAATAATTACAGAACAATGTTTAAAACACAGAGCTTGTTATACAGTGTTTACAATGTAGGGCTGGGGG
Organism: Heterocephalus glaber; assembly: GCF_000247695.1. The sequence continues at coordinate 6,003,714 of NW_004624801.1, forward strand.
TGTAGCTCAGTGGCACTGTGCCTATCTGGTCCTGAGTTCAATCCCTGGTACTGAAAAAAAAAAAGTATAAACATTGCAAAAATAAATGTAAGACATTTGGGAGTGAGGGGAGGAGCCACACATATGCACAGTGGCATACAGATTTTCTGGAGGGGGGTAAACAAATCTTAATAGTGCTAATCTTTGGGTTATGATGTAGGTAGGCATCAGGGAAGGACTTTTACTTTTCACCTATGGTTTTCTGCATAATCTGAAAAATTCACAACTAATAAAAAAAAGTAAACATAAAAGAGACATAAAGAAAAGCTTGGGCCGGGGATTTAGCTCAGTGGTTTCGCTGCCTACTGCGCAAGCGAAAGGTCCTGAGTTTGATCCCCAGTAACAAAAAATAAAAACTAAAAAAACGTATAAGAAAAGCTTGTATTTGGCTAACTTCACAATGTAATATTTTTTTTTTTTTTGGTACCAGAGATCAAACTGGGGACCTTGCACTTGTGAGGCAGGTGATGGCACCACTGAGCTAAATCCCTGGCCACACAATGTAATATTAAAGCTGTTAAATTACTGTTCATGTTGTTTACTGTTAAACTTCCTTTTATTAAAAAAAAAACAAAAAACGGGCCGGGGATATAGCTCAGTGGTTCCACTGCCTGCCTCACAAGTGCAAGGTTCCAAGTTCGATCCCTGGTACCAAAAAAAACCCCCAAAAAACAAAACAACAAAAAACACCTAGGTGTGGTAGTGCATGCCTGTGATCCCGGCACTCAGAGGCTGAGGCAGAAGGATTACCATTGGCTGGAGGTTAACCTGGACTACATAGAGAGACCCTGTCTCAAAAATCAGTCAATTGGGCCGGGGATTTAGCTCAGTGGTTCCACCACCTGCCTTGCAAGCGCAAGGACCCGAGTTCGATCCCTGGTACCAAAAAAAAAAAAAAAAATCAGTCAATTCATCAATCCATCAATCAAATCCAGATGGATTAAGAATAAAAGGAGGAGTGGCAAAGCTCTGGTTCCCTCCAGCCTGCTATCAGACAGGACCAACCAAACCCTTCTTACCTTGGTTTCGGCCATACTCCACCAGCCAGAGGGAGATGCGGACCACATCCTGGAGCACGCTTTCAGGCAGGTGCTCCAGGGCCACGTCCTCCTGGACCTCCAGCTCCTCATCACCACTGATGAGGTCCAGGATGAGCACAGGGGAGACAACCTTACTATGCCGGGTCATCAGGCTTCGGAACTCAGACTCCAGTGACTCCTTCCCCCTCTCAAACAGAAGCTTCTGTGGGCACAGCAGAAGGAAGCAGGTTGTTTTGCTGTTGCTGCTGCTGCATTGAGCTCTGCAGCCCTTGCTCTGCCTTTCTGATGCAGGGCCTCTGCCTTGTACTGCCTTTCTTCCTTCTACCCAAAGAAGAAACATCAGAAAGCCTTTGGTTTTTTTTTCTTTTTTTTTTTTTTTCAGGGTCCTTTCTTTGTTTTTGAGGGTGTTGGGGAACATGGGGGGTTAAACCCAGGGCCTTGTGGTTGCTAAGCAAGCATTCTATCACTGAGCTACATCCCTACCCTTTTTTACTTATTTATTTTATTTGGAGACAGGGCCTTGCTAACTCACTCAGGGTGGTCTTGAATCTTCTTGCCTTAGTCTCCTGAGCAGCTGGGATTACAGATGGGTACCACTGTGTGAGGTGGGGAACACTGATTTGATTTCTCTACCTTATGTTCTCTCAAAATTGATAACCATAGGTACAACCCAGGATTTTACAATAAGTAGCTGCTTAATAAATATTGGCTGATTATTTTCTCACTTGCATTGTTAATATATTTCTTGTTAGGGGTTTGCAAAAGAAAAAAATAGATGGACTATATCAGATGGAAAATTTTCATGCTCCAAATGCTACCATCAGGAAAGTGAAAAACAACACACAGAATGAGAAAATATTTACAAATTGTGTATCTGGTAAGGGACAAAGAATTAAACATAGAACATAGAATTAAAAATATATATCTATGAGGGCTGGGGATTTAGTTCAGTGGTTTCGCCGCCTGCTGCACAAGCGCAAGGACCCGAGTTCAATCCCTGGTACCAAAAAAAAAAAAGCAAAACAAACAAACATATATATATATGGGCCAGGGATTTAGCTCAGTGGTTTTGCCGCCTCCTGTGCAAGCGCAAGGACCTGAGTTCAATGCCTGACACCAAAAAAAACAAAAACTGAAAAAAAAAAGAGAACAGAACAAAACAAACAAAAAGCCGTATACCCAAAGATTCATAGCAACACTATTTACATCAGTGGAAACAATTCAACGTCTATCACAAGACAGATGGATAAACAAAATGTATCATATCCATACTATTTGGCAATAAGCAGGAATGAAGCACCAATATATGCTATAACATAGATGAACTTGAAAAACTTTATGCTACATGAAAGTTGCAAACGGTCACCTATTAAATGCCACAATTTATATAAGAAGGTTAGGCTAGGCAGATCTTAGAGATGGAGATTAGTCCAGAGGGGGACAGATGAGGAGGGAAGAGAGGGATAGCAATTGTCATCAGGTATGAGTTTCTTTTTCAGACGATCAAAACTAATTCTGTTGATGGTTGGACAGCTTTGTAAATGCTTACATTTTACACTCTAAATTGGTTAATTTCATGGCATGTAAATTATGTATCTCAATGAAGATGTTAAAGAGAAAAGTGCTTTTGCTTAAACAGAAAATGAGCCCTCTACGGCAAACTCTTAGTTTCATGTCTTTTGCATTTTCCTTCTCCATTCTACTTGAACTCGTGATCCTCTGCCTCATTCTACCAGTGTTGGGATTACAGGTGTGAATCACTACGCCTGGTTATTATATGCTTCTTTAGCTGATTCAGAGTCCCCCATGAGAAAGGGCAGGGACTGATGTCCCCAAACTTCTCACAGTACTCCACTAGTCCCTTACCACTTTGTTGAGCTCTGGGCTGTCTGGGCTATTGTCCTGGAAATATTCTACAGCCTTCTGAATTTTAGCCATGCTTCCCAAGTACTCCTCCAGCCGACCTGTGGGGCTGGAAAGGAAAAGGAGCAGGTCAACCTGGGAGGATGGAGGATGAAGAAGAGGGAGTAAGGGTATGGTATGTGGAACGGCAAGAACAGAACTCACTAGGGAACTTCAGGCTCAAATATATTCCACCCCCTCTTCTCAGGCCTAGGGCACTAGTCCAGGAGGCACTAAGAATATGACCCTCTGTGCCTAGCTCACCCTTCCCTGATGATTTTCTCCGTGTCACTAGCCACATGGTAGTAGCTGATGACATGGTCCAGGCAGGATAGCGTCTTCTCAACGTTCTCCTGCAATCGTTGCAGATTCTCTGTTTGCTTGTGCACAGGGATGATGGAGTTCTCCAGCTTCATGAGTCGGCTCTCAAAGGATGACAGGATGGACACCTGGAGAAGGGAAGCTTCTTGCTCTCAGGTCTCAAGATATCCCAGAACCGCTTCTGCCCACCCAGAGACATTTGGCACTTCCTAGCTTTCCTCTGTTTTTAAGCCAGTAATCTCCACACAGAAAAGGACGGGGTTTTCCTGTCAACTACTGTATCCCCAGCATGGACCATGGGCCCTATACATAACAGGTGGTCCATGATAAACTGCTTGAAATTCGATATGAACCCAAGCCATGTATCAAATTAGTTCTTCCTAAAATGATCATCTCAGGATACCATCCCTTCCAACCTTGAAGCCAAAGCTTAGTTTCTGTTTTCTCCAAAGCTTTCCTAGTCTAAACAGGAAAGTCTCATACAGAGTACCCTGAAATGCATTGGTGGTACCTTCAAAACTCCCTCTCTTGAGGCAGGGATTTAGCTCACTGGTTCCGCCTCCTGCCTTGCCAGCACAAGGTCCTGAGTTCGATCCTCAGTACCAAAAAACCCCAACAAAACAAAAACTTCCTCTCTTAGAGTGACTAGGACTTGATTTCATCACTAATTATAAATCCATGCTTTTCCAGTCTCCCCTAGGAAAAAAGGACACTCACTTATTGAGCACCAATTGTACACCAAGCACTGTGCAAGATGTGTTCACATGCATTAGCTCACAGGTCCTTCATATAAGACACACTGGGAGGCTAGCACTGTTTCTGTTTTTAGCAGACAAGTTAACCGATCCTCAGAATTACCTGTCAGGAGCCACACAGCAAGTGAGCTGCAGGGCAAGGTTTAGATCTCAGGTCTGCGGGACCTCAGAGCTCATTCTGCCCCTAAAGTCCCTGGGGTGAAAGCCGCTGCCCTTAGTAATCCCAATGTGCCAGTATCACTAGAATTGCCAATGGCACATGACCAGTACCAGCCCACCTAGTCAGTCTCAGTAAATATCTGCCTACGGAGAGAAAGAAGAATGAAGAGCTTAGGCAGAAAGCTGAAAGTCCAGACCACCGGGGCTACAATACCCTCAGTGAGAGGCAGGAACGCAATGAAGGGGTCTAAGTAAGAGAGGCACGCTGTTGCTACAGTAGTTCCATTACCACCCTCACCACCCACGCCAGAACCCGGCCTTAGCCACCGGGCCTGTGGGTCGCACGGCTCTGGGACCGGAGGCGTCTCTCCTTCCAGCTGACGGGTTCCTCACCATGTTTTTGGTGAGCTGGTCGCTCTTCTCCAGGCTGTCTCGGATAAAGGACAGCGTCTCCTCCTCCTGAGGGGAATGAAAGGGAGGACATCACCAGAAGCCTAAGGCTAAAGGAGACAGCTGCTTCCTTGCCCACGGCCTAGCCCCCAGACCCATCTCTTCTCAGGGAGAGCCCCCGTCCCACCCCTGCCTCTTCTCCGAGTAGAAGTCCCAGCCCCGCTCTCGGCCCCTTTCCCTCATCTCCTCCCCAGCTTCCCCAGTCCCACCCCACCTGCTTCAGCTTATCTTCAATCTCCCGCCGCCGGGCGGACGCCTCTTGTGGGGGGATCATCGCTCTGAAGCCTACGTTTCCCCCTCCCCAATATCATCATTTGGAAGCCCGCTCCGCTTCCGTCCCTGTCACACCCACTTCCGGTGTTTGCCCCCGCCCCGGGAGGAGTTGGGGAGCCATATTGGTAGTGGCAGGCAAGAGTGAGACTACTCAGAGCTCACAGACGGGGTGGAGTATGCAGCCATCTTGAGAGTGGCTAGAAAATGCGAACTGCTGGGAGCACAGCGTTTTCCTCTGCTACAGGTAACCCTGTGTCAGCAGAGAAAGTTCTGGAGAAGCCTTGTGCCTTGTGGCCAGAAGGACACTCACACCTCACGTACCGTCTTCGTTGGAAGACTGACCTCTTCGATAAAGGCTGCTGGGGAAAGGAACTGATTTGTTTCCCACCTAGCTTTTAGGGTGCGTGTCAGAGGTTGTATTTCCCACAGAACTGCTCACACAGTGGATTGATTCCTCATGAGAGCCCATTTGATGAGTCAGAGGCTTGTGGAGTCTTCTCCCAGTCTGCCCTAAATATCACAAAGCTGTTTTTGTTTTTTGTTTTCCATTACTAGGAATTGAACCCAGGGCCTTCTGACTGAACTACACCCTCAGATCTCTTTTTATTTTTTGAGACAGTACTTAAGTTGCTAAATTGCCTCGGCTGGCCTTAAATTTGCAATCATCCTGCATCAGCCTCCCACAGTGCTGGCCATGCCTGACTCACAAAGCTGATTAATGGATCCTGCTTACTTGGAGGACTCAGATCGTTCCAGCTCTTCTAATAGCAGGGCAGGAGGTGGGGAGATCCCACTGGGACAAAGTCCAGGCATGCTTGGATGTTTTGGATCCAGCTCCTGCAAAACTAGCTTTATTCTTTCCTCCATCCCTTCCCTAGCTGCCCTGCCCCTGGCTTCTGTCCTTGGGGAAATAAATGGTCCTTGGCTTTGTTCTGCCCCTTTGTGCTTCCTGAGTGCAGGCATGGAAAGACAGACAAGGAGGCGTGTGCTGGTAGGTGAGAAGATTTGGGGCCACCAATCCCTAATGACCCAGATAGCCAAAGAGGAGGAAATGGGCCCAGAGCCTGGAGGGGGATTGGGCAGCTTTTCCACTTGGAGGATAATTTTAGACTTTGTGGATCACCAGGAAAGTGGTGATGAGGGAACTAGGCACAGACCTGTTGCAGGTCAGGGAGATAAAAGATAGGGCTGGGGATTTAGCTCGGTGGTTCTGGCGTCTGCCTCGCAAGCGCAAGGTCACAAGTTCAATCCCTGGCACCACAAAAAAAAAAAAAAAAAAAAAAGGCAGAGTTACTGTCAGGGTACCCTGATGATTTCAGCAATGGTCCTTGTACAGTCCCGACATGAAGTGGGAAAAGTTTAACCTTTTAAGTACCATGGAATATAGAGAGGGCAAGTGGGCTGTAGTGGACCATCCTGGAGGGCCTAGTTTAACATTCAATCTCTTTCCATGGCCAAAACAACCTAGGCCAGTGATGGCGAACCTTTTATAGACTGAATGCCAAAGTGCAACCCAAAACCCACTTATTGGGCTGGGGATTTAGCTCAGTGCTTCCGCTGCCTGCTTCGAAAGTGCAAGGTCCTGAGTTCGATCCCTGGTACCAAAAAAAAACCACCCCCAAAACAAAACCCACTTATTTATCACAAGGTGCCAACACCACAATTAAACCTGAATACTGAGGTTTTAGTTTAGAAAAAACAACTCTACATTAACATCTTTTGTCTCAAAAGAAAAACACAGTAACATACATGCCATAGGTTTGCCACCACTGATCTAGGCCAATAATATGTACACACATACAGACACACACACACACACACACACACACACACACACACAAAATGCTTATTATTAAATATGTTAAACCTTATACAACATTATTACATTTTTTGTAAAGAAACTGCTTTTCTGCATTTTTTCAAAATTTTCTTTAATGTCTTAAGTGTAATGTGGCAGCTAACTACCATGTATCCATAGCCAGCCTTCTGTTTGCTGATCTCCATTACAAATGCTATCTTTGCATTGCCCTGTCTAATCCTCACAGTAAACCTACCAGTCAGGAACAGCTGTGGGCTCCCTTTTGCAGATGCAGAAGCTTAGGCCCGGAGAAGTCAGCTGCACTAAATCAACACAGCTGACCAGGAGAGGGGCCAGCTCAGGCTGCTCCTCTGCACCCCCAGGCTGGGCAGCAGCTCAAGGGTTTTGTTTATTATCATGTAAAGCTGCCAACTTGACTTTTAAGAAAGGTTTAAGGTGCAGTGTGAAAAGCAGGTTATGTTTATGACAGCATATCTACAAAGGCTAGACAGGATGGAGGGGAAATGAGTTTATTCTCACCCCAATATCCGGCTCGAATTGGCAAGCAGCGACACTGATTCAGTAAAACCTCTAAGTCCTCAACCAGACCAGGACAAGACAAGCTGTACTAACCAGAGGAAAAAGTGGTATTTCAGTTGCAGCCTCAGAAGCCTTGGTTTTTACATCCACAACTGTGTACACAAACTTTGTATTTTTACAAAGATGCCCCCCAAAACACAAAAACGCCAAACATAGCCAAGTTCTCCTTTGTCCACTCACAAGGATTCTCTTCCTGAGAGGGAAGGAAGGAGGAAGAGAGGGAGGGAGAGAGGGACTTCCTCCCCCAACAGTGAGTTCTTTAGTTTGATAACTTTCTCATCCTAGACTTGGTGCTTCTTCAGAGGAATCAAATGTATAATTCCTCAAGTTAATGTTTCCTGGCCCTGCAACGATACCGAAAATGCCTATCCTATAATGTAAAGAACCACAAAGCGGGTCAAAGAGCACATGTTCGATAGGATTATAACCACCACTTAAAACCTAAGAGAACCGTTGGGGAGGAAAAGTCGGGAACAAACCACAAAGCGTTAAAGTGGTAAATAGATGGACGATTCTTCTCTAGTTGCTAAGGATGGTGAGGTTAAATTACCTTTCTATTACAACTCTTCTAAGAAAACAATTTTTTTCTTTTTTCCCTGTAATGATCAAAAATAGTTTGTTTTCCTCATTTGAAAACCATCAGCCATCAACAGTGCCATCTGACCATGGTCAGGAGGGACATTTTTCCTTGAAATTTGTTTAGATATAAAAATAAGAAAAAGGAAGAAAACTTAAAAAAAAATAAGAAAAAGGTCTAGGGCCCTCCTCATTAATAGAGTGCTCAGGATGCTTCGAGCCCTCCATGGGCTTGTATGTGCAACTTGGTTAAAAAAGACTTTAAGGGCCGGGGATTTAGCTCAGTGGTTTTGTTGCCTGCTGTGCAAGCGCAAGGACCCGAGTTCAATCTCCGGTACCAAAAAAAAAAAAAGATGTAAAAAAATTAAATGGAATACTTATTCAGATTTGGGAATGTCCCTAAATGAACTGGCTTGCATTCAGGTCCTTCAAGGGACTGGGGCATTATTGGGAACCATGCCTACTCAAGGGATACAGGTGACACATGACCCTGGAGAGGGAGGTCTGGAAAACTCGGATCCTCCCAGTGCGGCCTGAGACAGGGCAACAGAGGGGCCACAGCGGGAGGAGGTTCCTGGGCCTGGAAGGCAGGCCCAGTGGAGGACAGACTGCCCTCAAAACCCCTGCTGGAAGACCACAGGTTGGCCCAGGGGAGCCTTCACAGCTGACAGACCAGAGTGGGAGAGCTCTGCACTCCTCAGGGCTGGGGGACCTGGCCAGATAGCAGTGTTCCAGGTCCCCAGTACATCTGTGGTGTATTTTTTGAGGCAACCATAATCCCTTCTGACCTGAGAGTCACAGCCACATGCTTGTGACCCCAGAAACACCCAGACATGACACGTGGCTGGATCTGCATCCTTTCCCACCTCTTTTGTGGCCCCTCCTGGCCTCCCATTCCCACTTCTCACCATACCCAGTGTGGGTCCCAGGAGAAGGCTGTGCTGGCTGCTTTTGGTTGGAATCGCAGTTGGTGATATGGATGGCACAGATTGGAGGAGAAAGAGTCCATGTGTGAGTCCAGTCCCAGACCTGCCACCCATTAGCTGTGTGACTTTAGCCAACAGAAGGCCTCTCTGAATTGCATACCATGTGCACCAAAAGGTCCCTCAGATTTGGGGTGAATTGACAGCATATGTGAAGGGCCTTGTACGTAGTCAGTGCTAAAAAGTTTTGCTTCTTTGTATTGTTGTTTTTGTTGCTATTTTTTGAGACAGGGTTTCACTATGCAGCCCAGGCTGGACTCGAATGAAAAGTGACCCTTCTGACTCAGCCTCCCAAGTGCTGGGATTATAGGCGTGTACCACCACTCCTTGCTTCAAAAAGTGTTAGTGCCTACTGTCCTCTTTACTGCCTCTAGATGCTGAGGAGTATATTAGGAATTGAGCAGGCTTCTGCAGTGAACTACCACTGCTTAGAACACATTTAAACTGAGTCATTTTGTCCAGAACCTCTGGAATTCCCTGTTCCCCAAACAGTCCTGAGTCATTGACAGACAGCACCTTGAGTCACATGGCCCTTGGTCCTTCCCAGTAAGGTCATTCTTGAAAATCAAGGACATTAAATCACCAGGCAATGAGTCCCAAGTGCTAGATGGGACCTCTGGTACCTTCTAGATGCATCTCTCCTCTAAGGACAGTAATACCATACCCCTCAGCAGCCCCCCCCCACACACAGAAGGAAACCTGCACGGTCCAGGAACACAGCAGCACCAGGATGGAATGCTGCTGGTTCAAAGCAGACCACAGGCCTACCTCCTGGCCTGTGAAAATGTAGGAAATGTCACTCCTGGCCTCTGCCCTTTAAACAACCCATCTAGGCCATGGGACTCAGCTCCCTGGGTGATTTAGTTCCCTTGATCTTTAAGAACAGCCCCACTGGGTGGCATAGATGGAGTTTTTCAGTGACTGGGGATGGTGTGTGGGGCAGACGAGAGAGACTTGCAAAGATTCTGGAGAAACTGGAACTCCAGTCACTGGAAAGCAGATGCCTCACCTTGTCCCTGGTGTGTGGCAGGCTACTCACACACATCAGAATCACCCTGCCAGGACCATCTGGAACATTCTGCAGCCACAGCCACAGTGCCACCTGGCACCCAGCCACGACTCTGGGCAGATCCAGAAGACTTTAGTGTGGTCAGGGGCCTTCTGGAACCTCAAGTGGATGAGAATTCAAGTTGTTACACAGACTTGGGGCGAGATGGGTCAGGGCACCCAGCTGTTATCCTATGACTGTGTCCAGGGTGCCCCTTCACTGCCCCTGTGCCTTGTGAACCTTTGTCTCCTGGACACTGGAGGCCTCTGGACACTGGATGTCCACCCTGACACTGGCCACCAGGCGTGAGGCTTCCACCCTGTGGATGTGGAGGGTGACCAGTGCCAGAGGGGCACGTTCCCAGGTCTCCTTAGCCCGCCTGGAGGAGGCCAGGCACTGGCGCAGTGCTGCTTCAGCAGGAAGTCAGCTGGGGAGCCCAGTCCATCAAGGTCAGCAATCCCTTACCACTCAGTCTTCCAGGGCTGGGACTCCTCCCCTCACCGCTGGGAATTGAACCCACAGCCTTCACATTGAGCTACAGCTTCATCCCAGTTTTTTTAATTTTGAGAGAAGGTCTCACTAAGTAGCCCAGGCTGGGCTTGAACTTAGGATTCTCCTGCCTCAGCCTCTCAGAATGCTTGCTGATTACAGGCATGCACCACCATGCCTGGCTTCTTGTCCTTTTCTTTATCCCAGGGTATCAGCTTTCAGTGCCCCTGTTCCAACACACATGCACCCCATACTCACACCCCCCATATACACACACTGTTCACACACATCATTTACATACATCCTTGCACACCACACTCACACACACACTACCTTCACATACACCACACACACGCATTGCTCACACATATACATTCTCACACACATACATACATTATCACACACAACTCACACTCATTCCTACACACACACTCACCCCTGCCCCTCACCACAGCGCCCCCAGAGTCCCTGGCTCTAGAGCAAAGGCAGGAAATGGGAGTGTCCTTTCAGCAGCCCGACGCGTACCCAGGCCCCTTTCCCCAGCCCCGGCAGGGCTCCGAGGGCGCGGCTGTGCCACCAGAGGGCGCCCTCCGCCCGCGCGCCCAGCGCAAGACCCCAGGAGAGACCTCGTCGCGGGTTGAGGCGACAATCGCACGGGTGGCCACGCGGGAGCGCCACGCCAGCCTCTCCGGGCACCACCTGCGAGGCGTGGGGGCCGGTGGCCCGCGGGAATAAAGCGGGGCGGGGGTGCTGAGGAGAGGGACGTGCGGACCGAGCGGGTCAAACGCTGGGGCCATCGGGAGGGCGGGGTGGGGTCAGCCTGCCGGGCCGCGCGCCTCCGCCTCCCCGGTTCTTCTGAACCCCCGGGCCGGGCGGGCCGGGGGCGAGGTGACGTCATCGCTGGCACCGGCCCCCTCGGCCACGGCTGCTGGCAACGCGGACGCCGGGAGCTGCGCTCGGCGGGGGTCGGACCCGCGCCCCGCGGAGCCCCGAGGCCCCGCTCCCTAGAGCCCGCGCCCGGAACGTGACTCAGCGTTTGCTACGCCCCGGGCCTGCGCAGGCGGTGGAGAAGCATCTCGGGCGGGGGGACTGGGATGGAGACAACACGCGGGCGGAGGGGGGACACTGGCGGGGGATGCTGCGGTTCATTCGTTCCCAAACTCTGGGTGCTTTCTTTTAACCTGTGCGGTAGGGGAAGAGAGAAGAGAGCCAGGGAGGGGTGCTGGCTACAGGCCCAGCAAAGAAGGTCCTTTGGGGAACGGAGTGGATGGCAGGCAGAGCGGCCTTGGGGACCTGAGGGGCAGGAGTGACTGTGGTTTTGGGACCTAAGCGAAAAGGCCACCACAGCGCCCCAGGCCATAATTTACAGTGGACACAGGGAGATGGCAGTGGAACACAGTGGGGACTCAAGAGCTGCTGGCTAAACCAAGTGCAGCGGTGCACACCTGTAATCTCAGCGCTCGGTAGGCTGAGGCAGGAGGACCCCTGCAAGTTCAAGGCCAGCTTGAACTATACAGCAACACCCTGTCTCAACCACCCCCCCCCCCAAATAAAAATTAGAGAGGGCCTGGGGATGAAGCTCAGTTCGAATGCCCTGTGTGCAGTCCTCAGGAACACTAACACCACCACCACTGAGTAGGTGGGGACAAGTCCTACCAGAGAACAGGCTGAGGACCAGGTTTACACACACGTGCATGCACATGCTCACACACACACACACACACACACGCGCGTGCTACTGGGTAGAAAGCAGAAGGCTTTATTCCCGTTTGGTTTGGGAACTACCCTGAAGCAGGAGATTGAATAAAAATGAAGTTGTAGGCAGGGTGTGTGTGTGTGTTTGTATAGGAGGTCCCAGTGGACTCTTATTTTTATTTTTTTTCTGTGTAATGTGATCTTACCATTTGTCTGGTTTTCGACAGAACGGTTAATCTTTCGATTTTTAAGATGGGGAAGCCTTTGTTTCTGACTTGAGTAGCAAGCAGTTATTTGTCGTTTAGCTTAGCTTGAGTAAGTTTTGCTGTGTCAAATTTATCTTTTATTGCTTCTAGATTTTGTTTATTTGTTTTTGAGTTAGGGTCTCGCTATGAGTTCTGCTCCTTGAACTATGTAGCACAGGCTGCCCTTGAACTCAGAGTGATCCTCCTTGCCTCAGCCTCCTGAGTGCTGGTATTACAGGTGTTCACCACCACACCTGGGAGCTTAATCCCCACCCCCACCCCCTGAGACAGGGTCTCACTATGTGGTTCAGGCTGGTCTTGAAGATACTATGTATGTAGTCCAACCTGGCCTCAAACTTGTGGCGATCCTCCTGCCTCAGCCTCCCATGTTACGGGATTATGGGTGTGCACTATCACCAGTGCACTCTTGAGACCCAGTTGGTTTTGCTCTGTGTGTTTGTGTGTCCTCCACACCCACAGAGGGGGCCTGCTGTATGCCTGAGATTAGTTGAGTGAATGAAGCTGCAGTGAGGCCAGAGAGAGGTGTATGCAGCTCTCGGTCTGCATACCTGGCAAGACACAATACACAGCTCTTCAGTAAGGGCGTTTAGATGAGGCCAGGAGGGAGGGCTGGGCTCAGAGGGCCCGGGATCCCTGCAGGCAGGGAGCTGCATCTTCCCTGCTTCCCACTGACTGCCCAGCTACAAGCTCTGGCTTTTGGATCTTACTCTGCTAAAAAGTCACTGTGAGAAGTGTGGCATGTCCTGCCACCCCCCCTTCCATTCTGCCATGCTCTGTTGAACCCAAACAGAACCAGGCACAGCCTCTGCCCTCAAACTGCCGTCCAGCAGGGGAGGGAACAACTGCCAACGTGGTGAGTGGAAAGGAGGCAGATGTCCAGACAGGTCCCGAGCCAGCAGCACCCAGGAGAAGCCAGCCTTGTCTGTGCCTTTTTTGACCCAGTTTCCTCACCTATGGAAAAGAAACACCAGAGGCACCCAAGGCCAGTCTTGGCTGCTGTATGGCGGACAGCTCGGGCCACTCCCCCAGTGAGAGGGCAAACAGACCAGCCCGCCGGGAATCTGGCCCATGGCTTCCAGGACCACACTTGGAGTCTGGATCTGCAAGTAGCCGGGGTCTGAGGTTGTGGCCTCCTGCAGCGCTGGGCCCAGCCCATGACCTTCCCCAACACATCTGAGCTGCAGACTGGAGCAGCGGGAGCCCAAGGAGGCTGTGCTGGCACCGGGGGAAGGGCATGAGTTCCAGGCCAGGCCAGAGTCCCTGAACTTAACCTCTGACCCTAAGGCATTTGACAGCTGCTGGGAGAAGCAGGGAGAGCCGGGAACTGAGTTCTAGAAGCACCAGATGAAGGGATCTGGGGCAGGCGTGGACCTACGGAGGTGGGCTAGGGGCAGCGAGAGGCAGAATGGGTGTCTAGAGCACTGGCCCTGACTGTGGCATTGCCCGTGGTCCCTGTTGCACCGGGGCCCGATGTGACTTTCTCAAATAAGAGCAGGAAGAGCTCTGTCACCACAGGCCACGGAGTGGTCTGGTGCCTGCTGTGTGTGCCTGGTGGGACGCAGGAGAGGGGCGTCCATGTGCACTTCGATTGCCAGGTCTTCAGGGGCCCCAAGGCAGGTGGACGATGACAACACAGTGTGTGGAGGATGCCTCAGTGCAGCGGGCGAGGGCCGGGGTTGGGAACTCAGAGGGTGTGGCCCGGGAAGTAAGTCGGGAAGGAGTTCCCGGATGGGCGGGGGTCAGCGCAGAGGGAAGAGTCAGGGGCTGGAAAGCGGAATAGTGGTTCCGGGTCAGTACCTAGGCGATGGTCCTTCCGGGAAGGGTGGGTGGAAGATGAGCGGGAGCCGAGGCCAACCTGGGCCGGGAAGGCGTGGCCGTGCTCTCCCCAGAGGAGCAGGGCAGAAGTGCCCTCGATGGGCGTCACACTGGCCCTACGGGCCCCTGCACTGAGTGGCCAGCAGCCCCCAGGGCACAGCGGCCAGCTTTCTGCTTCTGTGGCCTCATCCTGGCCGGAACTGCTTTCCTCTCTGGGTTCCTGCCGGACCCCTGTGACTGTCCTTTTAAGAATCAACTTTAAGTAAAAATAATTAAAATGTTATGTCTGTGTACCTACTCCCCACCGTGAATGTATCATTATGTGCTGCAAACACATACAGTGGACCCTCAAGTTATGATTGGCCTGACAAATGAAAAACTTGGATTACGATTGGAATTTTAGTTTTAACTTATGAGCCAAGTCTCGAGTTACAACCCAGGTTTTAATTCTGAGAAGGTTGAGACCTAATGAGCCAGAAGCAGGTCCTACGCTATAGACTTTCCCAAGGAAAGAAAGGACCAGAGAGCCAGATTCCTGATGTGCTTATGGAAGGGGACTCTCCTTCCAAACAATAACTGCCTTCCACTTCATCCTCCCTTCCTGCAAGCCAAAGATGTCAGCTTGAATGGTGAGTACAGCATGAAATTGTTTCTGGTAAACTAGGCGCATTTTATAACTTTTGGTGAATACAGTAGGAAAATTATTGGTGTTTCTGGTAAATTACACACATTATATAACCCTTTTTACTTTATTTATTTTATTTTATTTTATTTTATTTTTTGGTACCGAGCATTCAACTTGGGTCCTTTTGCTTGCGCAGCAGGCGGTGAAACCACTGAGCTAAATCCCCAGTCCTATATAACCCTTTTTTATTATGAAAAGGTTAGTTAAGCTGTGCTTTGGGAGGTTTGGAATGGATTATGGGTATTTCCATTATTTCTGACAGGAAAAATAGTCTTGACTTACAACCAGCCCTCGAGAACAAATTGAGTTCGTAAGTCAGGGGTCCACTGTACTAATAAAACAATTTAAAAAAAGAAAAGAGATGGCACACGCTGGTAATCCTAGCAGTCAGGACGCTGAGACAGGAGGATCACCATGAGTTCAAGACTAGACTGGGTTACATAATGAGTTCAAGGCCAGCTGAGACCCTGTCTTAGGAAAAAAAAAAAAAGGAAAAAAGAATCAGCTTGAGTTAGTGCACTTGAATATGGCAGATGGACCATGGATATTTATGTAGTCTCTTTCCAAACTCCACCCAAATTAAAATTGAAGGGATTTAAAAACAGGCACTATGTTGCACAAAAAGGCTTATACAGGAATGTTCATAGTAGCTTAGGCTCAATATCCCCAAACTGGAGACAATCCAGATAGCAAGAGAAGACTAGATAAACAAACAGTATAATCAGTTGATAGAATACTACTCAGCCATGAAAAGGAACAAACTACTGGTGCGTGCAACAACAGAGTTAAATTTCAAAATCCATGTGTTGATGTGTTGGTGAAAAAAGATGAATAGGAAGTATGAACAGTGATGCTATTTTTATGAAATTCTAGAATAGGCAAAATGAACTATGGTGATAGAAAGCTAATTAATGCCTGCTTGGGAATGGGGTAGCAGTGGGGATTGGCTGGAAAGGGCTGGGAGGGGGAATTTCTGTGTCTTGCTAGAAATTTGTTAAAACTGATGAACAGCAAGTACATTTAAGATCTGAGCATTTGTGGGGCACAGTGGCACCCACCTATAATCCCAGCACTTGAGGGGCTGAGGAAGGAGGATCATAGCACATTCAAGGCTAGGCTGAACTACATAGCAAGACCCTTTCTAATCAACAACAACAAACAAACAAGAAGAGACAACAGCTGATGAGAGATTTCAGCAAATCCAGGCTAAGAATAGATGAAGAAAATGAGAAACAATGTCACAGAACATAGGAAACCACTCCTGGACCCTTGCAGGAGGAGGGTATGAAAAGGTCACGTGGTTTCTTTTCCAGATCTGCAAAAGGTCAGAAGGCAGAGCTGAAGTCTGAATGCTGATCAGATCTGCAGCCCCGTGCCTATCCCACACCCCGAGCTGGAGGTTCATTCTCTGGAGCAGGTGCAGCAGTCTCTGACCAAGACCACCGGACACTTTGGGTGGGCGGAAGGGGGAGGGAGGCAAGCTGTGACCTCATCTTCTGAGGCGAAATCAGTAGGTGACCTCCACATACACTGAAAACCCAGTGCTGGAGTGGTAATTAGAAATCTAGGGCCGGGGATTTAGCTCAGTGGTTTCACTGCCTGCTGCGCAAGCGCAAGGACCAGAGTTTGATCCCCAGTACCGAAGGAAAAAAAAAAAAAAAGAAGAAATCCATCAGGGATCATCTGAACAACTGAAAGAACTGGAAGACGTCATGGATACTTTTGGGGAGTAGGACTAAAGGGAAGGGCAAGGAACTTTTCGTCAGGGGGAGCACACTAGGTCATTTACTTTTCTTTTTCTTTGCGATACTGAGGATTGAACCCAGGGCCTTCTCACTGAGCTATATCCCTAGCCATTTAAATTTTTTATTTTTGAGACAGAGTCCTTGCTAAATTGCTCAATTTCTCAGGCTGGGCTCGAATTTCCAATCCTCCTGCCTTAGCCTCCCAGAGTGCTGGGATTACAGGTATCCCACCGTGCCTGGCTCCTTTCTTCCTGTTGGGAGCTCTGGGTCTGGGGCTTGCTGGCAGACTCTGGATCCTGCCCCCTACTCCCTGCCCCGCATTAAGGAAACTGCTCTTGGGAGGCCACAGTGACCTGCTGGGGAAATGCTGGCTTTCTGCCTGCCCCGCCCCGCCCCGTCCACCCACCCGCTGCTCAGCAGTGCTGCTGGGCCCGGGACCCACCTGCAGGGTGGTGGGTGGGGCTGCTGCGGGAACAGGTGTGCAGGGCAGGCAGCGGCTCCCACCTGCCTTCTCCCCGACTGCCTGCTTCTCCTCCTCCCTCTCTGTAACCCAGGTCCTCTGCCTCATTTCCTAAAGGTGGCTTTCCCGGAAGCCTCAGGCCTTGCTCGCTGCCTCGCTCTGATGCAACCAGTGGAGGAGACACCATCACTGGGCCTTCAGCACTGACCTCTCTTCCCGAGGTCCCTGTGACTTGCCTTAGGCCTGCATCTGCCTCTTTGCAGTTTCTGGTGTCCACATCCCGGTGGGTGACTTCTCTGAGTAACCTGGGGTGACCTCCATGGGACAGGACAAAGTCCTGTCTCATCTCCTCCCTCCCCTCATTGACTCCATTTCACTTATTCATGCATAGAGTTATTATTCACTTGTGGATTCATCAAGTATCTGCAAACGCACCTTGGTGTTTTATTTTCTTTTTCTTTTACTGACCTGCCAGTCCATCCATCCATCCATCCATTCATTCACTCACTCACTCATTCCTTCACTCCTCAACAAGTTGGCCAGTGGGTTTGACTCGTTCAGTGGAGGAGTGAGGTGGGTGTCCACAGACCTATAGGCTCGTGAGACAAATCCCTGAGGCAGGGTCTGTGTCCCACCCTGCCCAAGGCAGACACAGGTCACTCAGGGCGAACTGGAAGGGAGCCTGACGCTGCGGGGGGGACAGGGCTTGGTGCCCAGGGGGAGACAGGAGGGAGCAGGGTGGCTAGGGCAGGGGCCAGGGCCTCTGTCAGAGCCCGTGGGTGGCTGGGAAAGGAGCACAGTTGGTGACTTCCCAGCTCCGGCTTAATCCTCTGGTCAAACAGCAGCACTGAGCGGGCTGCCTGTGGCCTGGGCTTCTGACGGCCCCAGGAGTGGGTGGGATGTGGCCATGAGGTGTGCAAATGCTTCTGGGGGGCCTTCAGGGAGCTGCTTCCTTCCAGGGGGAAAGGGCCGGGGGCTCAGACCACAGGCGCCAATCCTCCCCTTCGAATGGAGGATGTGGCCTAAGGGACAGCAGGGAGCTGGAGGGGCCAAGAGGGAGGCCTTGAGCCCTGCTGTCCCCCTTGGCTACTGGATGTCCCCACCTCCCCTTGCCTAGCCAGCTCAGGCTGATTGGCTTCTTTGGGGCAGTGTCCCTCTAGCCGGTCCCTGGTCCCTGCCTCCTCCTGACGTACACGGGCAAATTCAGGCCCCAGCATGCCCGCCTGTTGCGGTGGCTCTGACCTGTCCCACCTCAGAGCAACACAGCAAGATGGACACACGTGTCCTGGGAGGAAGGCGACCCCTCCCAGCAGGTGCTCCCATGTGCCTTGTCCCTGCGCCATGGCTCACACTGGTCGGCACAGCCCTGCCCTGCCCTGGGTGGCCACACGAAGCCCCCTCCCATCCCCAACTTTCCCCTCTCTGTCACCTGTGTTTTTCTCCTTCTCACACAAGAATGTGTCAGGCGGACCTGGGCCTCTGTCCCACCCCATTGTTAAGAACACCCCACTTCCCCACCCTGGGCAGGTCCAGGCCTGCCCCATGGGGCTGGGCCACTGCCCCCTGCTGGAGTCCAAATACACCTGTTTACCTTTGGGCCTCAGCCCAGGACGCGGCACCTGACGCAGCCGCTGTCCTTGTGTGCTTATGGTGGGGGTGGGCAGCACTTCCCGCCCAGGGCTGGCTCAGCTCTGCAGGGGGCCAAGTGCAGGGCGAGGTGGCTGGGGGGGGGGGACTTCCAGACCCAAGAATAACTGCACCCCAATGTGGCTTGTCCTGTGGAGCAGGAAGTGGCCTGGGCAGAGAGGCGGAGGCCCAAAGGTCCAAGCTCCTGGCTCTCTCCTTCCCTCCTACTGTCCCATCCCTGGATGTGGGGATACGGGGAACAGGGA
Source organism: Heterocephalus glaber (assembly GCF_000247695.1). The sequence goes on from NW_004624801.1 coordinate 6,022,705, forward strand.
GCACAGGGAAGAGGCTCAGGGCTGGGCTGGCTCATTGATTTGGGAAAGGGCCTCACCCAGCACCTGAAGATGGAGTGATTCAGGAGCTGGTCACTGCAGAAGTGGAGTTTGCAGCATAGAAATGAAGGAGAGGCTGGGCATGGTGGTGCATACCTGAAATCCCAGCACTCAGGAGGCTGAGGCAGGAGGAGCACTGCAAGTTTGAGGCCAGCCTGGGCTGGAGAGGCGAAACCTGCTCAGAGAACTTGAGTTCTGTGCTGAAGCCATACAGCTCAAAAGAACCTGGCCAGCCAGGCTCAGTGACACGTACCTATGTTTCCTGCTGCTCGGGAGCCTGAGGTGGAAGGGTTGCATGTTTGAGCCCAGTCTGGGCAATTAGTGAGACCCTGTTTCCAAGTAAAAAATAAAAATATTGGGCGGGAGATGTAGCTCTGTGCAAAGGCTCTGGGTTCAATATCCAGTACTGGAAAATGCTTTCAGTCTCACTGTGTAGTTCAGGCTGGGCTTGGACTCACTGTGTAGCCCAGGCTGGCCTGGAACCCATGGCGATCCTCCTGCCTCAGCCTCCCGAATGCTGGGATTACAGGTGTGTGCCACTGCACCCAGCTCCAACTATTTTTTTTTTTTTTGGTACCAGGGATCGAACTCAAGTCCTTGCACTTGTGAGGCAGGCAGCAGCACCACTGAGCTAAATCCCTGGGGCACCAGCATTTTTTTTTTAAAGGAGCTGGAGATGTACCTTAGTGGTAGGGTGCCTGCTTATGTACAAGGCCTGATTTTCATTCCCATACTGCCCCTCTCCCCGACAAGATATGGGCTAGGACAGTGAGGGTGTCACATGCTCGTGGATTGGAGCACTGGGCCAGAGAGCTGAGGGCCATGGGCACTGTTGGGTTGGGCTCTGTGGATCAGATGAGCTGACTGGGGCACTGACTGAAGCCCTGCACTGGGTGTGTAGATGTGTTTTTCATTGGGGAGATACGCACTTAGGTGTTTAGTGGTCATGTGTCATGTTTGCACCTTACTGTCGAAAGGCACACAGCATATTTTGGTTGGGATTGTACTCAATCTATAAATTAATAGGAAGTAAATCAACATTGTTCTTGAGAAAGACCAGGGTGCTGAGGGGCGGGGCAGGGTTGAAGAGCTACACGAGCCTCGTGCTTTCCTTGCCACATGCCGTGCTGCCTGCCTGAAAGGATGGATCATGCAAGCCCTCTCCAGTGGGGCCTCTCAATTTAGGCTGCACACTGCATATATCTAGGAACCTTTAGAAAGTGCAAGGGCCGGGGATTTAGCTCAGTGGTTCCGCTGCCTGCCTTGAAAGCTCAAGGTCCCGAGTTTGATCCCCTGTACAAAACAAACAAACAAACAAGAAGTGCAGATGTCAGCCAGGTGCATGCATGAAGTCCTAGTCTGGGAGAATAAGGCAGGAGGATCACAATTTTGAGTCCAGCCCAAGCAATTTAGTGACTTAGTGAGACCCTTTGTCAAAATAAACATGTAAAGAAGGGGCTGGGGATGTAGCTCAGTGAGAAGACCCTGGTTCAATCCCCGATACGGGGGGGGGGCGTCCTGGCCCCAAGAGCTTCTGGTCTAATTGGCCCAGGGTGGAGCCTGGGCGCTGAGCATCAGGGTTTTCAAGAGGCCCTGGGTGACTGTCAATGCAGGCAGGGTACCCCTTGCCCCACTTCTTTGGCCCTGTGCTCCTCCAGGGGGTCCTTGTAGTGCCCCTGACATTGCGCTTTGTCCTCTCAGCAGGGCCCTGGGGCAGGCAGTGTCACACTCTTTTGTCAGTCAGGGTGTCCCACCTTGACTGGGGCTAGTGGAGAAGGGCTGGCGCCCCGCTGTCTCCCCAGTGCTGTGGTGGGCAGAGGGCGAAGGGGTTGGGTAATGGAGAGACGGGGAGGTGTTTCAGGGCTTCTGTGCCCAGCCAGTGGCCCTCTCTGTGGGCTGTGTGAAGGGATGGCTGGCATCTGGGCTCAGTCAGGCCCCAGCCCTGCCCGCCCTGTCCTCCTGCAGTGTGTGTGCCCTTCTGGAATATTTGGAATAATTAGCAAGTGAAAGCAGTAAATTAGCCAGGGGAATGTCAGGTTGGCCTACAGCCAAATTCAAGGACAGAGAAAGAAAGGGGGACGGGGGCAGCGGGGCTCCGGGGACTGGGCAGGATAGCGCTGGACAGTACCCATTTGTGCCCGTGTGTGTGTGTGTGTGTGTGTGTGTGTGTGCACCTGTGCGCGCTGGGAGGGTCTGCACACCAGGGAGGGTGGTATGTGGGGTCCAGAGGGGCTGGGCAGAGAGTAGATGCCAGGCAACCTAGGGTGAGGGGGTTGAGGTGCCAGCTGAGTGTCTCCCAGACACACATCCCACGTCGTGTGTCGTGTTGTGCTGCCCCACCAGTCACAATGGAGCAGAGCTGCCAGTGTGGGCTGAGAGGATGGTCTGAGCGCTCCACCCCATCCCCTGGCGGCTTCCTCCTCCCCAAGCCACGCTGGGCAGTGTCAAGTGAATTCACACCAGGGCAGGAAGGGGCCCTGGGGCTGGGGCTCTCTGACCTCACGCCTTGTCCCTTCAGGAGAGGACCAGGGGAGGGAGGTGCCAGAGACAGGCCCAGGCCAGGGCTGCAGACCTGGCGGGCGGGCGGGCGAGCCTGGGCAGGCCCTCGGGTGGGAGATGGCGTGAGTCCCAGCACACTCTGCCTTTCTGAGTCCCAGGGCCAGGGTGAACCTCCTCCTTCGTCTCCTGCTCCCCGGGGCCCTGAGCAGTTAGTTCTCCCCATTGCGCAGATGAAGGTGTGAGGCCCAGGCTGCAAGCAGCTCCCAATAGCTGCCTCTGGCCACATCCTCCGCAGTGTGGTCTGGTCGCGGGGAGTTGGGCAGGGGTTACTGCCTCCCCCCTTCCTCCTGGCCATTCCCCTCTTAGGCATTGAAGTACTGCTTCCAAAACAAAACAACAAAACGAAAACCACTGGGCCCCTTGCTTTTTCCAAAGAAAGCTAAGAGGAGGTCCATGTTCAGATTTTTAGAAATTTTATTTAAAAAAACCTTTTATTGTAAATAACTTTCAATGAAAAAGGTTAAATTGCCCTATGGAGAGGGTGAAGATGGGAGGTGGCCCTGGGGGTCAGGATGGTACAAGACCCCATCCCCCAGTACAGGCAAGGACTGGGGCTGCCCCCTCCCTGGTCCCAGTGGTTCCAGCAAGCTTGGTCCCGCACAGTTAGGCCTTACCTAGAACTACACTCACTACATTAGTCTGTCTCCCCCCCCCCCCAGCTTCCAGCTGCTCTCAGCGTCAAATCCGGCTCCAGATTAGGGATTTACAGCCTTGACTTTCTTTCCCCTATAGATGGGGCCAGGCAGGCAAAGGCCCCAGAGGCCCTGCAGAACATCTCTGGGCCCCACCTTGCACCCCCACGTCCCTTCGGCCTCCTCCGTGCACCCCTCCCCCAGTCAGTCCTCTGCCAGCTCTGCCCCAGCCAGCGCCACCTGGCCCTTAGGGAGGCTCTGCCAGGAGAAGCCTCCAGGGGGTTAATTTACTGTCACCTAATTAGCATTTGTTGTACCTGGGAACTTTCTCTGGATAGAGACCTGGGGAAGCAGGATGGAGTGGGAGAGGGGGCAGAGCAGAGGGAGGTGCACTGGGAGGGCCTGTTCTGTTGCTCCCAGCGTGGCCTGGACCCTTACAGGCCTCAGTGCTCACGGTGCAGGGCCTGTTGGCATGTCCCTGGAGTGGAGGAATGCGGGTCATTGAAACACTGTGTGTGTAGGGGCTGACTGGGGGAGGCAGCAATTCTAGTCCTTGGCTCCCAGTTCTCAGCCTCCTGGGCTTGAATCTGAGGAGAACCTGGGGTGGCAGCGCTGTGGCTTTGTGGAGCCAGCCTTGGGAAACTTGGGCAAGCCCCTGCCTGGGCAGCGAGGTGTCTGTGGGCCAGTGTTGGAAGGGAGTTCTGGGCCCTGACTTGGGCACTGTCCAGAGGCAGGGCAAGGCCTGGTCTCTTACAAGAAGGCACCCAGGCTGGCCCAGTCCTGCAGGTCAGCGGCCAGGGAAGCATCCCCTGCTTCAAAGAGGGGCTCTGGGGGCAGGCAGCTACTGTCACTCTCGTCCCAGGGGTGTTGCAGGAAGGATGTGGCCAGGAAGGTCTCATCGAAGTCCAGGGTGTCAGCGGTGGCTTGCTCCACTGGAGGCCCCCAGGTAGCAGGGCAGTCGATGTGGCGGCCGTGGACAGTGAGGTCCACGTCTCCATGGGAGGCAGGGCTCAGTGGCGGGCTCAGCTCCAGGGCCTCCAGTGTGCTCAGCTCCCCGCCCAGAGTGCTGGCCTCGAAGATGCCCTCCCAGTCAAAGTTGCCTTTGAGGGGTTCCAGCTCGCCCTGCTCCTCCTGGGTCAGCAGCAGCATGCTAGAGACCCGAGGGACCTTGGCCACCTGATTTGGCAGGGACTGCTTGCGCTTGCGCCCCAGCCTGCTCTCGCCTGTGCCCCAACCTGCCTCCCCTGTGACCTCTTCAAACTCCCTCAGCAGCTGTTGGGCCTCAGTGTTCACGGCCAGGGGCCTGGCCAAGGCGGTGGCCCTGGGCTCCTGTGCAGCCTGGCGGGCAAAGGCGGGGTGGATGTGGACCTGGGGCAGTCGCCGCTTCTTGAAGGCCCCACTCAGCAACCGCTCTGCATACTGGGGGTCAATGCGCCAGAAGCCCCCCTTGCCTGGTTCATCCTTTTCCCGAGGCACTTTGATGAAGCACTTGTTCAGGGACAGGTTGTGGCGGATGGAATTCTGGGCACAGGGAGAGAGCAAGAGAGAAAGAACAGCTAGATCAGTGGGGATGGTGGGGATGGAGTGGCACCCAGTGCTCTTGCATGCTCCTCCCATCTTCCCTCTGACAGGGGAGGGGAGGGCGGACCCGCTGCTCTGACCAAGGCGGCTGCTTCACACTCTGGGACACCAGCCACAGGGCACCGGGAACCTGGAGTGCTGTCGGGGGCTTTTGTTCTCTGTTGCCAGGATATCTGCCTGCTCAGTCATCCGAGCTCTGAGCCGCAGGGTGGCTCTCAGTGCCACCCCCGTCCTCTGAACCTCCCTCCCTTACCCTGCTGTTTGCGGCCCTTGGCCAAAGCCCTCAGCTCCCCCAGGGCCTGGACCGCCATCTCCCTCTGCCTGAGCCTGGTGAGCCCTCTGTAAAGTGAATGAGTAGGTCAGTGCAGGGGGCTGGGCAACCATAGACGTGTGTGTGTGTGTGTGCGCGTGTGTGTGTGTGTGTGTGTGTGTGTGTGTGTGTAGTCATGAGGGGTGGGGAAATCTGGTGACTTTCCTTGTTTGTTGAGCCAGCTGCTGGCCCTCTCTTTCCAGCCCAGGCTCAGTTGATTATTTCCTAGTCTGGAGTATAAGACTTGTTCTTGGAGCCTGAGCCCCAAGGTCCAGGGTAGGGTGAGGGTGGGGGTTCCTGCCCCAGTGTCTGGGCCACGTAGGATGGCTTGGGACTGTGATCATGTGGCCTGTCCCCTTTGAGTTCTTCAGGGAAGAGTGAGCATCCTTAGACCTCAATCTGCAACTAGCCCTGGGTCCTGATGGTTGAAGACTCTCTGGACAACGTTTACCCATCCTCCACCCCAGCGTCTTCCTGCCTTGTCCACTTTTGGGTGCTTAGTTTTGTCCAACTCATGCTGGGGACAGGGGTCTAAGGTGGGGTGGCAGGCAGGTGGCTGGACAGTGCCCTGGCAAGGCTGGACTGTTTACATGGTGGCCTGGGCCCCTTGGCTGCTCTGTGCCAGTTCCAGAGACTTGGAACACAAAGACAGTGCAGCCGGCAGAGCCCCTGTGGAAAGCACCTGGCTCAGGTAATTGTCCCCCCAGGGAAGCTGGCAGAGAAGGGGGGAATGAGGCAGGAAACTGGGGAGGCCTTGAGGTGAGGGTTGAAACAGCAGCTTTAGGAAGGTCCCAGACCCCCTCTACAGGGCAGCTGATCACACCCATTAGCGTCCTGTTGTGTCCCTCTCCCCAAACCAAGGGCAAAAAAGGCAGGATGCAGAGGCTAGCAGAGAGGGCAGCTGGTTTGTTTTAGTCTAGCCCTGACCAACTGTCCTCCAGCAGGATAGTGTCTAGGAATTCCAGGACTGGCAACAAGAATGTGCTGTCAGCTGTCTCCTCCCCAGGAGACTAGTCTGCATACAGTCCAGCCTTGGTCTTTGGCCTGGGCAGCTGAATGTGTGAATTCTTTCCCTTTAAACCTCACCATTTACACCCCTAAAGCTCTCTGCCCCTAGGACAGTGTCCCTTTTCCCTCTCTGGAAGTCAAAGGAGGGGCAGTTCCTGGAATGGGCTCCTTTGAGGACCGCCCCCTTGGCCTTGCAGATCTAGTACACGCATCCAGTGGAGTGTGGAGCGGAGGAGTGGGGAGGGCGCGGCCACCATCAGCGTCTCCCTTACCTGCCAGGTGGGATCAGCGTGGCGGAAGTAGCAGAAGTTGTCCGTGATCCACTTGTAGATGGCCGACAGGGTGATCTTGGTGGCCTTGCTGGCCTGCATGGCCATGCAGATAAGCGTGGCATACGAGTAGGGCGGCTTCACATGCGGGTTGGTGGCGTAGTCTACGTCGTCTGGGGGCGGGGCTTGCAGCCCCGGGGGCGCGCTCCGCGACGTGCAGGACGAGGTGGGCTTGCCAGGTGTGTGCGGTTGCCCCAGGCAGGCGAGGTCTGCCGCCAGGGGGGACCCAGGCGCCTCGGAACCTGGCACCTGGTGGTAGTCATGGGGGTCAGACCCCTCCGGGGGCAGGGTGGGGGCCTTGGCATTGAGAATGGAAAACTCCTGCAGCCACTCCAGGCTGGTCAGGCTGTCATCCAGGGCGTTGGACTCCTCCAGATCGCCCTCCAGCCCGGTCTCCTCTGCCGGCCCGGCTCCCGAGAGGCGCAGCCAGCTCTCAGCCATATCTGCGGGGACTCTCCGAGGGGGCGGTCAATATCCACGAGTTGGGCCGGGGTGCCCGCCGCGCTGTCGACCCGCTGCTTCAGTTACACAGCCGCGCGGATGCGCGCTTCCATCCCGCGACCCGGGGGTCGCCTCCTAATATGAACGCAGCGCCTGCAGAAACAACAGTGGGACTGAGCACTCAACCCCCACCCCTGCGTGGAGAGTGTTGTATACGGGGGGGGGGGGCTCTTCCAAATTCCTCCCCTCGGCCGGCCCTCCGTCGCTCCGTCTCTCTGCCTTTCCCCTTGGAGGTTTTATGGGCGACACACGAGGGAAATGGGTAGAGAAACCAGAGGAAGAGCAAAGAAAGTAAGGTATCCCTTCCTCTTGGGGAGCAGGAAGTCAGGACCCCTCCCCGCAACACATGAAGACAGACCAGGAGCCTTGGAGGGCGGTACCACGGGCCGGGGTGGGGTAAGTCGCCGGATTTTCGGTAGGAGATACCTACTAGGTAGAATGAGGGTCATGAGAAGCGAAGAGAATTGGACAGTTACGTGGGCGGAGGGGAGTTCCCCGAAACTCCTCAGGTGTCACTCCCTGTACCCACTACTTCGGTCGTCCTCGGGGACGAAGGAGAGAGCGGCCTGGCACAGATGTCCCCCCTTCCCGCGGCCCGTAGTACTTCCTGTACCTTACCTGGTTCAGAGCGCTGCCCTGGACAGAGGAAGGTTCTGAAAGAACTTCCTCACACCACTCTATGGCTCTTTGCTCGACTCGAGGGCCGCGCCAGCGCCCTTCGACGCCCCCCACACACTCAACGCCTCTTCTCGGAGTGCGGCCGGTCGGGGGACCAGCGTTAAGTAGCCGTTCCAAAGGCTTCTCGGGCTGTCTTGGTGACGCTCCGCCCCCGTAAACAGCTTCTGCTGCTACCATTGGCTAGCACGTCTCCAAGGAGATCGCGGGGTCTCGCTCTTCTCCGAACTGCCTCTGCCTACCTCTCGCGCGCCACCCAGCCCCCCCCCCCTTACCCGCCACTGCGTCCGGGACCCGCGCATTCCCGCCCGAGGGCCCCGCGCTGGGGTCAGAGAGGCGCGCGACTCCCACCCCTGATCCCGAAAACCGCCGTTGGTCCCCGCGCCGGAGAACTGCCACTCCCGCCCCTATCCGTGTTGGGTCTGGCAGCTCGGAGGCGTGCATGGCTCCCGGGACCGTGCCCGGGTTCGGGGGGCCAAGGCTGGGAGCAGACTCAGTCCCAGGAACCGTATCCTTGAGGTCTTCTTTCCTCTCCTCTGGGCCTTGAGTGGCACTTTCTCATGTTTCTGCGGCCTTTCCCTTGCTCGCGACCCTGTGTCCTCTATGGTTCCTGCAGGCAGGTCTGACTCTCCGATGCCACCTGCCGCTCACATCTGCAGAAACAGCCTCACCGCGAGCAGACACAAGGCAGGTAGGCTACCCCAGTCTCCCGGTAAGCAGCTCCGTTCCCTCCCATCCTCGTAGGGCTCGGGGAAGCCAACATTCCAGAGGGTTCTGTAGAGGTCCTCTCCCTTTCAGATAGCCAAGGAAGCATAGCCAGGGAGAAAAAAGGAAAAGTCGCTGACCTACCAAATCCTGCTAACGGGGTCATTTGACCTGTAAATTTCAGTACCTTTTAAGTGACAGGAACTAAGACTAAGGGACACTGGGGACCGGCTGTCCCTCCTCCCTTCCCCTAGCCTCCCTCCTGTCACCAACTTTTCTACTTTTTAATTATTGAGGAGCTGCAGTGTTGGAAGTTCTCCAGTTTAAAGGCGGCTGCAGAAGTCGGGCCTGGGCTCTGCCTAGGAGCGAAAGGCCAAGGCCTGAGGCCTTGTGCCACAGCCATGCAGAAGGCCAGGAACATGCATTTTCCTCCCCCTTGTCTCTCCTGCTCCTCCAACACCAGATTCTCTTGAGTAAAAATATTAAAGTGGTCCTGAGAAACTTGGACAGAAATTTGCACAAATCAGCCCACTTTGTGGTTAATAGTTCTCCTTCCCTTGTAAACAGTTTTATTCATTTTAAAGAATCATGCAGCAATCCATAAATATTGAATCCTTGGTGTCCTCACTGAAGTGTGCTCACAAAGTACTCCAGAGTGAGGGAGTACATGGATGGCACCAACAGTACACACACGCATGTTTGCACACACCAGGTGTGCAGGCCCTAGGTCAGAGTGAGCAACCAGCATGCCAACACTAGGTGGATGGGATCTATCTCCCCAGTGAGATGGGTTAAAGGGCTTGAGTCTGTGCCCAGAGGCCCCAGTGGTAAATAAACTCTGGTGGATGGAAATGGGTAGAAGGCCAAAAGGCTTTGTGAGGAAACCAGGATTGCAACTGCAGTCCAGGCCATGGAAGAGTGCAGACGTAGTATGGCTGAAGAGCCACAGGTACCTCCAGTCAGTTTTGTGCCCTCCAGAAGCCCCCACCCCACCCCAGGGCAAATGCTGACAGTCTGACTCCCCCAATGATGTACTGGGGCAGGAGGGTGGCAGCTGACCTGTTCCTGATCATGGTGACAGAGGCCCATCCCTTTGGATGGATTACTTCTGCCTGCCAATAGCTAAATGAGGTGTGGGGGGGTGGGGGCGGCACTGAGCAGCTCAAAGTAAAGTGCACTCCAACCCAAGTGTGTGTTGGTTAGGGACCTGAGGCCTGGCTGCAAGAGGACAGAGATCCTCTAGGAAGGGTTGCTTCCTCTGCATCTACTGGCCTTGAAGCTACTGTTTACCTACATCTCCTTCATCTCAGCTACTTCCTCCATCCTCCCCGGTTACACCACACTGTGAATACTGCCTGCCGGGAGAGGAGGAGGGTTTGTGTGCCACCACCCTAGGCTAAGGGAAGCTCCCTGTTGCTTCTGGGGTTCACACTTCAAGGAAATCAGGAAGTGGGGTTATTGCTCAACTTAGACTGGCTTAAGTCTTAAATATGAAAAGAGCTGTCAGAATGCCAAGGGAAGGAAAGGGCATTAGGTGGGGTACAGAATGGCACAGTCCACTGCAGTGTTCAGAGAGGATAAACATGGGAGCTCTAGCTTGGCCTGTTGTTTCAAGGACAGCAGGCTCTCCTCCAGCAGAACAGGACATGAGCCATAACCACTGGCCAGTGTGACTATCACTACACTCCTGGCCTCTGCAGCTTCACAAAAGGTACCAAGGACCTCTTGTACACTTTTTTTGGTGGTACTGGGGATCAAGCCCAGGAGCACTCTACCACTGAGCTACATCCCCAGACAAGGTCTAAATTGCCCAGGCTGGCCTTGAACATGCAGTCTTCCAGCCTCGGCCTCCCAAACAGCTGGGACTACAGGCATGAGCTACCATGCCTGGTACACTGAGCTCTTTTTGGGCAAGCTCTTCTGGGGTAACAACTGCAAATCCTAATATAGTGGGCACAGCCTAAGGCTCCCCCATACGTCACCCTCACAAGTAATTATTTCTAACTGCTTCCCAAATAATCTCATGTCCCACTAAACCACCTTTTCGAAAAGCCACTGGAAAAAACATCTATGCAAGAGCCACATGGATCCCACTGAGGAGAGAGGTGAGATACCCAGCAACTTCCCAGCCAGCCTTGCTGCTGTAGGCTTCATTTGTATGCAGATTGGAAGGCTCCACCTTCCTCTTCACCTCTCACTCTCAGCATATCTTGAAGGCAGGAAAGGAAAACAAAGGAAGAGTTTCTCAAGGTGCAGGTCCTGTGGCTTCTAGGCCACTACTTACAGCCCTGGGCTACTGCCTGGACTGACTGAGCTCAGGGTTCCCCACACTTCCCTCGGTGGTTCTGGGCACTGGTTTAAGAACTGCTGGTTCACACTTCTCTTAGCCTATTTCTTCAACATTTAAAGAAGGGATGGAGATGGCAGCATAGGAATCAGACTCCCCCCACAGGGCTGTAATGAAGAAGAAATATACAATAGCCCTAGCACTGTGTACATAGAGATGGCCCAGAAATGCCCTTAAAATTTTGCCTCTGGATGGAGTCCCAGGCCTTCATAAAGGTACCTGATCAGGAAAAGGACTCCAGAAGGGAGTCATCCTAACTGGGGTCTTGGATTCAGGGCTCTTTCTAAAGCAGACATAAGACAAGAGATCAGGTCTGCTCCAGAAGGCCTTTTGGTTGTCACCATCTCCCTCATCCTTGAGAGCAGAGCTCTTAACGCTTTGAGAGGGAAACTCCACACTTATCACAAGACTGTCCCGCCTTTTCACATGAGCCATCCCCTGACCACCCCAGAATGGAGGTTTCAAATTGGTTATGAGGAGCCAGAGACCAGAAATTGTCAGATGGGTGTTTGTAACAAAGCTGCCAAAACTCTTCAGTCTGCTTGGTCTGCCCCCTAAGGAGAAAAAAATGTGGAAGAAACAGCCCCTGGCCCTTAGCTCCACCTGTCCATGAGGGCAGCAGACGCAGTCCAGAGTCTCTGTGGAGGGTCTCACAAGCTGCAGTTCATGGGGTGGCATCAACCCACGAGGAAGGAGGGCTCTGGTCCCTTTTGAGGGGGAGGGATCAAGGTTACAGGAGATGAGGCTGGGAGACAGAGTGGGTTGAACTCCACATCCAACTTTCACGTGTGTATGCAAAGTCCACATGTGTCTTGCTGCGGGTGTCGGGAGGCCAGTGATCCGGTGAGGACAGATGGAATGCAAGGACAGAAGGGGCACCTGGGGAGAAGGGCAGGTGCTCTCAGACAGCCAGAGGACCCCACACACAGGACCTGTCCTCAGGGTCCTCCAGGCTGCTGGATGATAAGCGCCGGCGCTGAGTATTTAGCCGACTGACACTGTTGTCATCAGCCTGCCAGGTACCTGGAGGAGAGGAAATTAAGGTTACAGGAGCCAGACTTTGGGCCACATCCACATGGTGTATCCAGTGGGGCAGCCTGGCAGCTTGACACGAAAGCTAGCAGGATTCATGTGATCTAAGACTCCTAAGTGCAAGCCATAATCTGTGAGAAGCAGGTGCCAACATGTGTGAGGGCTGCTCCTGCCCCTGGGCTAGGTAGTCACTGCTACTGTGGTCCATGGACAGAGAAGGACAGGGCAGGGATAATTTGTGATCTTCCCCTAGGGTCCACTTTTGTATCTGAATTATTTGGTTCTGGAGTTTGTTTACATTATAGTTGACAAGGAAAAGGAAAGTGGACCTCACTGAGCTATTTCCCCCAGGGCAGGCAGAGTGAGGGAGGGGTGAGGAGCATACTGATTCTGCCCAAGCCTCCAGAGTTTGCTATGGAAGCCAAGAGGGCAGGAGGGGGCTGACCATCTAACAGGATGCCACGGACAAGAAAGCATGTGGTGGGAGGACCATGTGATGCTCTGGGTTCCCCCCCCCCCATTACTGCTTTTCTTCTCCTGGACTCAGCAGCAGGTGTTGGTGCCATCAACCCAGGAAACACTGCCCAAAGGCCTTGGGGTCCCCCAGGAGCCACCTATTCTGCTCATTCTCCTCCCTGAATCTCCCTGAATGTGTCCAGGCTGGAAACCCACTTCTGGCACCTCCCTCCATTTTGTGCTCCGCATCCAATTCACCAGCACTTCCTGTTTGCTAATTTCCTAGTTATGTCTTCACCTGCTATCACACCTACCTGGACTTCCCACCTAGTTTACGATGTACGGACTGTGTGAGCTTGGCAGGTCACTTTACTTTGATCCTGGGCTTTTTCAGCCACCCCACAGAAGGCGAGAACATCCCTCATGGGTGTGGAGAGGACCCGGGAGTCATGCGCACTGTGCTGGGCAGAGTGTACTCAGGAATTGGACCCCACAGCTTTGTCAGGGCACCCTCACGTCTCCCCTGCATTGTCCTCCAGCCAGCAGACTGTCTCCTGTTCTTTCCCTCCAGGACAGCTGGAGAGCTCCTTCTGCCAGGAAAGGCAGGGCCCCAGCCACTCCAGCCTGGGGATGAAGCCTGGCTCCCTGGGGTTGTAGAAGGCTGTGTTTGTCCTGTGGACCCTGTGGCCTCCCCTTCCAAGGTACCTTCCAGCCAGATGAGAACCTGTGTGCCCCCCAACAGCCCAAACCCCACTTCTCTCCTTGCACTATGGAAACTGTGGTCCTTTCCACTCCCCTGTCACACAGCTCCTCCTCGTTGGGGGCCTGGCACATTTACTATCACCTGTCAGGGCCCTGCAGGGCACCTTGCCCACTGGAGGGCTCCTTTGGTGGTTAAGGCTGGCTGACTCTAGAGCATTGTCCTGAGGCCACTCACAGTGACGGGGGGTCAGCCTCAAATTCAGCCAGCCCAAGACCCAAGACTCAAATCCCTTTAACGGCCCAAGCACTGAGATGGAACAGGTCCAAACAGCTCATTTTCCCATCAACACCCTGGCCTAGTAATCTGTCCTGAGGCTGAAGTAATGGTCCTGGTGTGGCAGCCCAGGGCAGGGAAGGAAGTTATCAGGCAGGTCTCAGTGTCTTTCACACAAACTGCCAGCGGCAACTCCATTCCCCGAGACACAACTCACAGGTGTTCCTTCCCCTCTGAGGGTGGCACTCCAGAGTGTGGCAGGAGGAAAATCAGGCAGTGCTCATACTGCCTGTTCAGGTAGGAACCCCAAATAAAATGAGTTGCTTGTTCATTTATATAATTTGGTAGATGTCATACCTATTCCTCAATGTTTATGGGGCAGGACTCCGGAACTGCGGCTGTTCAGTAGGAAAGACCAAAAGCAAATGGTAAACAAGAGAGAAGACACACATGCACGTACAAATAAAAACAGCAGCACCGGCATCAGCACCATCAGCGCCACCACTGCTGCACACCACGCCGAGACGCTGGGTCTGAGAGGCTGCCCGGGGGGCCATCTAGACCGACCTCACAGGAGGCCCTGACCAAGCTCTACCATTCTGAAGTTTTAGCCAGGGCTACAAATGAGCTCCCATGGAACAGAGCGACTCTGAAGGGTAGTCTCTGTACTGAGGGGAGATGGGGCAGGAGAATGAGGTCCCCTCCCCGAGGAGGAGCTGAAGGGCCCACAGCAGACCCTGCTGGTGCCCCTCTCAGCCCCTTTTGAGGGCTGCCATTGAGTTGGGCTCCTGGGCCCTCCAGCCAGAAAACAGAGCTTGGAGAGACTTGAAATCCCTCAAGGGAGATGGACAAATGTGGTTTCCATCCTATTCCATTTGAGGAATCAGAAATGGGAGAATGAAGAGCCCTCCAGAGGCAGATTCCAGGAGCACTAGGGAGATCTGGCATACCCCTTTCCTGTCTCTGTAAGCCACTAATTAAGTTTAAGTGTTATAAGAGTTCAGTTGTCTTTGTTGAGTCTCTCTCCATGGGAAAAGAAACACTTAATTTGGATTTTTTCCCTTAGTGTCCATAAAGTGCAAACTTTCCTCGTACCATCTCAGTCTTGGGTTATGAGGCCCAAAGGCACGAGTGAAGTCAGGAGGTGTCCAGAAGTATTTTTAGATTTCATTGGATATGCCCACTCCTGTACAATGCAGTCATTTAAAGATCTTTGTATTTCCACTAAATCCCCATTATCCTTGCCTCTTTCTATCACATACGCATCCCAGAGCCTCTCCCCAGAACTGTCACTTGCCCCCATCACTCAGCCATCTGTGTAACACCCCACCACATTCCCTGGAATCATATCAACTTAGCCCACAATTCCAATCTTACCACCTACATCTCTCAGCTCAGACACCCCCCCTTGAGGACCTCTCAGAAGCAATCTCAGAACATGTCACCCCCACTGTGAGGAATGTGGGGCTGCAGAAGATCTGGGCAATTTTGGGGGGAAGAGGGGCTGGAATGAGACAGGCATCCTCTAAGTCACAAGTGTGAGCTGAGTGTTGAGGATGCGTCTTGGGCAGAGTGGTTGGCGAGAACATGGTATGGTGCACAGGGCCAGTGTGGGGTGTTGCCCTGGGCTCTGCTCCCCCAGTGGCCCTCTGTGAAGGGATGGCATCTACTTTGTGAGAAACAGGCTTGAGCAGGGATTATGTGCACAAGCAGCCTTCCTGAAGGAGGAGAACACTGCCCACAGGAGCAGCAAGGAGCCAAGCCAGCCTATGGTCTGTCACGGTCAGATGGACGGGTGACCCCACAGCTGAGTGTGAAGACCCTGCTTAGTCCATGGTGCCTACCAAAGTGGACTCTCCTATCTTTGATGCAACAGATACTTCCAGAGTCTCCCAGTGCTTTGCTGACGGGGTGACACTAACAGCAGAGCTGGAGAAACATTTTCCCAAGACACCAGATGCATCCTCGCCCTCCATGAATATCCCTTGGACCTCTGCTGAGGACACAATGGACACTAAAGCATCTGTCTATGCCTGAGATCCTCTCTCAACAGCTACCACAGGTATCTGCATTCCTGTCTGGCCCACTGTGAACCCAGTTTAATCCCAAAGTCACTGGCTGTAGAAGCCACCATAGGAAGCCCAGGGCCATTTTCTTCCTTTCTGGTCTTGCTGCCCCCCCACAATCCTGTGAGTATAGTACATATGGACACGCAGGCTGAGTGGAGGGAGTTAGGAAGAAGAAAAAGAATAAACTCAGTTTGCACCAGCACTGTTGGCTTAAATAGTTCCCAGCAACTCCCTCTGCCCCAAAGCAGGGATGTGTGGGGAGCCCTTGAAGGGAGAGGCTGGCTGGCAGAGAACTGCCACAGAGACAGGCAGAGCTAGGCACAGGTACCATCTTCACCCAGCAATTGGCCAAGGATGCCAATTCAAAACAAATCCTCTCCATAATCCTCACCATGGAAGCATGCCCATTTTTGCTGAACAGAAATATATTCTCACAAGTATTTTTTCTTGGCAAATCTTAGGCAATTGAATACAGGCCCTTGCCAGTTAGGAACAGAAAGCTGTCTGCAGCCCTATGCGAGAGCCCTCAGTGTGCACACGTCAGCAAGCTCGGGGCTAGGCTGAGCAGAGCAGGGAAGACAGTGCTGGCACAGAGTGAACATGAACTTTCACACAAAGCCGGAACATAAATGAGTGGAAAAAAAAGAAACAGACAGACAGACCTACATTTGGCAAAAAGACGTGAAACATAGATGGACAGACAGAAGCAAGGTCAGGAGTGGGAGGGTAGGGGTAAGTGTGCCCTGGTACCCAGCAGCCCCGGTCCAGGCCTACTGGGCAGGAGGCAGCCACAAGGGTCAATGCCCTTCCTCCATGCTCAGGCTGGAGAGGGTCTGTCCTGGGCCTGTGCAGGAGTAGCGGGGGAACTGATACTGCCTCCTCAGGCCTGGTGGAAGATTAAGAGACCTTGGCAGTATCTTCAGGACAAACAAAATAGAGATGATCAAAGTGCCCTTTGCAAGGCTGGAAAAAGCATCTCCGGAGCCCTCTGGCTTCCCTGCCACAAGCCTGCATGGGGCCAGGGCCTGCTGGGACCGTGTCTGCACAGGCTGATGGAGAGTGGCAACCACAGCAGGTCATGTGGCTCCAATACCTCCAGCCACTTCGCCGAGCGAGTAAAGCACTGGACCCAGGAGGGCTATTCCAAAGCTGCAGCAGGTCTTCACTAAAGACTGCTGGAGAGGATTACAGCACCACAGTGGGAAGGACAACCTCTGCAGTGGAACCAGGAGGGCACGTGTGACCTGGTCCACTTGAGTGAGACCTGACTTTTTTTTTTCGGTTCTGGGGATCAAACTCGGGACCCTGCACTTTCAAGGAAGGCAGCGGCACCACTGAGCTAAATCCCCTGCCAAGACCTGACTTTTAAAGAAGTGGTTCTTGGAGCCTGTGAATGAGCATACGGGGTCAGTGCTCAAAGTGTGATTAACATGGTTGCTTGATAGGAAGTTATCCCAGGTTCAATTTAGGACAGTAAAAAGGAACAGGGGCGACTGACAACCTGGTCAAATTTACTTTATTTAGTATTATTATTATTATTTTTGGTACTGGGGATCAAACTCAGGACCTTGTGCTTTTGCAGCGCCACTGAGCTAAATCTCTGCCCCAACCTGGTCGAATTTAGAGTTAGGGGTCCAGACAGCAGGCCTCTTCTTTGGGATCTAAATCTAACAGGTACAAAAATCTAATCTAAATCTAATAGGTACAAAAACTGGGAACCTACAGCTCACTGGACTGCAAAGATGTTCATGGCCTGTAATGCTGGCTCTCAAATTCTTTTCTGATCCTAACTGGAATTCCTACCTGTCTTTGGAAGAGCTACAGTTTCACTTTTTTTTTTCTTTTGGTATTGGGGATTGAACTCAGGACCTTGTGCTTCCGAGGCAGGCACAGTGTCACTGAGCTAAATCCCTGGCCCTACAGTTTCACTTTTTTTTTGGTACTGGGGATCGAACTTGGGTCCTTGCACTTGCGCAGCAGGCGGCAAAACTACTGAGCTAAATCCCCGGCCCTATAGTTTCACTTTTAAAAGGCTCAGATTAACTTTTCAAGACCTTCATGGAGGGGTGTTTGTTTGCTCAAACTTCCTGTTGAACATAAGACGGGCTAGCTGACATGGGATGTGCAAGATCGTGATAGAGGGGCACGCTTAGGCCAAATCAGAAGAGGAATTTTCCTATTCCACTATTCTGAGAGCAGGAGTCACTCCCTGTAAAAGCTCAGGGACTCTCCTGAGCCTTCTCACTTCCTCTCCGCAGCTGTCTCTAGCACCTTCCATAGCCCTAGCCTTCTTGGCAGGCACTGGAGGGCAGGACCCAGGTGTACAGGTAAGACCAGGGTTAGAATAGAGGGACGTCTCCCACCAAGTTCATGTCAGCAGACTGCCACTCACCGGGTAAGCAGACCTCAGAGCACAGCTTATTGTCCAGTGCTTTCACGCTTGCGATGTCAAAGTCATTGTTATTGTCACACTCCATACCTAGAAATGCGCATGTCCTCTGGCCTGTAACGGAGTTAAGGCAGTTAGAGAGGGGCTGGCTGTGTTTTTCTCTGCTTTGCTGTCCTTAAAATAAAAATCTTAAGGATGGAGACAAAAAATAAAATCATATGTTAAAAAAAAGACAATAATTAAGTGGGTAAAGTGTGGACAAAAAAGGAATCAAATCATGTGGGCACACCTAGGTTCTTGTGCCATCCTGGTGTGTTTCCCTAACTGGGCCCTTTCTAGCTGTTGTTTCCTAATTCAGATCCCTGTGGAGGATTGTGGGGCTCAGGCTAGATAGAAACCACGAGAGAGGGCAGCTATCCCTGGTCCAGGCCTCGGACACCATGGCTGCAGAAGCTGGAGAAAGCTGGGTGGTGACACCCTGCTCATGCCGGCGGCTGTCTGCGGTGTGAGCAGGGTGTTTATGACCACAAGGCTCTGCAACACGGTAAACACATACAACAACAACTCAAGGCCTTTGGTTCCATAATTTTGTATATCAAATCAGATTGACCACATTCACAAAATTATGATTTATTTTCTTATGAGACCAAAGTTGTTATTTTGAGTATGTTTTCAGAGACTGCCCAGAAAGCTACAGACATGTAAGAGGGTAAAGGGAAAGTAGAAGTAATTTTTTTAGAGTTCCCCCCTTTTTTTTTCCTGGTCAAAGGGAGAGAAGGAACCATTTGGGGAATCATTGCCCAGGGTGACTGGACCTGGGAAACTGAAATCATCTGCTGAGGTTGTAAAGCTTCAAGCCCTGGGCTGGTGTGCAGGAGCAGGAGGGGCCTGGCCCCAGTGGCTGTCCTCTCTCCAGGTCTTGGCTGGCGAGAGCTGTCAAGTCTGCATGCACACCCTGACACACCCAAGCAATGGCCAGCGCTGAAGCAGAAGCAACTAGGATGACCTCTGCTGGCGCAACTGTGTTCAGGCCGAGGAAGGTCTGCTCGGGAGGAGGCCCAGGGCAGAGAGGGAAGGAAGTCTGGCTCCTGGGATAGGTGGTGTGACTTCTCCTGCCTTTCCTTCTCCCTCCTTCCTTACCCTGCAGGCATTCCTTCTATTCTAGCCTCTCTGGCAACAAATTCGTCCAACAGGAGACGTAACGGATGCCTGAACTATGGCAAAGACATCACTATGGTGCTTACAAAGTTCTTGCCTAGGCTGAGCTGCTGAAGAAAGCCACATGGTCCCTTGGCCACACTCTTGGTGTGTGCTGCCTCCTGAGGTCCCCCATACAGTGATGCCAGTCATTTTTTCCACTAAAGCAAAATCAGACAAGGTGCTAAACAGTCCTGCCTCCTGCCTGGAAGACTGCTGCTGCTTTTCAGACAGCTTCCAGGGCAACTCTGTGGGCTCAGCTAGAGAGCTGCAGCAGGAGGCAGGCATAAGTGGCCAAAAGCTCGGGGTCTACTGACCTCACGGGCAGAACCAGGAGTGTCTTCTGCAGTATCCTCATCCCCACCCCGGGGCTCTGAGTCTCAGAAGGATCTGGGAAGGTCACTGAGGTGATCAACATGCTGCTTGCCTTGATATACCATCATGAACACAACTGTTCCCCCAACAGCCACTCAACTGAGCATTGCCAACAACTCACAGCAGTTCTCCTTTCTTTACCCTTAGAGAATACCCAGGAGAGACACAAATACAACGGAGCAAAGGACCAGGTCTTTTACCATCTTCTTGCATGGGAGAGCCATCTTCTTCCTCTATGATGTCATTCCCCTGGGACAGAAGGAAGGGCTTATGAGTCTAACAAAGCTGTCAGAAGAGGAGCTATCCCCAAGGTATCTAACTCCATGGGTTATGTCCACAGTGTACATTTCTCAACCACATTTGACATGCCAAGGAGGCTGGGGGAGGCTCCATCAGTCTGTGGGGACCAGGTCTGAGCCACACTGGTAGATAATTACTTAGAAGGGTCTGCCAAAATACCCTTTTGGCCAGGCATGGTGGTGCACACCTGTAATCCCACCACTCAGAGGCTGAGGCAGGTGGATTGTACTGAGTTTGAGGCCAGCCTGAGACTACAAAGTGAGACCGTCTCCAAAAACAATATTTTTTTTTAATTAAAAAAATACCGTTGCTAAGACCTTAGCTGACACTGATTCTCCAAGGTGGAAATAAAAGTTATTTGAAAAAGCAATCTGTGAGATGGTAAAACTTTCAGAAACTCCTTAGGTTCCCAAATTCCATCCCGATATCCTTTGAGAGGATGTGGCTCAAGAAAAATTAAGCCAAAGGAGGCACAGCACTGCATATACCTATGCTTAGGGGACTCCTCATGCTCAATGGTAGGTGACGCCCGCGTGCGCCTGCCTGGGGCTCCTGGATGGAGGGGTTGAGAGTGGGGCAGGCAGCCATCTCTTTCCTCAGTGGCCTGTGTGCCCCAGCACAGGGGAGCACCTACAACCCAGCATCCCTGTGTAAACACTCACCAGATGGACAAAGGACAGCACATTCCTGAGGCCCAGGGGCTGGCACGATAAAGTCCCTCTTGTACTCACTCCACACCAATCATGCTGGAATCAGTGCCCCTACTACCCAGACAGTGCCCAGGCCCAAGTGTGTGGCTGCCCTTACATCTACCCACTTCACCCGAGAAGGCTTCTTCAGTACTCCCACCCTGCTGGCATCCCCAGCCAAGGCCAGTAGTTCTTTTGGCTCTGGGAAGGGCTGCTGTTGTCTGCCAGTGAGGTTACCTCTGCATCCTGCTCTCCGGCGGGGAGGCCAGCAAAGCTGCTATCTGGAGACTCAGCTGGCATCCCCTGCAAAAGAGCAACAAAGCCCACGGGCACAGTTATTATGGGCTCTCTTATAAAGCTGGCATGACAGTAAACCCAAGACTAGGCCTTCCCCAGCACAGAACTGGTGCCAGGAAGAGTCAGATCTAAAGTACACTGTGCTCTCTGAAAGGGCCCTCCCCACACCCCTCCCTTCCCAGGCCTTGCAGCCAGCTTTGACCAACCCTTGATGAAGCAATGCTGGATACACATGCACATGGCCTTCCCTTACCTCCACTTCTTCGGAGGGGGCTCTACTTGCTGCCCGGGGGGAAGGGAGGCCTTCTCCCTCCTCTTCAGTGCCAGGGGCGATGTAGGAGCCAGACATGGAGGAGACTGTGTCGGTGCTGATCTGGGAGGATGCCATGGACATGACAGACTGGGCCAGGCTGCTGCTGGCGGGGTCTTCGAGACAGGGGTTGGAGGAAGATGGGTCAAGGGTACCGAGGAGTGGATCTCCCTCCCTGTATTCAGACCATGAGGAGTACAGTAACCTCATGTTGCTGTTCCCCCACTCCCTCTAGAGCTTTGACTTAGTTTCCCAAAACTCTGCTCTTCTATCTCACAGAGCTAAAACCTCTTGTCTCAGGCACAGTACTGGGCCTGCGAGAAGTAAGCCTCCTCCAGCTGGCCCAGGTTAGTCCCCAGCTGAGGCACTGGCACGTGCAGCTGCTCCCTGCTCCCTCATACCTTCCGGGGAGGAAATGGTGGATGACAGCGGGGTCCCTGTGCAGGAAGACTGATCAACAGCCCCCGATGAGGACAGGGTGAGATTCTCACTTTCTGGAGTTACGCCACATTCCTGGGGGTGAGGGACACAATGGGACATGGAGGAGGGTCAAATCAAGGGTCTTGGAGGAACAGGGTAAGAACAGGGGGCTGGGTGGGGACCAGGAGGAAAGGAGACACCGGAAGGGACAAGGTCCCTTATTGTGGAGGACTGGAGTGACATGAGAGCCAGTGCTGGCTTCTCTCCTGTCAACACCCCTCTTCAGTGTGGGTCTGGAGCGACTGGCTCCCAGGGGAGGTGCAAACTTCAGTCAGCACCTCCTGCCTTCGGCCCAGCATCTGCTGAAGCCATACAAAGACTGCAGCTCCAGTGACACTGGCCACCCAGCAGCTGTGACATGGGGACACCCCCGGCTTCCCCAGGATTAAGAACAGCTTTCCTCCCAAAGCAAAGGCACATAAAACCAGCAGGGGCTCACTGCCTGCAGGACATTTCTACATGGATGTCGGCTGAGTGGAATTTACCCAATCCATCTCAAAAAACACCCTGGCCCCACCCCCCACCTGCCAGTCACTCAGGCCCAGGGCCTAGCCACCCCAGGCAGAAGCGAAGTCCTCCTACCCACTCTCTACAATCCATTCCTTCTCCAGGCAGGCCTCCTTCACTTGGGGCACTGGCCGCTTCCTGGCTTCGTCTGTTCCTAACCCAGTCTGCATGTATCTGTGAGGCGGGGCTCTGTGAGGCAGAGCTCTTGCTGCAACCCTGCCTGCTCCAAGCCTCCACCTGGATGGTTTTTTTCCCTTTCCTCTCAGGTCCAGAACATCCCAAGATTCAGCTCAAACGCTTCCTCTCACATATTTTCTGATTTCCTCCACTCAACGAAATCTCGTACATCTCTATCATGACATTTTAGGGTCTCTGTTTTGGGTGCTCTTATATTCTAGAGTTAAAACTCATTCTTTCAAGAAATGGGCAATAACGATGTGCCACATATAGTTCTAGCATTTGAGCCCCTCTTCCGGCCTCCACACTCCCTTCTCCCATCTGACTCCGATCCACACTCCATGGTGCATGTACACTTTTCACTTTGTGTTTTGTGTTCATCCCCATCCCAAGTCATAAGCACAGAGGTGACCCAAGGGCAGGGGCTGCTGTGCTTTCCTTACTGCTGCCACCTCAGCATATAGGAGAGAGCCTGGGGAATAAACAGGCTCTGTGTGCTGTGAATCGAATGAGAATCTTACGAAGCCTTTTCGGCTGCTCCTTGGAAGGTGGTGAAAGGCGTCTGATGAGTGAAGTGGACCTGAGAGGCTGGGCAGGCATGAGGTCGGTGCTAGCGGCCAGCCCCCAGGGAGGGAGAAGAAAGCACACTACCTCTCCGGGATGCTGAGCAGCAGCCGGTCTCTGAGAGAGCTGGGTCTCTGACTCACTGCAGGAGCGTTCTTCTTCCTCTTCATGCAGCACGGAAGAATTCTGTGAAATGGATCTGTAAAAGTCCAGAGGGAAGAGCAGCTGTACCCAACATCCACTTAGAGCCCAGAGCTGGCCTGACTCTTCTTACCCAGGAAGAGGAGGAGGAGGTCACCAGGGGAGTCTCAGAGCTGGAAGGGAGGTGAGAGGAGCGCCAAGGAGGGATAGAGACTCTCTGCTTCTAGCACCTGCCTGGACTTGCTGCCTGAACTTGGGGAAAGCCACTGGCATTCCCAGGTCTCAAGACTTCATATGTAAAACCCCCTTCTTCACTGTGCCACAGAAACTGGGGTATAATGGTGCCCAATGGACTTAAACACTTTGGAGAGACAGTCACAAGGTTTCTTTGGTCTTCAGACGAAGCCACGCTCCCAGGGCCTGAGAGGCCTTGTCTCAGTACTCACCTCCTCTTCCCTGGATCCCATTCCCTGCCCACAAACACAGGAGAGGTCTGAGGAGAATTCCCTTAAGTCCTCCCACACATCTTATTTCCATCTCTTAGAGAGTGGTAACTGTCCCCCCAAGGCTCCCCTCAGGGCTTCTGAGAGACTGAGCAGTGGTGGACAGCGAAAGGGTCCACTTTGTGCCTTGGGCCTAGGATGTGACCAGCACAAGGAGGGAGCGGTGGCGGGAAAGCTTCTCATCAAGGACCAGGGCCACATTGCTGAGCCCCGCCTGGCCCACTCACTTGGAGAGACTCTTTTTGAGCTTGAGTCCTTGGCTGCTGCAGTCAGACAGGCGGTCGAGAGGGGAGAGTGTCCTGACGGGGGGCAGGTGGCCATCGCTGCCATAAGAAGGCAGCATTCCTGAGAGGTGGCCATCTCCAAGCACATGAAGTGGAGGGACTGCTGGTGACGAGGTAAGGGGTCCGTTGAGGGCCTCCAGAAGAGACACCACTTCGTAACCTGGTGGAATATTCTCTGAGGACTAGGGGAATCAGAGACAGGATGAAAAATTACTTAAGTACTTTTTGTTTAATGGCATCATGCTTCCTACTGGATGCTAAAAAATGTTTTCTTTCCGTTGGGTTTTGAGGGTCTGTAAGAAAAGCTTCTGTACTAGACACAGAGGGAAGATAAGATGTCAGTCACACACTCCTAGATTCTGCTCACTGGTGAACTTTTTCTTAATAATGTGTATTTTTTTCTGATGATAAAGTACATGAATAATCATTACAGGAAATTTGGAAGATACAGAAAAGTAGAAGGGAAAAACACTGCCAATAATCAATCACCCAAAGTAACTTTTGTTAAGTATTCCAATTATTGTCTTTATACTGTTTGCTTGTTTATGATCAATCTGTAAATGACAATTTTATATCCTGCTTATTTTACTCAACATAAATATTTTTTGATAGATTTGAGACTTCTTTTCATAGACAGCCCCTTTTCATAGGCATAGTCAGTTTCCTAACTACTAGTGCTAGGTATTAGGTTGTGTTCAACACATCCTACTGTAAATAAACACAATCTGATGAACATCCTTGTATATAAATCTTTTTCAGGCTCTCCTCAGTTGTAGAACACTTGCTTAACATGAATGAAACTTTTTCAGGTTATTTTCTTGGTATTACATTTTTTTTTTTTTTTTTGGTACCGGGGAATGAACTCGGGTCCTTGAGCTTTCAAGATAGGCGACATAACCACTGAGCTAAATCCCCGGCCCTTCGTGGTATTAAGAATTTTTAGGCCTTAGATTACAGTACTTGGTATAAATGTTTTGTTCTGTTTTCTTGATGACTTTTCTAGTTATACTCTCCTATAAGCACTACAGAATACCTATCTTGATTATTCCTCTGCCAGCATGGAGAATCTTTAAAAAGGACAGTTTTTAAATTTGAAAGATGAAAAATGTGTATACCACTTTAATTTGCACAATGATGATATTTAATGTGGCTAAATTTTTGTTTATTTTTGGCGGTGCTGAGGATCAAACCTAGGGCCTCACACATGGTTGGCAAGTATTCTGCCACTGAGCTAAAGCGCCAGGCCTAGTGGAACTTTTTAAAGGTGATTATTAACCATCTGTATTTCTTCTTTTGAGAATTTTGATTTGTTTTGAGATAGGGTCTTGCTATGTAGTTCAGGCTGGCCTTGAACACACTGTGTAGCTCAGGCTGGCCTTGAACTTGCAGCACTCCTCCATTCTTAGCCTCTCAAGTGCTGGGATTATAGGCATGTGCCACCAGGTCTGGCAAGAATTTATTTACATATTTTTTGCTCATTTACTGACTGTTTTATCTTTATGAGCTATGGCAAAGACACTAGTTTTTTCTCTCATACATATGTTGTAAGCAGTTTTAAAGAATTTGTTTTCTTTTTAATTTGGTCATCTTTTTTTTGAGACAGTGTCTCACTCTGTAGTCCAGGCTGGGCTGAACTCACAGCGATCCTCCTGCTTCAGCCTCCCTGGATTACGGATGTGCACCACCATGCCTGGTCTGGTCACATTTTAGAACTCTGATGTTTTAAACTTTATATGTGGCCAAATCTACAGATTTTTTATAAAAAAAAGCTTTCCATTGCTTGTGAGGTTAGGGTCCTTCTCCGTCCAAATCAATTAAATAACTGCCTATACCAGAGCTTGGGAGGGTGAGGCAAGAGGGTCACTGTGAGTCCAAGACCAGCCCGAACTGCAAATCGAGACTCTGTCTTGAAAAAAATTGCCTATAATTTATTCTAGGTTTATAATCTTTGGTTTGGTTTGCTTTTATTTTTTTTTATTTTTGGTACTGGGGATCGAACTTGGGTCCTTTGGTTTGCTTTTAACATAGTTAGCTAGTTACTCTATCTGGAATTTGTTATCTGGAACAGGTTAAAGTACTAAACTGATTTTTTCTCCCTAAATAGCTAACTATCTCACTACTCTTTACTGAATAATAAATCTTTCCCATCATGGGTTAATCTAAAGAAAGACAATGCCTGCTATTCTATAACTGCAAAGTTTCCAGGTTTTAACCTAAACTGAGCACTTACACTGAGACACAGACTGGTTGTCCTATTGACTTGGCTTCCAGTCACTGAAGCCGTGAAATGAGATAAAGAAAAGTTACCTTCTTCAAGGATTCAAATAAAGATAGTAAATTGTATTCAAATCCAAAACAATCATCCCCTTGTTCTGCTTGGGGGAGTTCCAGAGCTGGACCCTGCTGGAGTTCTCTGCAAGCAGATGGCTCTAGGAATGTAAATATTAACTGGACACCAAGTTCCCAAGGAGGGAAAGGGAGGTTTTAATGTCCAGTCGAGTATTCAACTTTCTGTTGTAATATCAGCTGTTTTAGCTGTCATGATCTTAGCCAGCCTACTAAATCCTTCAGCATGCTCAGATTGAAGTCCTTGCTGCAGTGCCATGTAGAAAGGATGAGAAGAATTTTCAAAAGGAAAAAGCCAGCGAGAACACTGGCATGCATTTGCTTCAGAGGGGGCCTGGTGCTGAGCCCAACTTACTGAATGCTCTTCTGAGTCAGATGTCTGGGACGAAATGATGGGGTTAAAGCTGGTTGGGGACAAGGGGCCCAATTTTTTCCTCATGGCGCGGATCTGAAGCAGTGCCCGGAAGGCTGGGAAGAATAAAACAGGCCGTCAGGACATCCTGCTGCAGGATTAAGGGTGAACAAGGGCCCACACCGAAACGATGATCCCTCCCACATCCATCAGTTCGCTAGTCCAGCAGCCACACGTGTCTTGATATTCCGCAAAGTCCTTCCCACACTCCCGCAGCCCCTCCTAGCCTGGCTCAGGACTTACGCAGCCGGCAGATGGGGCAGTTGTTGGCCTGGTAGCGCAGGGTGTCTGCACAAGTGTTACAGAGGCAGAGGTGGCGGCAGGGCAGGATCAAGGTGTCCCGGACATCGGAGAGACACACCACACACTCCGCACTGTTATCACTTACTTCATCCTCGGCCACCTGGCCAGGGAGATAGAAAAGCAGCCAGTGACACAAAGGCCTCCCTGACTGACAAGGCAGCTCGGCTAAGGGGTGATACCAGTAATGAGAATGGACTCCACACTGACACGGGACCTCCCCATGGCCCAGCTCTCACTGGCTGAGTCCCACTGATTCTGAAGCTGAGAGCAGGGACTAACTCCCAAGCTTATCCTCTGAGGTCCAGTGCTGGCCTTGGGACAGTCTGAGCTGAGGGGACCTAGGGCCCCCCAAAGATCAAGGTAAAGGGATAATGAAAGACTCTCCCAGGAAAGGGAGTTCGAAAGAGTTCCAGAGCAAAACAAATCCAACCCAGCTTATTTTTCTCATTTCCACACTGATAGAAGCATGGTGACCTGAAATGAGGAATAAGAAATACCCTCTAGGGCCAGGGATTTAGCTCAGTGGTTCCACTGCCTGCCTCGCAAACGCAAGGTGTTGAGTTCGATCCCCAGTACCAAAAAAAAAAAAAAGAAAGAAAGAAATACCCTCTAGGACCTGATCCCAGAGGCTGGCTCACTGAATTCCTCCATCCTGGCTTGGGCAGAGTGGTTCTTATCCTGCCTCCCAGGAAGAGAACATTCAGAACTTTGCATGAAACTTACCTTCGAATCTTGTGTGTTGTACTTGTTTTCAATTCCGTAGATCTCCTGAAGTAGGTAGCTAACCCCATCTACCTGAATAGCAAATGGAGAAGTTCAGGCTGATTCTATTGAGACACAAGAGTAGACCCCCACCCCCGGGGCATGGTTACCCAGGACTACTGATTCACAATGAAAAAACCCAAAGACCTAAACCAGTAAAGGATACTTTTATTTACTTATGTTTTCTCTTTGAGAGAGGAAAGAAAATCAAACGTTTAATTCACCCACCATTACATTCAACAGGGAACACAAAATCCCACAATGCAACAATAATACTTGTTGTGCAGCTCACTATTATGGACAGTTATGAAAAGCTTACACTAGAAAGAGGATAGAAGGGTATGTATCAAAATGAAAGCCTTAGTTCTGTAAGAAAATTTCAGCTCAGATGTTATAAAAATAAAGGAATTGAGGGAGAAACAGAGAGAGAGGGAGAGGGAGGGAGAGAGAGAGAGAAGAAACGGGCAAGGAAAAAGAAGAGAGAGAAAAATTTAGATGCAAGGGAGATGCAAGGCCTTGAAGGAGAGGCAAGTGGTACACATCCCCTCTGAAGCAACATACAGCAAAATTACCCCTCTGGGCTTACTTCTTAGAACTCACCAATGCCTGCTCCCGTGTCTACGCTGGCCCTTCCCCGGTACCCTTTGGGAGCTCACTCCTCCCTTCTGGCTCACCTCTGTCCCCAGAAATCCCCTCCTCACGGACTTAGCCTGGCTCTGATTTCATCTCCCTCTCTGCTGTGTGACAGTCTGCTGCTAGAGCAGATCCAGCAATAGGAAAAGAGAGAAAACCCTTTCATCATCTCCAGGTCTCCCCATGAGCCAACTCACCAAGGTCAGGTCTGCCTGGGTAGTGCCCTGGCCTCAGGGATCTGTGGTAGCCTCTGCCTCTCTTAAAACTTGCTCTAACCTAACAATTATACTGAAAGGACATTATTAACTAATTACATTAAGGTGTAATTGACTACTGTCGACCTTGTTGTAGGAGAGGCAAGCACTTAACCTAAAAGAATGGATAATGTAGAATTTCAGATGTCTGTCGTCCATCTGGAAGGGGGAAGGGCTTGTACCTCCATAAAGGCCAGCCATGCCTCCCACCTCCTTGCTCCCACCTTCCACGAGATGACCTCCTCTCCACCATCCTCCCTTGCCAAGGCCTTTGATACCACTCTCGCTGTCCATGACATCTCCTCCTACCTCTGCAAGAGTGGAAAGAAAAGTGCTGGCACCCTGTGGGATGAGGCTTTCTGGCAGCCATGCAGACCCTGCTGCTCAGTCTGGAAGGGCCAGGTGGCCAGCACACTGAACTTTAGAACAGAATGGTGGGAGAAATTAAGCTCTGACCCTGAATTGGACCCCAATACTTTACCCTTTCACTTGGAATGTTTCTCACCCTGACATTTTAAATAAAGGGTTCTCCCTAAACCTAATGTTGGGGGACAAACCTTGTCTTTCATTTCTCAGGTCCTTTGCTCAGATAACCACTGCCTCAAAACCAACAATTCTAGAACGATAAAGACACCAAAAATTGGATTCCTTTCAGGCCACCCAAGTAGATTCTAACACACAAAAGCACTCCCTTTTTTATTTTCTTCTTTGTTTTAAAAAGAGGGAAAGAAGAGTGCTTAGCAAAGAAGTAAAGAAAAAAGAAAAAGGGAGAAAGAGGGAGAAAGGGAGGGAGTAGTGGCCAACAGCCCCTGGGCCTTAATACTTACTACTTGTTTCTGTTTGAGGGGCTTGACACAGAAAGTCCCATCTGTGTGCTGGAATGAAAGGAAGATGGTTACGCATGACGGAGGGGAGGGCAGGAAAGCACACCACACTCTTGTTACCTCCCTGCGTTACACACGATGTCGGGCACTCACAGAGTGGAATGATGGGATCCCGATACTGCAAGGGTCTCACAATGGTCCAGCCTAACCCTTTCATTTTAGGAAGAGGAGACTGAGGCCTAAGGGGGTCAGGTAGCAAGTTGGAAGCAGAGCTATATCCTGCCTCGAGCAAGCCCCACGTGATGGTTGTTCAATGCCACCCGACCTCTCAAGCTGGACTATTCCGCTATGTTCAGGCACCTAGCAAATGAGGGTGTTCTGCAGGAAAGAAAAGGCTAAGTGTACTGTAAAGCTACTTACCTTTTCAAAAGTACCCAGCAGCACATGGCAGTGGCCAAAATATTCTGAAAGAAACAGATGCAAAAGGGTGAAGAAAGCCAGAGAACACTCTTGATGCCCGTCTCTCCCACACATCTGGCAAATCAGTCACACTGGGCTGCCACCAGCAGGGGTGCACGCATAACCCAACTCCACTTCTGCCCAAGCTGCTGGAGACCACAGGCATGAGGATGTAGACACTGCCCAAGGTCCTCAGAGCAGGCGTGCTATTCTGGTGCCATAGCTTTTGCCAGGAGTGTGCCACAAAGGGGCAGTGTACACGCAAGAGAAGACAGAAACTGCTCTTACCATCTCCTTCATCCACCACAGCGTGTACCACCAAAGGGTAAACCTCTCGGTCCAGGTCAAAGCCAAGCTGCAGAGAAGAAAGGAAGAAAAGCAAAGACTGAATACGTGGAAATGGCACAGCAGTCCATGGAAAAGGAGGCGCTGCCATGAAAGGCTGGCCTTGTTGCTGCTCCTTCCTCACCAACCTCACAATCATCTGTGTAACAGAAGGCTGCCAGTTTCTTTTTTAAAATCTCATGGAATTAAAGTCCTCTTAACTTGCAGCTTCTTTTCTTTGGCCATGGCTTTCTCAAAATATCCTAGGTTAACATGCTACTTTGGAATAGAAGAATTAATAAAAGCAGGGTATTTTGGATCTGAGTAAGCAGAACTTTTAAAGGGGTGCAGCAGCCACAAGGCTAAATGGTGAGCATAGCCTTGGAGCATCTGCTGCTGGCCTGGGTCCTCAGTAGCCCCGTGCCCTTCTGCATGTCTGTGAGGAACACTTTGCAGACACAGCTCACCTCTTCTTCAGCCCACTCCGAGGGGTCCACAGTGTGAGAGGGAAGGCAAAACTGCTGGCACACCCCTCGCTTGTAGTGCACAGTCTCCGACTGCAGACTGTCGTCTTTTGGAATATAGCTGTGGACAATGTGGGAAGCAGAGCAGAAGTTAGAATCTGTCAGTTTCTCCCATCTTGTGCCTGTTTCCATTTTCAGCTAGCTCTAGCATAAAAAAGATCTCTTTTCTAATCCATTCCTTTTGTTCTTTCCTGGTGATGTTATTAAACTTGTACGTTCAACCTACCCTAAATAGGTTCTTTAACAGCACCTTCAGGACCTGAGGGATTATGGAGCCATCTGCCACTGTACAAAGATGGCACTATTTGAAGGGACAAGATAAAATAGTGCTTTGTAAAAGAAAATCTAAATTCAGGAACCCGATCTCATTTGATTGTAAAAACGGAATGCCTTCCTCCACAGGAGAGGGCATAAGACACGGACCCTACCTGTTTGGGAAGGGGGCAGCTCACCTGGCAATACCGTTCTGGAACTCCTCAGTGGCCTGATAATAGATGGTGATGGCTACCCGGGCATCCGTGTCAAAGGTGAACTCGATGTTGTAATGAACTTTAGCTTTGCCGGCCTCTTCTCCCGGGCTCTTCACTTCCTCAGCACATCTAGAAAAGCACAAAAGAGATAGCATATCAGGATTTTAAGACTTATCTTCTTCTTTAAAAACTTAACACTATGGGAGCCACAGTAAATCTTTCTTCCTTTTGCACAAAAAACTTAACGTGCGCTTCTCTCCATGGTCATTAACATATGTCTACATCTTCATTTTGAATGATCATGGAGTACGGTCATACCTTGGTATTCAACTACTTTGATTGAATTTGGTATTTGTCTTAGTTACTGGGACCAAAACTTGACACAACTTAAAGAAGGAGAGGTATATTTTGGTTCATGGTTACAGTTCATGGTTGGCTGGCTCCTAGGCAGAAACAGCACAGCAGAGGTGCAGAGTGGAGGAATGCTACTCACATCACAGCAGGGAAGTAGCAAGAGAGAAGAGAGGAGCCAGGGAGTAGCACACACCCTTCTAGGGCCTGCCTCAGTGACTGCCTCCTCAGACCAGGTCCGTCCACCTCCTACCAGCAACCTAGCTAAGTCACC
This sequence comes from Heterocephalus glaber, assembly GCF_000247695.1. Next base: position 6,054,091 of record NW_004624801.1, read on the forward strand.
CCATGATTCAGCTTTCAAAAGCCTTGCCTATGAGCACATGGGGCCTCTGAGGGGCATTCTTGATCTAAACCATAAAAGTACTTGACATATTTTGATGGAAAAATCTTGTCCTGGTACTCGTTGTTTGTTTGGTATTCTATACACAAGCTAGATCTTGTCAGATGTCGATTGCCTCATGATTGCTAGCCCTTCTAGACAAGACAATTTGTTTGGTACGCTTTGTGCCTCCTGGAACCAATTAACAACAAGCTCTGAGGCACCATTGGATTCCATTACCATTATTGTTGAACACTAGGTTATTTTTGATATTTCACAGTGCTACAATTAATATCCTTGTGCATTTGCCAGACCTTTTGTAAAAGTTTTTATTTTAATCAAGACTATTAATCACATAGCTTAAATAGTTTCCACAAGGCTTGTAAAAACCAGCAGGCTTTACTCCTTCCCTTTCCTCCTCTTCAGAGGAAACCTCTTCTAGCTGAGCATTTTGGCATTTAACTACAATCTGAGTAACACATTCAAGTTACTACTTCCTGACTTTCAATTATAGGCATTACCTATTGATTGTCTACTATAGGATGAGGATTTGTCCCTTTCCTCTGTCCCATACAGGAGCTTCACCATCCCACAACATAGCCATATCACCATTTTATTAGCACAGCACTTTAGTATCTGTCTGCTGTGAGTATAAAAACATTACATTCAGCTTCAGCCATGGAGAAACTTATGATTTTTCTTTTCCTGCCCAATTGTTCCTTTATGTTAGTGCTGATCTTGGCTTTTTTTGTTGTTTGATTTTTATATACTCATCCTAAATTCCAACCCAAACTCTCTGCTGGCCATTTCAACCTCCAAAGTCGTTCTGATGCACCAGGTGGTCCATTCAGTTCGCCATCTTGAGGAGGTCCCTTTGGGAGCCCTCTGTCCTGCTCCTACTTGGACTAGAGGCCTCTGCACCTGGTGCACAGCCACCCACTGGGCCTCTCTCCATCCTCCTGGGGCTCCCTGTGCCTCTGTCCTGTTGAAGCTCATGTTTCCTGCCTGCATCTCCCATCCTCCTCTTTCTTGGGTTACACTTTTGTTTTACCATTTCATCTTCCCTTGCTTCATGAAAAGTGTGTGTTGGGGGCACAGATGTTTTGAGGGCTTCTGTTTCTCACTTACACTTCCCTGAAAGTTTGGCTGAGCAAATAATTCTAGGTAATAAATACTTTAAAAAGGCATCTGGAAGCCTCCCTGCTATTTCTTTTGCCTCACAGTGCCTTCTTCCTTTGAAGGCTTCCAGAACCCCCTCTTTACCATCTCTTGTGCCAGCAGCTGCTGATCCTTTCCATTTAGAAGTGTGTGCCCTCTGGTTCTGGGAAAGGCTTTTAAATTATGTATGCCATTGATGACTGCCTTCCTTCTATGTCCTCTGTTTTTTTAGAACTGTCAGTTGGATGTTAGACCTAAATTGATGCTGTTATTTGTATCTTTCCTTCTCTATTTCCATCACTGCCAATTTGTTCCACTTTCTAGCATATTTCAATTTTTCTTCCTACTATTCACCTGAAGTATTCATTTCTGTTATGGTTTCTAAGAGTCCTTTTACAATTTTCTAAGTACTTTGTGCCATTGCATCCATGGAATAAGTGGTATCTTCTCCTGTGTCTCCAAGGCTACTAATGATGGTTTCTTCTTCCTGCATAGCTTTGCTTCCAATTGACTGTTTTTCTCTTGGGGTGTTCTGCCACTGTCTTTCATATTATAGCCATTCCTGAAATCTAAGAATCATGGGTTGCCTGCTCATATTTAAGAAACTTAAAGGTGCTGATTAGAATTCTGAATGCAAAAAGGACTTGGGGATCCTGGACTTCACACTCTGAGGGCTGACCTGGGTCTGTTGAGGAACCTCCCATGCCAGTCTCAGGTTTCCCATCCATGCAGCTCCGATTCCAACATCCTGTCTCCCTAAAAGCCTTGGCTTCCAGGTTCTGAGAGCAGACTGAGGAGGCAGGATGGAGGGCTCAAAATGTGCATAATCCCTTTTTTTTTGCTGCTTCTGTATCAGGCCCTCAGCTATGCTTGGGTTCCCTAAGTCCTGAGGTCCTCTGTTGAGCTCCCCAATGAGAATCATCTTCCAGACTTTTTCCAAAATATGGAAAGAGCAGCTCTATGTTATACAAGGGAGGAGACCTGACTCTGAGGCAGACCCTCTGCCAATCTTCTTCATTCTAAGCCTCCACATTGACTTCCAGAGGCACCTGTTCCTGCCAGGTCCTGAGTCTTTTGAGACGGCATACTACAAAAGGGGCAATTCTCAGCTTTTCCTTCTGTTGGCTCAGGGTTCTGATATCCTGGGTCTGTTAAGTTATTTGACATTCACCATCTGTTTCCAGCTTCTAACATTTTGATGCTGTTATTCCTTTCCCATTCTTCTAATTCTTGTGATTCATGCCTTTCATAAACACTTTTTTTAATTCAGTGGGCTTTGGAGAAGAAGCAAATATTCAATCCTTTATCTTCACCTGGATTCTGAGAATCAGGATTTACTCTTTTCCAATGATTTCAGAAAAATCAAACAAGGGCTGGGGTGTAGTTCAGTGGTAAAGTGCTCAGCTGGCAGGCACAAGGCTCTGGGTTTGATCCTCAGAACCAAAACAATATATACGCACACAAAACACAGTAACACCTTTCACTATAACATTTATTGAATACCAGGTGTTCTCTCTTCCGTTATCTTGTTCAGTTTTGACAACCACCATGAAAGGCAAGGTTGACCGTCACTTTACAGATGGGAAACCTGAAGCTCAGAAACTCATTCCAGCAAGCACACACAGAGCTGGGAGGCAAACTGGATTTCTGCTTCCCAGGCCAGTTCTTCTAGCACACTGCAGCTGCTTCACTTTATCCTAGACCTGCAGCCTGGCTACCACCTCAAGGAGAAGCCCCTCAAAATGGCTCAGGCCCTTGAACCTGTTTCTATCAAATGTGTGATCGGCCCATATTGATTAGGGAAACCAAGTGGACAGAGTATTTGGTAGCTGACAGGCCTGAGGCCACACCAGGCTCAGGCTGGAAGCTGCTGTGCCTATGGAACTCCCTAGAAAGAGTGGGCATTTGGTAGTGAACAAGGGCCTCCTCAGCTCCCTTGTCTCCAGAGTTGACCCCAGTAGAAAAATTTGAGGACAAATAAAATACAAAACAGAGAGAGAGAGAGAGAGAGAGAGAAAGAGAGAGAGAGATATTAGTGAAAAGATTTGTAGTTACTCAGGGCTGGAGAAGGGTTGAGGAAGAAATGGCAGTGCCCAATAATGAGTATGGAGTTTCTTTAGGGAGCAATTAAAATGTTCTAAAATTCCTGATGATGGCTTATAACTCTGAATATACTAAAAATCACTGAAATGTACATTTTATTTTTTTTCATTGTTTATTGGTACATTTTAGGTATACAATACAGTTACATTCACCATTGGGATCTTGTACCTTTACATGATGTATCTTGGTTCTTATTTTTTCCCATTGCCCTGCCCTCCCTTCACCTCCTCCACCCTTCCCTATTTACAAAGACTTGGTTTCCATTTTTTTCCTTTTCTCGTATTTTTTCTTTTCTCTTCTTTTCTTTCCCCTAACCCTCCCACTTCCCCTACTCCTTTGGACCTTTGGACCTTTTCTTCCTATTTTACAATATCAATTATACTTTTTTTGGCAGGGAGAACTGGGGATCAAACTCGGGTCCTTGTGCTTGCGCAGCAGGCAGCAAAACCACTGAGCTAAATCCCTGGCCCACAATTATACATTTTGATT
>NW_004624801.1:6059149-6081460 GCF_000247695.1 Heterocephalus glaber
TTGGCTCCTTTGTCAAAGATGAGGTAGCTGAGTATGTCTGGAGTTGTTTCTGTATCTTCTAGTCTATTCCACTGATCCTTGGGTCTTTTTCTTTGCCAGTACCATGTTGTTTTTATCACAGTGGCCTTGCAGTATGGTATCCCCTGCCATGTCTCTGTTGCCTAGAATTACTTTTGCTATTCTAGGTCTCTTCTGGCTCCAAATGAATTTTTGGATTGTTTTCTCTACATCTGTGAAATATACTGTTGGGATTTCAATCAGGATTGCATTGAATCTGTATAGCAGCTTTGGAAGTATGGCCATTTTCACTATATTAGTTCTTCCTACCCAAGAACAAGGGATGTCTTTCCATTTTCTTATATCCTCTTTGATCTCTTTTTTCAGAGTGCTGTAGTTCTCAGTGTAGAGGTCTTTTGCTTCCTTCCTTAGATTGATTCCTAGATATTTCATTTTTTTGGATGCTATTGTGAAAGGGATTGTTTCCCTAATTTCTCTCTCAGTGAGACTGTTATTTGTATACAAGAAGGCTACTGATTTCTGAATGTTTACCTTGTATCCAGCTACTCTACTGTGTCTGTCAATTAAGTCTAGAAGTCTTTTGGCAGAGTTTTTTGGGTCTTCAATGTAGAGTACCATATCGTCAGCAAATAATGACAGTTTAACTGCTTCCTTTCCTATCTTTATTCCTTTTCTTTCTCCTCTTAATTGCTGTGGCTAATGTTTCCAAAACTATATTGAACAGTGAAATGTACACTTTAAATGACTAAATTCTATGGTATATGAATACTACCTCAACAATCTGGTGCATTGAATTATCAGCCAGGTATGGTGGTGCACACCTGTAATCCCAGCTATTTGGGAGGCTGAGGCAGGAGGACAGCCAGTTTGAGTCCAGCCTGGGCAAGACCTTGTCTCAAAACACAGAAATAAAAGGGTTAGGAATGTAGCTCATTAGTACAGCAACCCTGGATTCTATCCTCAGCACCTGCCCCCATCAGAGAGAACTTCCTAATGTTATGTTTTATTTTGTTTTTGGTACTGGGGATTGAACTCGGGTCCTTGTGCTTGCGAAGGAGGCGACGAAACCACTGAGCTAAATCCCCGGCCCCATTTCCTAATGTTAATAAGGCTGACCTCTAGTGTAAAACGGACTCTTAGGCGTTTCCCTTGTCTATTCAGCAAACTGGTTTGTTCTAAGCAAATTTGTCTCCCCAGGTTACCGGAGAGCCATAGTGGATATAATGGCGGGGGGGGGGGGACAGAGTCAGATTAAAAGTTATAGTATCTCAGGATGGCACAAAGAAGGTGAATGTGGATGACAATACCGACAAGGAGAATCAACCAACCAACCCAGGGTACTATGGGTTCCTTAGATAAAACGCACATAAAATTAGGAATAAAAAGTAAACATAGGTCAGGTGTGGTATTGTACACCTGTAATCCCAGCACTCGGGAAGCTGGGGCAGGAGTATCACCTTGAGTTCGAGGCCAGCCTGGGCTATATAGTGAATTCAAGGCCAGCCCGAACAACACAGTGAGAACTTGACTCAAAAAAACAAAACAGAATAAAAAAAGTAAACATAAGCGATAAGAAGGATTTCATATTGCAAGTTTAAACACCTCATTATTACACTGGTGTGTTAGGCTGTCTGCAAAGTTCCCCTTTGCCTCAATAATGCTTTCTTTTTTTAATCTACAAAATAGGGATAACACTGACCAAGTGTAGGCAAATGAAAGTTCTTCCCACTGGTGCATGAAACCTGAAGAACAGGTGCAGAGAGTCCAAATCTAAGCTGGCGGAGTGCCTTGGCAGCACCTGCAGCTGACATCCTTGAGGCCTAGGCAGCAGGACTTGGGCCTGCTCCTCCAGGAGGGCATCTGGGACCTGGCTCCAGCCTCCAGCCCCCCAGGAACTTACTTGACAAGTCTCAGCGTGTCCTTGCGGATGTTGATCAGGCTTCTCAGTGTCTTCACAGGTTCTTGGGGAGGCGGGGCGGCATAAGGAAACTGCCAGAAACAAATCAGGAGAAGGTAGTGTGTTTATGAAGGCCTGCATCAGTCCCTCAAGGGAATAGGGCTTCACAGTTTACAAGGAACAGCCCTGTGAGGTGAGCAGGAAGGACCCACTCTCCTAACTCAATGAGAGACTGAGATTCTTACATATTGATCCAATTGACAAGGTTACAGCTAGTGGGAGAACTGGGATTCAATCTGGCATCGAAAGAGCTAGATTTATCTGCGTTTTCCATTACATTAAGCTTATCTGGGTCAGCGTTCAAAACTTGGAGAACTAATCAAAAACTCCTACTGACGTTTCAAATACCAAAGGACACACTGTGGCTGAGTTAATCACAAAAGACTTTTCCATCTGACCTTAGACGACAGGGAGCCAGACCTGCAAGCCCTTTCCTTCAGGGAAGCCATATGGTATCCTAGGAATCCTGGGATTACAAATAAAAGAGAATTCTATGATGTGTACAGGGCTAAGGCTTACAAACAGTGAAGAAACAATTTCCTCTGCAGCTGATCATATAAAGCAGAGTTCTTTCACATGTAAGCCAAGCATTATCTGGGGGTCATCAGAGGTTTGTGGTTGTCTTCATCATTTACCATATACTTCCTAACTCTTTCCCCACTTGGACTTTGGATGTAGAGTTCTGAGTTGACGACAATGAAAAGTTAAAGAAAGGGATGGAGATGCAGCTCAATGGTAGAGTATGTGCTTAATACATGCAAGGGCCTGGGTTTAGTCCCCATGAAGGGGGTAGGGTGGAGGAGTTAAAGAGAGACACTACAAAATGTCAGCCTGGCATGGTGGTGCATGCCTGTAATCCCAGAACTCTGGGAGGCTGAGGCAGGAGGATCACAAGTTTGAACCTAACTTGATCAATTCAGTGAGACTTTGTCTCAAAATAAATAAAGTAAAAATAAGTAAGAAAAAAGGTTAGGATATAGCTCAGTGCAAAGATGCTAGGTTCAATTGCTGGTATTGCTAAAAAAGAAAAAATAGTTACTAGAATTTCTTTCAGTAGATCCAGAGTGATATAAAGTTCCTGGTATTATAATGCTATTTCAGCAACACAATTTTTTACACATACTGTCAGGTATCACCTAGTGATGCAAATGTGTTCCAAAAAATTCACTGTTAGGCAATTTTGTCAGTGTGGGAACAGCACATAGTATACTTCCAGAAACTAACAAGACTAGAATGTCACTAGTGATACAGAACCACGGATGTGTATGTGGTTTGTTCTTGATTAAAATGTCACCATGCAGCACACGACTATGACTGGCCTTCATAGCTGTGCAAGCTGGGCTTTTTCTAGCTGAAGACAATTCTACCTCCATACTCTGGTATCAGAAAACAGGGCACCCATGTTGCAGTCTAATTATGACTTCATAGATGTCAACTGAGTGTGGTTATTTCACTTGGGAAACAGAATTTAAACATGGTACACCTGACTCGATGTATTCAGTGTGACTGTTGGTAATTCACATGTATGGGTGTGATTCTTGAGAAAGCACATGCAATCCAAATTATCTGCATCCAGATCGTCACTTTGTGGACATTATATAGCAAATCTCTACCTTTTCATTGACATATTAAACATATATTCTTTTAAAAATGATAGTTGCCTTTTCTAATGTCAAAGCATTACATGGTTCAAGCAAAAAACCTGAAAACACAAATTTTCACCCCTCAACAATACTAAAGTTAACCCTGCAGAACATGTTTCTCTAGAAGCATCCCCTCCGCCTTTCTCTGCATCTGCTACTGTTCCATACTGTACATTCTACTATACAATCTCTTTTCCACCTAGCAAGACAGTGTAAACATTTCTTTTTTTGGTACTGGGGATCAAACTCAGGACCTTGTGCTTTCGAGGCAGGCGATGGAACCACTGAGCTAAATCCCCAGCTGACAGTGTAAATATTTCTAAAGTCTACAACTATAATACCATGCAGAGATAACTGCCTACTTTATTTAATCAAGTCTGTATTATTCAATTTTTTTAAGGTGGTTTTACTTATTTTCCTGATAGAAATATTGTGGTGAATATCCTTGTCTCTACATACTGCATGCTTGTTTATTTCCTTGGGATAAATTTCTACAAGTGGCATTTTTGGATCAAAGAGTAAGCATATTTTCAAGACTTTAAAACATTTTGCCAAATTGTTCAACACAAAGCTGACTCCAACACAGCTCTCCCATGAGCAGTGCACAGGAGGGTTTGATACAAGAAAGGGAGATTCTGGTCCAGGCCCCATTTGTGGCCCATTTCTTTACCTCTTGCTTCCTAGCCTGACAGACTAAAGGAATTTAAAACTATTTTAAAATAAGCTTAAGCAAAAAGTAATTAGGCAGGAAAATCCAACACAAATGCTAGTCTACTCTAAAGCCAAAATAAATGACTTTGGGATTAAAATTTTTTCTGGAGTAGCAAAGTTAATCACTTCATTTGTACAGGTATTCAGGAGTTATCCATAACTCCTACCTGACTTAGGGGGGAAAATGGTTTCTTTCCCTTATTTGTAACCTTTTCTCCTCCTTTCCCCCCCAAAAAAGAAAAGCAAAAGGAAAGAAAAAACATTAGTGCTCTCCATCCTCCACTTTGAACATTCACTCACTGATAACTATGACACTAGAACACGTTATTCCAGGAAAAGACTCAATGGGGTCAAGTGTGAATAAACCTGCTCTACACGTTAGTTCCCCTAACGAAAAGGACACCACTGAACATCTCTTCAGGAGAACCTCATCTCATCTGTTCTCTTGGTGGCCTTTCATTTATGCATCAGTAACTACATACGCCACCAGGGCATGGTGTAAGGACAGAGTAAAAATGGGAATGATAAAAATCATGCTCTTGGTAGCTGCATTTAAAGGCAGATGACAAGGCTATGCGAGTAACTTCAACAACAGAGAGACAGAGAGAGACAGAGAGCACAAAAAGGGTAAAAATGAAGAAAGTGACCACTTCTAACTGAGGTTACTGAAAGGCTTCATGAAGTACGTAGTACTTGATTTGGGATCTTGAAGGAAAAGGGAATTTGTAAATTCAGAGATGAAAGAGAAGCTAGAAGAAACAGAAGGATCAGAGGGAACTGAAGAAAACATTTTTCTGCTTTTTTAGCCCACTATTACTCTTAGCTTCTTGACATCTTCCTTTAAAAAATTACCAGGGCTGTGGGTCTAGCTTGGTGGTAGAGGGTATGTCCAGCACATCCAAAGCCCCAGGTTAGATCTGTAGCACCACAAAAATAAAACAATAATAACAATTTTTTTGGTACCAAGTGCTTACTATGCATCAGACACCATGCTAAGCCTTTCACATACCTGGTCTTTGGGGAAACCCTGTGAGGTAGATATGGTTGTTCCAATTTTTGCCAGTAAGAAAACTGAAGTACAAAAGGGACTGAATAACTTCTCCAGAATCCCCAGTTTAGGGAGCAGAGCTGAGGTCTGAACACATCCTCCCTCTGTCTAGCTCCCTGAGATGCTCCTGGATGTGGCTTTTTAACCAGGAGATAAGCTGTCCATGGATGAAACCACTGATTATTAAAAGATCTGAAAACATATATTTATTTATTTTCTCACTTAAAAAAAAATCAAAACATTGTGAATCCAGGAATGGTGGCACACACCTGTATCCCCAGCACTCTGGAGGGCTGAGGCAGGAGGGTCCCAAGTTTGAGCCCAGCCTGGGCAACGTAGTGATACAGCAAGACATTGTCTCAAAATAAAACTTAAAAAAGGGATGGAGATGTAGCTCAGTATGAAGGCCCTTGGTTTAGTCTTAAGTGTTGAAAAACAAAAACAAAATACAACATCAAAAATAGTATTAAACTTTTTTGCTTGTCTATAATATCTCCTTCATACATGTACCATTACTGAGCTGTATTTAAGACAGAAATATCTTATTTCAATTTAAGATGAGAATTTTCATTCATGTACTAACAGCTAACGTGAAATGAAAGCAAACTAATGCCTCCTTGGGACCAAGAAGACAAGCTCAGGACCAATTCAGGGCCAGCTTATTCTGAAGTCATCACTGCACTGACTCCTGCACCCTGCACTAGAAATCCTTCCCTTGGTTCATATCCAGGTCTCTACTTTCTTTCTTAGGGTCTTCAAAGTGTCATTTTCTCAACTCCCAGGCCATTGAGTTGGGAAATGAATAGTGCGACAAGGAAGATCACATAGTGTTTGCTCCTTGACGCAAGTACCCTGGCACCACTGAGCCAGCGGATGGAGGAAGTGGCCTTCTGGGTCCTGCTCACACACCCTGCCCCGGGACGGAGGGGGACTCGGGCTTATGGAGCCTTCCTGTTCCTCACACATCACTGGAGCAAACTCTCAATAGCTTTATGGAAGGGTTCCTAACTGCAGCTTCTTAGGTTCTACTTCACTCTTCATAATAAAATCAGGCTTCAGATCAAGGCTAATAAGGACAAAGAATGAAATTTGGTCTGCTCAAGGATTTATGGACCAAACCTTATGGGTGAGCATCTATACAACAAAAGTAAGGCTCAAGTGCCCCCGGTCTATTCACGTAACCAGGGAATTCTGGCCAAAAAAGCCCCCTTAATGGGGTAATATTTGGGTAACTTGCATCCCCTACAAAAAAAAGAGAGAAAATATAAAAGAACATATAACCGGGGAACAGTGGTACTTCAGTTTATGAACTTAATTCTTCCTACTATTCTGGTAGCAAAAGTTGGACAAGAACTTAATCAAATTTCCCCATAAGGTCAACACTGAACCTAACCAATGAATTTGATTCAGTTCACATCCAATTCGGTTTGCAACCAGAATAATGGAAAGAATTAAGTTTATGAACCGAGGTGCCATTGTACTATATGCCATTGTGGCATGTTCCTTTTTGTTGTTTTGAGATAGGGTCTCACTATGCTGTTCATGCTAGCCTTGAACTCACTATGTAGCCCAGGCTGGCCTCAAACTTGTAGCAATTCTCCTGCTGAGGCCTCCCAAGTGCTGTAATTACAGGTGTGTAGCACCAGACCTGGCCCTCACATTCTTTACATGTATATTTTCCCTATTTTACTTTATTTTTAAAAATTATGGTAAATACCCATAACACAAAATTTACCATCTTCACAATTTTCAAGCACACAGTTCAGTGGCATTAAATACAATCACACATACATCATTGCACAACCATTACCACTATTCAACCCAAGTCAGACACACTCTTATTTCCTATTCTCAGAATGAAAAGACATGTCTCCACTTTCAAAAGACTATACTCCTGGAGGACAGAAGGACACACGGGAGGAACTCAAATAGGATGGTCGAATGAATAAATGAAGAATTGTCAGGATTAACATTTTCATTTTGCACATAAAGAAACTGAGACCCAAACGATTCCTATTATTACACAAGTCCCCGTGATGTGAATCCAGTGTGCCCCACCACAAAGCCATGCCCATGTACTGTGGCTGCCCGGGCTGCGGGCACCTGCAGGCTCTTCTGATGTAGGCGTCCCAAGAACCTGAGCATGCTGAGCAAGCTCCCCGGTTGCCTTTTATCCTGGTGTTTCTAGTTTCTTGTATCTGCACCTTGCAACAGTCAAGTGCCACCTGGTGCCCACAGATGGAACTGACAGTGAGACCCTCATGTGAAGGGAAAGGCACACATAGCGCCCATCTATTGTGAGTATATATGTGTATATACGTAAATATGTAAATATTAACCATATAATTTTTTTTGGTACCAGGGATTGAACTTGGGTCCTTGCGCTTGTGCAGCAGGCGGCGAAACCACTGAGCTAAATCCCCAGCCCTCAACCATATGTTTTGAATATTTTATCACTGTGATTTCAAATATCTTGTGTGTTTTGGGTGGGGTTTTTTTGGTACCAGGGATCGAACTCGGGTCCTTGCGCTTGCGAGGCAGGCGGCAGAACCACTGGGCTAAATCTCTGGCCCTATCAAATATCTTGTTAAACTACCCTTACAGATCCATTCATATTTGTGTCAGAATATATGATCACAGTTCATGTGAGATAGGAGTACGATATTTTATTCCATTTGTGAATTATTGGCCAATTCCAAGTAGTCTATAAAAAAGACTGTAATCTACTCATAAAAATAAATTATTAACTCCTATAAAAAGTTTTTTTAAAAGTTCATAACTTTCCTGGGCACAGTGGCACATGCTTGTAATCCCAGCACTTGGGAGGCTAAGGAAGGAGGATTTCAATTTCAAGGCCAGCCTGGGCAACAGAGTGAGACTGTCTCAATCAATCAATAAATGTACATAGCCAGGCATGGTGATGCTTGCCTATAATCCTATAATCGTCTAAGGTGGGAGGAACACAAGTTTGAGCTCAGCCTGGGCAATTCAACTACTTAGATAGAGGGTGTCTGAAAATAAAAAGTAAAAAAAGGACTGGGGTTGTAGCTCAGTGCAGAAGCCCTGGGTTCAATCCCCAGTACCATAAACAAACAAACATAATTTGCTATCCTTTGCTATTAGATTCAGGCCTGATCATATGCATGTAGCATGATATAACCCTGCCAATTCTCAGAAAGTGCTGACATTTCATATGCCTGCGGGTTAGTGTGTGTGTGTTTTCTTTTTCCGACTACTTCATACTAATCACAATGTTCTGGTTTTTCCCCAGTTAACAGCAGCCACTCAGATTTTGTAGTCTACCTTGGGAGATAGGGCAGCATTATTATAAATAATTAACACTTTGGGTAATTTTGGGGATAATGAAAGACCTCATGATGAGGCACTATGAATGTGTGGAAAGTTTGCATAGGGTCACATGGAGGCAGTGACAAGCCTGCAGCTGACTCTCAGTACCATCACCTGCTTAATCTCGAACCCAGTAATTCTCAAACCCAAGAGGAGCCAGCATGGGGGTGAGCACCCCAAATGGGTTGCTTCTCAGAGCTCTACTGCTAGAATTCTGATTTAGCTGCTTTGGGGCAAGGACTAGGAATCTGTATTTTTTTTTAAATTATTATTATTTTTTTTTGGTACTGGGGATCGAACTTGAGACTTTGCGCTTGTGAGGCAGGTGGCGGAACCACTGAGCTAAATCCCCGGCCCTGTATTTTAATAAATATCTCAACTGATTCTGATACAGGTGAGTTAGAGATCACACAAAACAAACAAACAAACAAACTGCTGTTATTCTGTATTTAATAAAATTTCATTATATACCAAAATAAATTTGCATAAAGTTCCTTTTTTTAGGATTAAATGTTTTCTCACCTAAAAAAATTAATGTATCCCTATTAAGAAAAAAATCTAATCATTACAGAAATAGAAAAGGTAGAAAGAAAATGTTGTTCACAACCCTGTCCTCATTTATGGCACTGCACAAGGCCTTTTAAAAAACAGATTGTAGGAGTGCTGTATTTAAATTCCACTTCATTCTTATTTAATGCCTCATTATCCTTCCATTTCCTATACTTCCCTTCTTTCAGATATTAGTGTGTGCAAAGCCTACCATGGCTATTTTTAGACTGGTGATGCTTTGGAACATTTTCTTACATCAGTGTCAGAGAAGAACAGTTTAGTCTCTGCTTGGAAGCTGTGAAGCGAATACAAATTTGCCTACTTAAAAGCCACAGCCCTGAGAAAGACTATACTGTGCCTATTGTAGATCAGAATAACATGATCTATATCAACAGCAAAGCCTTTCTCACTACCTTTCCCCTGATCCTTGTGGGCAGTCCATCACCAGTTTAGAAAGACAGGTAACCACAGAGCTGACAAGATGTGAGACATTCTTTTTACTCAAGTCAAAGATATGAAGGAGATACCAAGAGGATGCGTTAAATGACCTTGAACACAAAAATGCTTTGTGCCATGTGTGGTGGTGCACCCCTGTAATCCTAGCACTCAAGAGCCTGAGGCAGGAGGATAGTCATGAGTTTGAGGCCAGCCTGGACTACATACTGAGTTAAAGTGCACAGTGAGACCCTATCTCAAAAAAAAAAAGAGCTTTGTGTTGAGATCTGGCTACCAAAGAAATCCACTTAAGAAAGCAGTCTATCTATAGTCGTGTTAACGCCTCTGCAAAGTGTCTTGGCAGAAGGCACACTTGACCAACCATATGACATTATACCCAATGATGACCTTTTCCAAAGCATTTAATTAAGCAATTAAATTAAATAACTGCCAATTAAGCAATTCTCTGTTCATCCTAACAGGTAACAAGCAGAATAGGAACAACCTACCTCAAAACAAAACATACATCATAAAACTGCATGGATCTTGGTTCATGCCATTGCAGATCCATTTTTTCTCTTTTTAGCAGCAAGGTCTCGACTCATTGCTTTAGAACACCAAGACACTCAGCTCACTCTGACACCAAGTGCAACTACATGGCTGTGTGAACTGCTTAGACGACAAGCGAAACCTGCTTGCTCCCAAGTCTCCATAGCAGGACACCTCCCTTCGTTGCAGACTACAACACTTCCTGGTCACAAGGTGCTTCTAAAATAAACATTACTCTCCTGAAGATGAGCTGCTTTTAGATGTGAAGGATTCTGTCTGAGACCAGCTAATTTTAGATGCAGTTAAAAGGGGAAAGAGAAGTACTCATAGTAAAGCAGACACAGTCATCTTTTCCTTCCATCAACTGGTAAATGACTAATGGTCAGAGAACCCCTCTTTTTAGACAAGCCACTCTTTCTCCAGCTGTACTTCCTGACTTGGTCAGGAGACTCATAGCTCACTTTCAAGCAAGAGACTTGAGATGACCAGGCAGACACATAGTTGACCAGGCAGACACCACTATCGGTCAAAATAGATACTTAAAATATGTACGACCTATGTGAGATAAGAGCTCCGTGGGCTTTCTGCTCTGAAGCCCCCTACCACCTCACAGTAGCTGTCTATCCTCTTTCTTTTCTATCTTTTTTCCCCCAAATAAACCATCTTCTGTTGCACTAAAAAATGCATATTTATATATATTTTTCCCAAAGCAGCATTTGAATGTGCTAATGCTGCCAAGTGTTAGTTCTCCCGATATTTTAAATGAAAGCATTTCCTTGTGCCCAGTACTAACGAGTGTAAGAGGACCAAAATCCTTTCCACTCCCCACCTCCAACACAAAAAATAAAAACTGTACGCTAGCCTTCAAATCGAAAAACTCCAAGCTGTCCCACTGAAGTATATCAACTCTAAAACTCTGTGTAAGATCCAAGATTAATTACAAGAGTTGTCAAATCTCATTCTTAGAAGAAAATCTGCCCTGAAGTCTACAAGGCTATAAATCTCAGCTCTGACTTGAAAAAAAGAATAGTACTGTGAAATACAAAAAACATTTTAGTTTACAAGCCAATCACATACAGAATTCAGAGCTCTGCTCAAGCTGGTTTACTTTGGCTATCCTATATATTTGCAGAGATGCCCTAGGAAGAAAGCCATTACTCAATCAGTAACCTTACTAAGATTTTACTTTCTTCTGTTAATCCTAAAATATGGAAACCTGGTTTAATTAGAGCAAATACATAAAGTAAAAGCCATAGCTTATGTTAGTAGTTTTAATTTCTATGTTATTAATATAAGAACCCATGGGCACCCTCACAGAAAAATCCACTCTGCAGCTAATTTAACATGGTGGTCTTGGCTCCATTCTGCCCTGGTAAGCTTCCAAAAGTTTCTAAAGCTTTGATTAGGCTTCAGTCATCCCTCAATAGCAGTGAGTAGCCAAGGTTATATAAAGGAATGGAATTACTTTCTTTGGCTTATATAAAAGTCTAAGCTCATTTAAATACGGTATATACAAAACTTTAGTGGCTAAAATGGTAAGTTCTAGATAGTGAAGCTCAGAGATGCATACAAACATCCTCGATAGGTCATGCTCGAAATGCAAGGAAAGTAGAATGTGGCACTGGTTCCTCCTCGCTGCATCCTCATCCCCCCACGGTCTCCTTCCAGAGCCCTCTGTATCTCTCCATGCCCCTCACTCATCATTTCTCAGGCCACCTCTGTGACTCTCCACTCCCTGAGACACACCCTTCCACACCTCCAAATCTTATTCTTAGCAACCTTTTCTCTTTGGTTCTGCCTCTTTTTACTGATTTGTGCATGCCATTAAGACCTTGGGCTTTTAATCATCTTTCAGGGATTATCAGAAGGGATTTCAGTTCATCAAGAATAAACAGCCCTCTTAGTATTAACCCTCAGCCTTCTAAAAATAACCACATTCTAAAAGTAAACAAGGGGCAGAGCAAAGATGGTACAGCAGATAATAAACCTCCAAGAAGCAGTATGTGGTAGTCTCTCCTCACAATCAGCAGTCTGACTTCTAAATTTATAATTCTCAGCCTGGCCATTTGTACAAAGATTCTTTTTTTTTTTTTTGGTACTGGGGATCGAATTCAGGACCTTGCACTTGCGAGGGAGTTGGTGGAACCACTGAGCTAAATCCTTGGCCCCACAAAGATTCTTTTATACTAAGCAAAAATCTGTAAAGAAAGCACAGCTCCATAATTAAACAGGAAGTCAAAAGTTCAACAAAAGGACGTAGTGACTGGCCGCCACCAAATAAATCATAAAAGGGAAAGAAGCTTTACAGGATAAGCCTGTACCATCTTGACCAAGCGATCAAGTTTGACACCACCAGTGATGAGTCATGTGACATTACACACCTCTGATATAAGGAGAGGTCACTGTGGTCTCCTCCCCCAAAATCTATAACCCCGACCTTGTGATGTTTTACAAGAAATATCAGACAAACTCAAATCAAGAGAGGTTCCATAAAATACCCTAATTGGTGTATCTCAAAATAGTCAAGTTCATGACAATCAAGGAAAAACTGAAAAACTATCACTGGTGAAATCCTAATAAAGTCTATTTGTTTGTTTCTTTTTACTAGTAATGTGTCTGTGTTATTTAGTTTGAATAAATATATCACGGTCATGTGAGATGTTAACCTCAGAGGAAGCTGGGTAAAGATATATAGGAACTCTATCTTTGAGATTCTTCTATAAGTACAACATTATTTTTTTTAAAAAAATTAAGAGAAATGATGTAAATGGAAAGACCACAAGATGTACAAATTATCTAGAAGGAGTTGAAAGCATACCACAGTGATATATGCGTACCCATGTTTATAGCAGCATAGTTTGTAATAGCTAGATCGTAGAAACTCAAATGCCCACCAACTGATGCATGGATAAAAAAGATGTGGTTTGTTTATACAATGGAATAGTACTCTGCCATGAAGAAGGATAAACTTGAGACATTTCTAGATACATGGTTGTACCTTGAGAGCATACTCTTAAGTGAAATAAATCTGACACACATGTGTGAATATTGCATTATCTCTTGTATGAGAAACTGAAAGTGTAAATAAAACCGAAATGTCTAATAGATAATGTGAAATAGGAAGAAATTGTTCAAAAGAAAAGAGGAACTAGGGAGGGGGAGGAGGAAAAGAAGGAAGGGAAAAGAAGAAAGGAGAAAAGAAGGATGAAATGGAAACAAAATTTTGTAAATAAACAGGGGGAGAGGGGTTGAAGGGAGGGGAGGGGAATGGGAAAAAAGAGGAATCAAGATGTATCACGTACAGGTACAAATTCCCTATGATGAATGTGATCATTACGTATATCTAAAATGTGGAAAAAAATGTTTTGCTTAAAAAAAAAATACCAACCTGAACTGCAAAGTTAGACCCTGTTTTAAGAAAAGTTTTAAAAATTTGTATTACTACATGTTTGCAGTACATAATGATTACATTCATGGGGGGGTACATGTATATAACACTTAACTCTTAATTTTTTTTTTTAGGTACTGGGGATCAAACTCAGGACCTTGGGCTTGTGAGGCAGGCATTGGAACCACTGAGCTAAATCCCCGGCCCGATTTTTAATTCTTTTTACTTCCCTCCCTCTCCTCGCTTTATTCTTCCCTCCATCTCTAAATTCCCATTTCCTATCTCTATCTCTCTATTTCCTATTATCTTCTATTTTTCTCTTTACTGATATCTTGGGTTTCTCTTTTTTGTTTTTTTCGGGGGGTTCTCATACAAGAGAAATCATGTGATATTTAAGCTTGTATGTCTGATTTGTTTGACTTAACATTGTGGTCTCAAAGTGCATCCATTTTCCTACAAATGACTCAAATTTATCCTTTTTTATGACACAGCAGTACTCCATTGCAATATAAATGCCACATTTACCTTATCTATTCATCTGCTGATGGACATACAGGCCACTTCCAAGAGTTAGCTATTCACACCAGTTACTTTAATAGACAGAATTTAACATAAGGAATCAGTTAAAGGATATTAGAGCATAGAAAGGAGACATCAAACTGACAGAGAAAGAGAAACTTCAGGAAGCAGCTACTACTGCTCCAGCTTAGGGAGAAAGGGGAATGGTTAGGGTTCTCAGATCCTACAAGGCAAAAGAACTGTCTTCAGCTGAGACAGACTTCTGAGGGTGGAGGAAACCATCTGGCCGGCCCTGGGGCCTGTGGGAGTGGGCATGAACACACACACTGTGGGGTGGGGACAGTGTCCTGGGTATAGACAGCCAACAAGAAGCTGAAGCCCTCCCTCCTTCAGTGCTGCTGACCTCCAGCACCCTCACTCCCCCACTGGCAGCACTCATCAGGGAGATGGGTCCGCAGGCATCGCAGAGCAGACCACGGACGGTAGTTTGGGCCTGAAAGATGACAGCATCACTGTCATGGAAGTGACATAATTTTGTAAACTGTAAATATTACCCAGTGGTATTCATTATTATACTATTAAGTGCCTAGGCTAACTACTTGCTCTATCTCTTTTAAAAATATCATACCATATGTATTAGCAGAATATATAAATTTCTGGTGATATATGCATTAACATTTTTAGAAAGAATCCCAGCTATTCCAGAGGCTGAGGCAGGAGGATCACGAGTTTGAGGCCAAGCTGGGCAATTTAGTGAGACTCTGTCTCAAAAGGAAATTTTTTTAAAAGGGTTGGGAATATAACTAAGAAGTGGTGTGCTTGCCTAGCATCCATAAGGCCCTGGGTTCAATCTCTATACTGCAAAAAGATAAAATTATAGTAGAAAATATGGCTGAAGATTACCTTCTATTCTACAATTACACCAACCTTTACCACACAGTTCCCTTATCAGTACTGCCTCCTAAGGATAAAGCAGATGTCTGATTAATTTCTGTCATAATCAGAACTACTATTTTACTTGATCAAAGACCATGCTAGAAAATGAAATAAGTGGGCCACTTAGGGATGCTATTTACATGTATTTGACTACGAAGGATTGGCTTTTACAGACTTTTATTTTACAGAAGTTTCATTAAAATTTAAGGCAACTACACATCTCTAAAAGATGAAAAAGGTTTTTTTTTGTTTTTGTTTTTGTTTTGTACCAGGGATTGAACTCAGGTCCTTGTGCTTACAGGGCGGAACCACTGAGCTAAATTCACAGCCCAAAAGATGAAAAAGTTAACCAAATTTTTCTTTGAAATGTGACACCAGCAAATACAGTTTCCCGTAAGATGGGGAGTACAATGACAACAGGAAACAGAGGTGAGAGTGTACACTGCTTTCGTTATGTTTCAAAGACATTTCGAGGAAATTCCTACGACCCAGGTGCTTTAGTTTATCTACAGGACACCACAGCAGTTCTCTGTGTACTGAACAACAACCCAAAAGTTCAAGCTAGTAGCAGCAGTTTTTAAGCCAGTGAAACTTACAAAGTTCATTTCTCCATGCTTCGTTAAGACTGTGTACACTTTCCTTTTTACTTCCCCTCTGTATCACAGCTATGTGTGTGCTGTGCTCCCTTCAGAGCACGTATAGCTATGTATGTGTCTGGTCTGCTCTATGAGAGTCTAAGTTTGAGGGCAAAACCCACAATGGAGTCATCTTTCTACCACCCGAGTGATTAGACGAGCACATGCAGAAGGCAGACACGGGTCTGGGTAGAATGGATACAGGAGGAACAGAATCTTCAGAAGAGCACAGCATGAGCCTCAAGGTGACTCGCTAGAACCTGAATGCTTGCCCCTCAGATTAAATGTCAGACTGACGCAAATGAATGCTCACAAGATCAATGAAAAACGTAGGCCACCAAGTGATTTGTAATTAAGGGTTTGTGTAAAAATATTTAGTAAGCTTAACTAGTACTTAGTATTTCTTAAACTAAGACTCTCTAGTCCTTCCACTGAGTTGTGGCAAGACAGGAGAAAGATGAACTGATTTGAAAAACAAATACAGCACCAGAAACTGGGAGATGCAGGTTCTTGCCTCTGTTCCTCCATTCACGTAGTATGTGACACTTAAGTCAAGAAATTTATGTCTGAAAAAAAAGAAAAAAAAAAAGAAATTTATGTGTCTGGACATCTGTGTCCCCGTCTGGATTTGCAGCCCCTATCTATCTTACAGGGTGACTGAGATAAAACAAAAATGTTTTGAAAATCATTCCATGTTATAAAAATGTAGGTTATCATTAGTGATAACCTTACTTTTATTAAAGGACTCTACTGTAATTTTACATGCTCAGAAAAAAAGAACATACAAATGAAATATACACAATTAAATAAGTATCTTATCTATAAATACACAATTAAATACCTATCTCTTACTTCTAAATCCCAAAGCACTTGAAATAAATGCAAGTAGGATACATCTCATTTTGTTGTGAGCCTGCAGAATGACTGCAAATCTATCCCATACTGGGGTGAAATCTCACCTTCTGGGAACTGCAAATCCCCATGAAGTCATAAATCCCTACAGTAGTGACTAGAAGACCATTTCAGGTTCTCATTTTATGATTAGAAGGGAAATGGAAGCCACTGTGTATCATAAAGGAGAGGTAAGCAGTTCTCTTCTTGTCATGACCCTAGCTGTTCACCAACCCTGACTTCTGCTGCGTGACCCAAACAATCACACGCCAACAGAGAAGACAAAGCACAGGTCTGTGACAACTTCTGAGCCAGCACCCTACAGGGAGATCCACGCTCCACTCCCCGAATTCTGACTGCAGCACTTTTGGTGAGGCTGCTGATGTGGGAGCAGGGCTGTCCTTCCCCCTTCCTTCCCAAGACACATTTTCTTTCCTTTTTCTTAAAGTTGGGTTTATTAAAATACAATTCATACACAGTAAAACTCACTCTGTAGAGCACAGTGCCATGAATCTCGACAAATGCACAACTGTGTGACCACCAACACAACCAAGATATAAAGGACATTTCCACCGTCCGCAACAGGCTTTCATGCCCCTTTGTAGCTGACCCTCCCATGTACCCCAGTCCCTGAATCATGAATCTGTTTCCTGTCCTTATAGTTCTGCTCTTTCTAAAGTGTTAAGATACACTTTGTCCAGTGGTTAAATTAAAAAGCTGAAGGCCTCGCTGCCCCATGTAGAACACCATGGGTTCAGCTGCCAGCTGTGCGAAAGGAGAGTGGTGGACCCAGGACCTGAGTGGTGGGAAGGACAGCAAACAGGGCTCACTCTGCAGGCTCTGCAAAGCATCCCGGAGAGCAGGATCCTTTCAGTGAGATATGAAGAAGCTGGTTTATGTCCAAAGACAACTCTTATTTTAAATTGTCCCTATAGAAGTGGCGGGGTGTCCATTTACATGATGGTATAATACTAAGACAATACTAGATTTCCTTCCATTTTAGGTAAAGTTGGGCATTAAAAGAAAATATCAAGCCAGGTATGGTGGTACATACACCCGTAATCCCAGCACTCTAGAAGGCTGAGGCAGGAAGATAACAAGTTTGAGTCAAGTCTGGGCAACTTAGTGACCCTTCCTCAAAATGAAAAATAAAAAAGGGCCAGGGACATAGTGAAGTGCAAAGGCCTTGGGTTCAATCCCCCATACTGCCAAAAAAAATTACTATAGCTGAAATTGAATACAGATTAATAAGAAAATTCTGTTTCACTAAAAAGCTTGAGTTTCAAGAGAACAGTCTTCCCCCTGTCAGATTTGACCTGATGGCACACAGCGTTATTTTGTGCCCAGTGAACTATTAAAGGCTTACCAAAGCCTGCAAGAATCACTCACACTTCCTACATGAAACCTGGCTGACACAAAGGAAAGCACAAAGAATGTATGAATACAAAGAGGGACAATGAAGAGAGTTGTGGAAAATCTAAAACAGGTAAATGCAAATTGCTTTCAAACATAACAGAAAATCATACTACAGCAGTATTTGAAAAATTTAAAAATACTTTAAAGGAAAATCCTTATCCTGTAATTTTAAGGCCTCAAGTATACTATTTATTCATGTGCTAATCTGTGTCATAAATGATTTATTATAGTTTATACCTTAGATGAAATATGTATGGGTCTAGTATCAAATTTTGAGATATAGTTTGAAGTGATAGAAAATGGAAAGTACAAAAGTGCTTCTCAGCTCCCATCTGCACAAATTTGAAAATCTGAGAAAAGTGAATGTGAAGGCACACAACAGGCCTCCTACTTAACACACAGATTAGACAAATGTATTCACCTCTATGCCCATATTTCTATTGAAAGGACAATGAAGGGCCAGGAACTTAGCTCAGTGGTTTCGCCACCTGCCTCGCAAGCACAAGATCCCGAGTTCAATCCCTGGAAACCCCCCCCCCCAAAAGAAAGGACAATAAAGGAATTTTAAAAGGTCAAAAAGTATACACTCACAAGAACTGGGAGAATGGGAAATGACAGTCTCAGATATAGCAACTGACAATCTAAAGTCAACTATGCCAGTCAGTGAGCCTCCTTTGACAAGACTTATCTCTTGCAGGTATAGGACTAATCCTAAGAGTGGCAGACCTACAAAAAAGCCCAGGCACTTCTACCATGCAGAGGTCAGGGCCCTGATAGGAAAGAAGTGAATGCTAAGACTTGACTTGAGATGGGATATCTGTATCTGTATAGTTTTGGGTTTGTTTTTTTTGGACAAGGTTCGCTATGTAGCTGTCCTCAAACTTGCACCAATCCCCTGCCTTAGCCTCCCAAGTGTTGGGATTACAGGCCTGCACCACCACGCATGGTGGGAAGTCTGTGTACAGTTACTGAAGAATCATGAACCCTAGATTTCCTGGGCCTGCAAAATGACCTACTCCCTTTCCCTGGAGATGAAGGAAACTTTTCCCTGACATCTTATTTGAGGACCACACAGATGAGGCGGGTGCCTTTCAAGGCAATGCTTGCTCTGCAGAAGTCTCTGTCTTCCTTCTTTCCCACCCAATCATAACTGGGCTCAAATCTCAATACTGTTCAACTGAGCTCTGCTGATCCATTAAGAAAGGGAGCTTCTTGTGTCAGAGACCCTGAGGGCCATGATAACCCATGCCCTGGCAGGCTTTGGAGGACTTGTAGGAGTGTTGATCCTGCTGGGATGGACTGGAGCCTGGTGATATGGGGATACTCTCTTGTGACACAGAAAAAACACCTTGGCAAGGACCCTAGGTTCAGTATGTGCTGGGGGAGAGGGGCTCTTGGGAACTTGGAAAAGTGATGGGCTACAATAAATGACCTCAGAACTGCCATGGAGGTCTTTGGAGGAAGAGTTCAAAGGCTTAGAGGAGCAGGCATGCTAGGATAGTTCTCCCTAGATGGGAAAAACCATGGGTGGCTGTGTCCTTTGGGAGGGTCTGAAAGATGCTCTCAGTGCCAAGCTGAGATCCTGTCTCTTCTATTGGTTACCAGCACAGCCTCTGCCTCATCCACACAGAGTGTGCTCTTCATTTCTACTGCAACCTGGGGTCCCATTTGACAACTGATTACACTGTTCCCATCCTCAGAGCCATCTTCATCACTATTCCCAGAGATCTTTCAAAACGTGTACTATACGGTTCTTAATTTAAAATCCATTAGTAGTTTCCCATGTCCACAGGCTAAAAGTCCAACAGTCATGGACGGCACACAAGATCCCTTGCGTGGGCCTGGCTAGAGTCCTCTGCCTCACTTGGTTGGATCCTCAGCGCCTCTGCAGGGCCCCTCCTCCAGCAAGCTCATCTTTCCTAGCTGCAGGACAGCTCCTTAGGCAGGGCCTGCATGTCATCTATTTTTGTATCTCTAATTTTTCATATTAGCCTGGAGTATCAGAAATGTTCAGAAGAATGTTAAATGAATGAGGAAATGAATGAAGGAATAAGTTTATCAGTCAAGGATTTGTGCAACAGGGAGGGAGGGAGAAAATATCAACAGTGGACACAGCCAAATGATTATTAAAGAAAACTATTAGTGAGGCATGGCAGTGCACACCTGTAATCTCAGCACTTCAGAAGCCAGGAGGATTGCAAGTTCCAGCCCAGCCTGGGCAATTTAGCAACTCAGCAAGACCCTTAAAGTAAAAACGGCTGGAGATGTAGTTCAGTGCAAAGGAACTGGTTAAATACAAAACAAAACAAAACAAAAACTAGTAAAGAAGCCAAATTAAAATAAGAACAAAAGAGGTTGGGGTGTAGCTCAGTGGTTGCATGTAAGAGGTCCTGGGTTCCATCCTCAGCACTGGAAAAAAAAAAAAAAAAACAGCAAATAAAACTATTTTCTCCTCCTTTTCTCTTCTTTCTCCCAGTGAGTAAATTGTTTATAATTCAAATTGGTTTTGAAATTCTAATGCATAAAAGGTAAAAACATACTTTGCTTTTTATCCCCATAAATTCAAGTTACATTGCAACCCCTCTCTATTGGTTAAATCCATAAAACTAAAACCTGAAGCCTATGTGCCAGACAGATAAAACTCTTATCACCGTCTGACATCTCAAAACCATGTAGTAGATCTAACCTGTAACATCCCACTTCACTAACCTCAGCCAACCTAGCATCTTTAGCTAAGAAAAGTGTAAATTCAGTTGATTTTTTTGGGGGGGGGAGGTGTTAAAAAAGAATCCAGGCAGCAATTTAGAAGTATCTCTCCCTTGAGATTCTTCACTAAAAAGTGAAAGATGGAAACTACTGTGGAGAAACCCATGAAGAAGCCTATCTCAATGAAGCTGTTATTCTAAAAAGTAATATGGATGTGATCAGAAAGAGCAGTAGGCTCTGTGAGCTGGAGGAAGGAGACAGCGTTAATGCTCAATGGGTACAGAGTTTCAGGGTCTTTCAAGGGGACAGAGTCTGGCCATGTAGCCTAGGCTGGCCTTGAACTTGAGGTCCTCCTGCCTCAGTCTCTCAAGGCATGTGCTGCCATGCTCAGCAGTTTCAGTTTTGCCAGATGAGAAGTTCTAGAGATGGAGCATACAACAATGTCAATGTGCTTAACACTACCTAATCACATACTTTAAAATGGCTCAGCTGGCCAATCTAATGTATTTTATCACACACAAAAATCTGAAGGTAAAAGCAAGGTTTGAGAAGACCCCTCACTGAACGGACCAGGGAGGTCACGCTGGGGAGAGCCCGGAAGGAGGGAAGTATGTTATAAAAATGCTATTTTTAAAAAGTCCTCAAGTGACATTCTCTGTGGAGCCCTAAGCCACTTAGGGAGAGTGGATTCATTCTCTAGCTCAGCTCTTCTCCAGGCTGGGTTTTCATCTACTCGCAGGTTGTTAGAAACAGACCACATTCGTATTGAATCTGGGGTTTCTGAAGGCACCTGAGGATAGAGCTGCTGATGCTGTCTTCCTCTGTCACCACCACCCAGGAGCTTCCCACACTGCACCCAACACCATCGGCGGACCCCACCCTGCCTGAAGTTCACTGGAAAAATTAAAACCATCTTTTTGTAAAATCCCTTAATTTCCCACTTCTATGTATTCTCCTAGACCTATTTTCCTTCCTCTGTTAAGAAGTATCCCCATTTCTATTTTTAAAGAGAATTACAATGCTTTTAATTTAAATAATGCTCCCTGGAGAATATCAAACATAGAAGTCTATGAGGTAAGAGGCAAATACCCCTTCCCCGAGGTGCCCCCAGCTACCACTGTAATGTTCTAAAACACACTGTTCCCTTATATATTTTTAGGTAGTTATAAATATCCATGTAAATAAATGCATACATATTCACATATTATTACTTTTATCAGAAATGAAATCAGACTATATTATATACTGCAATGGCTTTTTTGGTAAATGATGTGGTTATGAACATATTTTCTCCTGAGTGGATAGAGATCTTCCTCATTTTGATTGAATAATAGTTCATAGCACAGACGTGGTCATTTTCTAATTTTTCACTACTGTAAGTAATACTACAATATAAATAGGAACCATTTAATACTCTTTAATGTTTTTTTGTAGAAGAGATTCAGAGAAGTGAAGCAGCGGGGCCAAAGGGGATGCATAGATTAACATTTAGTAAACATTGCCAAGTTGCATGCCAAAAACAATTTAGTATAAAGAAGGAAGCCAGGCTGGGGATTTAGCTC
>NW_004624801.1:6082618-6096035 GCF_000247695.1 Heterocephalus glaber
GCGCTTGCGCAGCAGGTGGCGAAAATGCTGAGCTAAATCCCCAGCCCTAAGCTACTCTTGATTACGACCTTCTCTACTGCCATAGAAAACTTCACACAACACCCACGGCCCTTCAAACACGGGCCCAGTGTGTCTTTCCAGCTCATCTCTCAGCAGCGTCCCTCACAGTCCAATCCTCGTGGACTACTTGCTGTTCTGGAAGCTCATGTGCGCTTCTGTGTCTTTGTGGTTCCTCCTGTTGCTTATTAATTCCCCCTCTGATGCCTCTCCTGCTCTCCTCACCTGGGAAACCCTGCTCAGCCCTTCAGGCACAAGAAGTCGCTCTCAGAAATCCTTGCCCTAGAGAGCGGGTTCAGGGGCACACCGGTCCCCTCTCTGGTTGCACTTACACCACACATCATGCTTAGGGCCAAGGCTGCCTCCTCCATGCTGCTGCAAGCTCCTTTGGGGAAGGGGTTATGTCTTTGGACCTAGTTCCTACCATAGTATCTGATACATAAATATTTGTTGAATGAATGAATGGCATCGTGGTTGACAGAATAATGTTTTTTTGTTTGTTTTGCTTTTTTGTTTGTTTGTTTTTGCCACAAAGCTCTATGTATGTAACTTCACAATGGATATATTGTCAAGTTCCTTTAAACAACTTTCTCTATAACCAAGCATGGCTGTGCATGCCTGTAGTCCCAACTACTGGAGAGACTTCAAAGCTTGCTTGAGACCATGATTTAAAAACCAACCTAGGCAATACAGCAAGACTTCATCTAAAAAGAAAGAGAGGAAGAGAAGAACAGAGGGAGAGGGAGAGAGGAGGAGGGGAGAGGAGGAGAGGGGAGAGAGAGAGAGAGAGAGAGAGAGGAAATAAAAGAAAAACTTACTCTTGGGCCGGGATGTAGCTTGGTGGTAGAGGATTTCCCTAGCATGTACAAAGCCCTAGGTTCTATGCCCAGTACACACACACACACACACACACAGAAAGAATGAATGAAAACAATAAACAAACAAAAAACACAGTTTGCTTTCCCTGCAAACATGTGCGTAAAAGTTGTCAATTTACATAAACTTTCTGGTAGCTCTCTAGCACAGAGAGAAGAAAACCATACTGTGTGCACCTTAGCTCTTATCAGTGCCACCAGCAGCACAGCTGTGGCTCAGGGACCCAGAGCAAGAAGAAATCGAGTCAATGGGCCCAGCTACAGAATACACAAAAAGATGTGGACTACTAAGAGCAGACTAAAACTCATCAGGTACTCCTTTAAGACAAGAGGAACAGTATGAATTCCTGCCTACAAACAGTAGGTAGAATGAAGGCAGGACTTGAAACTCTGACAATCTACATTCATTAAGCCTTATTTATTACTTAGAGCTTTAGCAATTCATCTCAACAGAACAAGATCAAACTCAACAAGGGAGCAAAGAAGCAGTGCCAGCTCTTCCAGCATCTATGCAGAACATGGATGGTCTCTACTTAATCACTGTGATTCCCAGAGGCTGCCATTCCTCTATCACTATCTCATTCCTCTAGGTGAGCAAAGAACCTGTAGAAGCCCTGGTCACCAGGTAAATAGCACTTAGCTGGACATGGAGGCAAATGTCTATAATCCCAGCTACTTGGGAGGCTGAGGCAGGAAGATCATAAGTTTGAGGCCAGCCTGGGCAAGTTGGCAAGACCCTGTCTTAAAATGAAATTTAAGGGGCCAGGGATTTAGCTCATTGGTTCCGTTGCCTGCCTCGCAAATGCAAGGTCCCAAGTTCAATCCCTGATACCCCAAAAAATAAAAAATAAAAAATTTAAGGGGGAGGGATGCAGCTCAGTAATAAAGTATTTGCCTAGCATGTGCAAGGCCTTGGCTTGATCACCAGCACTGCAAAAAAGAAAACAACTGCTGGGTATGGTGGTACATGGCTGTAATTCCCAGCACTTGGGAGACTGAGGAAGGAGGATCGCCAGGCATTTTCAAAGCCAGCCTGGGATACACAGTGAGTTCAAGACCAGCCTTAACTACAGAGTGAGATCCTGTCTCAAAAAAAAGTATAAGCAAATAAATAATAAATAATCAAAACAAACAAACAAAAATCAGTGTACATTCCCTCCACCCACAACTATTAGCAGTTGCAGAAATAACCAACTTGAAAGGTTAGCAAGTAAAGCGAGTATAGTTATCACTGTTCCAGGCTGCTTTCATCCACCAATGCCAAGACATCTTCCACACAGTACATTCCTCTAAAGTCAGAACCATGCTCACTTCACAAGTGGGTAATTTGAGAGCCCAGGTGACAGATGTGCCACAGTTACAGAGAGTTTAATGGAAGATATAAATAAAACTTGAGATCTTGATTCCCACTCTCTTCAACTGCTTTCTGTACATACACCATTCTAGTTTCTTTAAATCTGACCTTAAGACTTGATAATAGGGGCCGGGGATTTAGCTCAGTGGTTTCGCCACCTGCTGTGCAAGCACAAGGACCTGAGTTCGATCCGCAGTACCAAAAAAAAAAAAAAAAGACTTGATAATAAATTTCCTTTGATGGATTACCCTAAATGGTAGATCCATAGCACTCTAATAAAAACTATAGACCAAGTGATAGCTCAGTTGAAGACAGACTTTTTAGTCTGCTCATTCGGAAATGACAGCAACTACCACACATCTGAGGAACCAGGAGGTCTTTGGCATTTATATTTTAATATGACAGTTTATTTTAACACACGTCTCTACCCATACTCATTCTCTCTGGAAAGAGGAGCTACTCATGCCAGGTGCTGCTGGATGGCTTTAAAAGGCTGTCCTCTCTACCTCGTAACCTGACACTCATTTGCTGACACCCAGCTCTGTCACTCAAGAGCTAAAGTCAATGCTTCAGAACTCAAGCCTCATGTCAAGCCTGGGTCTCCAGGCCACCCCCTAACCAAGTGGAGCAAAACCTAGAGGTCAGCTTGGCAGATGGAATTACACACCACGTTCACACTCTCTGAGGGATGTTCCAGGAAAGCATGTCATTCCACCTGTTCTACTTTTAGATCTCTACCCAAATCTCACAAGCGGCATTTGATGATCAACACAAATGGACTCATGGACAAGATGTGGGCAGAGATCCCAAGTACACCTGACCTTACTATAAAAATGGTAAGAGCTGCTAAGGCCCTGGAGCTGAACAACTAGGTTCAAATCCTGATTCAATCCCTTACAGGCTTGGAAATTTTTATTTAACCTCTTTGTGCCTCATGTTCTTCGTTTATCAAATAAGGATATTTCTCATTAGTATATGAGGACAAAATAAGATAAGTCGTGAAATGCCCATGACAACCCGACCTGGAAAATTAGGAAGTGTTCAGTAAATGTTATTATTAATAGCATGAGGGGAAAGAAAAGAGAAGCATGTTGTTTTTATTCTGTTCTGTATACTACGTTTCTACGTAACTACTTAAGTTACTCTGATTTGATTTCCTAATATGAAATTATAGTATGACATTTTTCAAAACATTTGCTCTGTACAGCATTAAGCCTACTTCATGATTACTATATTAAAACAACAACAGGGCCGGGGATTTAGCTCAGTGGTTTTGCTGCCTTCTGTGTAAGCTCAAGGACCCAAGTTCAATCCCCGGTACCAGAAAAAAAAAAAAAAACCAACAACAAAAACACCAATATCAGTAATCCCATGGGGAAAAGCCTCAAACTTACAGTTAAGGCTGCTACCTAGCAATTCAGGAAGAGCTCCATCATTCACAGGCCTCCACAGTGGTGTAAACAAGGTGACTCAACTTTGGGGAAGTTTGCCAGCCAGCATTAACTTCAAAATGAACCTAAGAGTCATCCTTACAGAAAAGACCAACAATTTACATATATACACACACACACACACACACACACACACACCCACACACACAGGCCCATTTTCTAAGGACAAGCAAGCCCCTGGTGAGGTAAAATTCTTACTTGGCTCTATGGGGGAGGGGGGAGCTTTTCTAACTGCTAAGGCAGCAGTAGCAAAATCAGAGTAGACATTTGATAAATATTAGTTGGCATAACTTGATTTAAAGCAGAAGGGACTCGGTATTTTGAAAAGAGTACAGCTAGACTAAATTAGAAAAGGGGTCACCCCAAGTAAAAAGGATGAAAAACAACAAAAGTGTTTTTTAAAAATTAAATCCAAGATAGACGACCATCACCAGAGCAATCCACCTAAAAACAAACACAAACAATTTCTCTAGGTCACTCACCTGCCAAAAATTAGAACATACTCCCCATAGCCTACAGGTGATAGTGAAAATGTCTCAAGGTCATGGAGCCCCCGCCTACCTTTCCATTCTTGCTCTGTCAGCAGGCCAGATGGTTTCCTTACCTGTTCCAGGGAGGAAACAACCAGGCTCACTTCAGTTGTGTCATCAGCGTCTATCACAGTACCCAGCACAAAGCAGCTGCTCAGAAAATGTTTGCTGATTCAACAGAAATGTGAATACTTTCAGGCCCTGCTCCTGAGAAGCCCCTTTCCCACTCACCTGACCAGCCTGTTAGGTGAGTGCCACTGTTGAAAGACCACTGCACTCCCTGCACTGTGCCAACCACAGCACCAGAACATCTGGTCCTGCTATTCTCATCTCTCACTCTCAGTTCTGACCGAATTCCACCACTCCAGATCTCTACCACCCAGATGTTCCCTGTTTGTATGTCTTATCTACCCTACTAACTTGACAGGGTCTTGAAGAAGGCAAAATTAATTATCTGTGGTCAGACAGACCTAGTTATACTGCTTTGAGAAAAAAGTATGTAAAATGCTTGGAACAGGGCCACAGACATAGTATGTACTTCCTTAGGCCAGTTCCACCATTGTTCACCTCTTCAGGGCTTTGGGTCTTTCACTGACAAAATGAGTGACAAGAAATCCTCTAAACTGGACACGGTGGCACATCCCTAGAACCCCATGTAATCCCACCTATTTGGGGCTAAGGTAGGAGGACAGCAAGTTCAAGGCCAGCCTGGGCAACTTCATGAGACTCTGTCTTAAAATAAAAAGTCAAAAGGGCTGGGGATGTAGCACAGTGATAGAACACCCCTAGATTCTATTTCTGCTATTGAAAAAAAAAGAAGTCCCCTGCTAGGTGGCTTTTCATGAGGAGCAGGAGCATCTGGGAAGTCTCTAGGACCTTTCTTAGCACACAGGAGTCAGTCAAGAGCTCCAGTCAAGAGTCACCTGGAAGCTATTGTCAGAGAGCCCCATGCTGGGTCTATAGAAGGTATTCAATAAAGGTCTACAGAGCTGAGCATGTAGCATGACCCTGTAGTCCAAGGTACTTCAGAGGCTGAGGCAGGATTGCTTAAAAATAAATAAAAAAATAAAACAACAGATGTAGGGAGCTCAACAAAAAATTTAGAGAAATGTATTCTAGTATCAATTCGGATGGAAACTTTTCCAGTCATCTACTCAATGAATATTTACCTGGCTTGCTGCTATGTACCAGGCTTTGCTCAAGGTCTGCATACAACAGTAAACATAGTCCTTGCCTTTAAAGGGAAGGCAGACAATCAGGGAAAGAGACAAGAGTATAGAAGCTTGGTGTTAAATGCTATGAAGAAGAAAAAGCAAGCAAATGAGGGCCAGCTAGGGGGTTGGATGAGAGCTGTGGAAGGGGAGACCTGAATACTCGGGAAGCTGTGTGATGAGACTCAGCCGCCCCTACACAAACTGTACCGTCTTTCCACTGGTCTCTAGCACCAGACACCTGGCTCCTAGGGCCCTTCTCAGCTCAGACCATGCGCGAACTCTGCTGAGCCAGCAATTGTGAGCATGTTCTTACCCGCCACTTGAGCCCCATAGGGAAGTAAAGAGATTATGGTCCTACCGCAACTGGTCTGTTCCCCAGGAAGTTCAGATCGCTGTTCTCCCCAAACAGGTAACCCTCAGGGTGTGTGGAGTCAAACTTCTCTCCTCCCATGATGAAGTGGCTGGCAAAATAACTGCCTAGACAGGGAAAAACAGAAAAAAATCAAACATGCAGAAAGCAGTCAGACTAAACCAAACAAAAATGATGATTTAAAAAAGAAACCAGGTATGGTGGCGCACGCCCGTAATCCCAATACTTGGGAAGCTGATGCAGGAGGATCACTGTGAGTTCAAGAGTAGCCCAATTTAGGCTGGGGATTTAGCTCAGTGGTTCCACTGCTTGCCTCGCAAGCACAAGGACCTGAGTTCAATCCCTGGTACCAAAAAAAAAAAAAAAAAGAGTAGCCCAGCTTGGACTACACAGCAAGACACTGTCTCAAAAAACCTGAATGAATGAATGAATGAATGAATGAATGAAAAGCTAACCCCTCAAACAAGTAATTAGAGCAATTTCTAACCCCAGGGTTGTTTTCCTTTACTGATTTGGGACAATGGGACAAAAATAAACAAAATCATAGCAGGGAGAATCCAAGATAACAAACATAAATTAGATCATTGTTTTTCTTTTAAGGTTCTTGAGTCCCTATCATGATCTGTCTAAAAATATCATCAGGGGCTGGGGATTTAACTCAGTGGTTTCGCAGCCTGCTACACAAGCGCAAGGACCTGAGTTTGATCCCCGGTGCCAAAAAATAAAAAATAAAATAAAATAAAAATAAAAATATCATCAGCCAAAAGGCCAGAAGGCCCCACTGTGCCTATTAATAAACATAGACATGCATTTTTTTCCTGACTTTTCCCTTAAAACGCAAAGTGGTTAATCCATGTATTTGGGATTTACCTACAGGTATCAGCATGTTTACACACAGATCATCTTTGCCTACATGCCAGCTTGTATCAACATACAGAAGTCTCAGTATCCACCTACTGCTACTTCTGTATCTCTAGAATCCTCTATGATGAAGGCTCTTCATGCTTTAACTTGCTGCAGAATATGACTGCTTCTTAGGAAAATAGGAATTTAAATTGCATAGCTCTGCCTGGCTTTAGTTACCAGTTACCAGACTATGGTGTTTAACAGGGGAGAGTTCAGTACTCTGGAAGGATAGACACACTCACTCTCAGCCTCACATTCATTAACAGAGCTAAGAGCCAGAGCTGCAGGGACATCAGCTGAGGCAGGTCCTCTCTGCCCCACCTTTACCAACCAGGGGCAGCGACATTTTCCCTATAATAAAGAGGTGAAATCAGCAGCAGGGGTTAGAATTGCCCTCAGCCTCATCCAGACAGACCAAGGAACTGTCCCAGAATGTCATGCCACTGATAAGTCACCAGAGGAGGTTTAGGGACGTGGACAGTTCTACCTAGGGATACATTTTAACCTTGATGACTACACAACTATCTCTTACTCCAAATTTCTATAATCTGATTCTAAGGTAAACTGTCCAAAGGAAAGGGTTCATACCATAATAAACTTTTATCAATGCTCTCATACATCCCAACTCTCCAGCTAATACAAAGACCTTATGAAAGTACAAAAGGCTTATTTATGTGTTATATGGCTAGCATATTCTAAACTCCTTTCAACAATTTTTGTTGAAGATTTACAACAAACAGAGCAAAATGGAATTCAATACTTTCAGCCCGTGGAGAAACCAGAGGAGAGTAGATAAAGAAGACAATTCTAACAGAAAAACTGAACCAAACATTGCTTTTCTTTTTTACTTTCAAAACATGGAGGTTTCTTTTGGAAACACATATTAAAACAACGTGGATCAGATCACTCACCACACAGTGAGGCATTTCTTTTATTTTTTGGTACCGGGGATCGAACTCGGGTCCTCGCGCTTGTGGAGCAGGCGGTGGAAACACTGAGCTAAATCCCCGGCCCTAGTATGGCAATTCTGGAATTAACAATCAGGAAAACATTCTTTGGAAGTGATGGCAGCCCAAATCAAAGCTACCACCGAGGAACTCTTGAAAGTTACCCATCAAAACTTAAAAGTACAAAGAGCAGCCATCTGTAGTGATACAGCAGGCAATTCATCATTTAGGAAAGCTTCAGTATCAATTATTTATGTCTTGCACTTGTTATCCCTATTTTCCAAGTGCATAATTTATAGAGAGGGGCGGTGCCTAGTTGCCTTCAGTTGTTTTTTTTTAAAGCAACCTTCTCAAACAACCTAAACCACTTACTGTTGAACCTTAGAATATATTTTCTGTGCACTAGGAAATATATATTTACGGTACATTACATAAAGTTAGAAAAGTTGAAGATTTTCCATCAATGGGTAACTTGCTTAGTGATGACTAAGGAGCAGAGGGAAGCAGGTTTGGGGTCTAGAGTTAGCAGCTTGAGTTCAGTGTTGGACTACTGAGTTTCCAGTACCTGTGGGCAATCAGGCGAGAGATCTGGGGGAAGAAGTCCACAGGCAACTGGCTTAGAGTGGCAGTGACTGAACCTAGCAAAGGAAGAGCACATGCTCAAGTCCCTTAAATGTCATATTATTTGCATATAGCCTAGGCACATCTTCCCATATACTTTATTTCTTATTTTTTGTTTCTTCTGAGGCAGGCTCTTGCTATATTGCCTTGAACTCACTATGGAACCCAGGCTGGCCTTAAACTTTTGACAATCCTCCCACCTCAGCCTCCTGAGTACTGGGATTACAGGCATGCACCACAACACCCAGCTTCCCATATACTTTATATGATCTCACAATACCTAATATAATCAAATGCTATGCAAATAGTTATATTGTTTAGGGAATAAACATAAAAAAGTTTGTACTTTTTTGTTCAGTATAGACACAATTCTTTTTCCTGAATACTCTTGATCTACAGTTAAATGAATCTGTAGATGCACAGCCCATGGATATGGAAGGCTATTTTGAGAACTGATAAGTACTGTGAGGGGAAAGTATGAAGCATTTATCTTGCTTTTCCTATATGAGCTGCACTTCTGTATGAGTGACCAATTAACAGATGAGGGGAAGTCTCTTTGCAATGTATTCCAGCTAATAAACACAGAAGGACTGACAGAGTATCAGTTATACTGCATACCCCTTAACAAATTAATGAATCATCAATCACCAATTTAACGACCAGATATGAGCTTAGTGATGGAAAATACAACAAAGTCACATTGCCAAATATGGATGCTGTTAAAGCTCTCAGAAAACAAATTTGATCAAACTGATGAATCTAACCACCAACTTACAGGAAATAAAACAGAATATGATTAGTGATAGTTCAGGGAGGCAATCAGCAAAATTTATTTCCTCAAAATTTGGGGATAACTACTAGACAAATGACCAGGTTTCCTCAATAAAAATATAAGAGGTATGATTTTTTTAAAAAATAAGGTTTGGCTAGGCATGGTGCCACATGCCTGTAACCCCAGTACTTGGGAGGCTGAGGCAGTAGGATTGCCACGAGTTCAAGGCCAGCCTAAAGTACACAGTGAGTTCAAGGCTAGTCTAAACTACATAGTGAGACCTTGTCTGAACACCTCCCCCCCAGCCAAAAGAAAAAAAAGGTAAATAGCTGGGTATTGTGGAGCATGCCTATAATCCCAGCACTCAGTTCTTAGGAGGCTGAGGCAGGAGAATTGCTGCAAGTTTGAAGCCAGCTACGTACTATGTATGTAAGCTACATAGTGAGTTCAAGGCCAGCCTGAACTCCAGTGAGAGCCTGCTCAAAACAAACAAAAAATAAGATCAATGTTTAAATACAAATAAAAATTTATTATAGTAAAATAAACATTGCCACTAATCCTCCTTAAATTGCTCCCCCTTGCTTTGAACACACTTATCCCATCATTTTTGCCACTTT
This sequence comes from Heterocephalus glaber, assembly GCF_000247695.1. Next base: position 6,092,333 of record NW_004624801.1, read on the forward strand.
CTGAAGCAGTTCTAGAAGTCCTCTTTCATGTCTTTTTGTGGCTGCCTTGATGTCCTGGATTGATTAAAAATGTTTATAGCAATTTCTGCCAAATAAAAACATCACAGTGGGTCCTCATCTACCTTATCCAACAGATCTGGCACTGTGGTACTGCTGCCTCTTCCCCAAAGTCAAGATGACCATGAAAGGGAAATGTTTTGAACCAATTCAGGACACTGAGGCAGCCACAATGGCACAATTTGCAAGGAGAGAAGCTACTACAACAGAAAACCCAAAGCACAGACTTTATTTTAATCAGTGCTTTACCTCCACATATCGTATAGTATGCAATCAGTAAAGACAAGGACCTTCCTGGTTCCAGATATTATTGTCCACGCTCCTTTGTTGGTTCTTCTAAAATAATTGTTGAAAAATAAAATACATGGAAATCGTGGACTTTAAAAGCATATAGGGCCAAGGATTTAGCTCAGTGGTTTTGCTGCCTGCTGTGCAAGCACAAGGACCAGAGTTCGATCCCCAGTACCAGGAAAAAAAAGCATATAGGTTCACAGAAGCACTATTCACAATAGTCAAAAGGTAGAAATAAGCAGGGTGTGGTGGTACATGCCTGTAATCCCAGCACTTGGGAGTCTGAGGCAGGAGGATTGCTGCAAATTCAAGACCAGCCTGGGATATACAGTGAGTTCAAGGCCAGCCTGAATTACAGAGCAAGACCTTGTCTCAAAAAAAAAAAGAGGTAGAAATAATTAGAGCCTATCAACAGATGAATGGATAAACAAATGTAAAATGTCCACACATTGGAATATTATTTATCCATAAAAAGGAATGAAGTACTTCTTTGCACTACAGTATGGAAGACTCTTGGAAACTTCAAGCTGAGTGAAAGAAGGCAGACCCAAAAGGTCAGAGTATATGATTCCAGGTACATGAAATGTCCAGATTTGGAAAATCCATAGGGACAGAAAGTAGCAGAGGCAGGGACGAATGAGAATTAACTGCTTAACAAGTACCTGATTTTATTTTGAGGTGATGAAATGTTTAGAGTAGCACTTGTGCAACACTGAGAATGTACAAATGCCACTGAATTGTTCATTTAAAAATGGTTAATTTTAGTGCTTGCTTCGGCAGCACATATACTAAAAATGGTTGATTTTAGCTGGGTACCTGTAGTCCCAACTAATGGGAGGTTAAGGTAGGAGCCCAAGTTGGAGACCAGTTTGGGCAACATAGTGAGAACTCATCTCAAATAAGTAAATAAATAAATGAATAAATAATAAATAAATAAAATGGTAAACTGTCTCTTTTTTTCCCCCGGAGACAGGGTCTCGCTATATATGGTTCAGGCTGGTCTTGAACTCATGCTGTAGCCCAGGCTGGCCCTGAACTCAGTGATCCTCCTGCCTCAGCCTCCTGAGTGCTAGGATATAGGCATGTATCGCCATGCCTGGCTCATATAGCTAAATTGGGTTGCATCTCAATTAAAAAAAAAAAAAAGGCTCCTATGAGGAGCAAGAAGTCAGATTAGTATTGTCATTTGAATTTTAGCTTCAATTTCCAAGCATGTATTGTAAGCAATACACAGAACTTTACCAAAAGTAGTCCTCTTAAACATCATCTATGGCTGGGGATTTAGCTCAGTGATTCCGCTGTCTGCCTCCAACACACAAGGACCTGAGTTCAATCCCCAGTACCAAAAAAAAAAAAAAGTCATCTATGAGATAGGTGACACAGGGCCCACTTTTCAGTTGAGGACATGGAGGGTGGAGGAACCCAGTGACAGCACCAAGCTCCACAGCTAAGACACAGCAAAAGCAGAGAGGCCAGGCTTGAAGCCGAGGCCGGGACACCTCCTCACCCCATGTCCTAACTACACACTATCTGCCTGTCTGAGAGAGGCTAAGCTGCGGGCGGGGGACGGAAACGACTCCTGTCTCTCTCTGTCTACACACACGGACATCGGACATCGCTGACTGCAAAATACATTTTAATGACACAAGACACATTGCTGATGACAACAGGGTTGCACTCAAAGCAAGGGGGAGGACTGTATTTTGAGGGAGATCAATGGCAATGCGTCCTTTATTGCAACAACTTTTTAAATTTAAATATTCATTGTATTTTTGATCATCCTGCAAGTGTGTTATTTTACACATATATGAAAGGCAAGGCAAATGTTTGGAGTCCTTTCCGACATACACATCATCTGACTTAGTTTTCCTGTGTTATAGAAAAAAGGACATCGCACTAGATGATAAAATGCTCAACCTGATAAGGTCTAGTTTTTTTTCCTTTCTGGCAAAGGCAAACAAAAATTATAAATCAGATCTCAAAAAACATTTTGTTTTGCACATCAATTTGAAATACTGTTTTTTAGTTCTGTAATGGAAGTAGCAGTAAGTAAAATATATAGCCTTTGAGTCCAGAACAAAACACGGAATTAAACACACAGATTACACCGTTCTTTGGATTTTTTGCAAAAAAAGCAAAAGATCTCTAGGCGTAGGCAAGAATTTTAGAGCATGCAATGTTTTTAACATATACATAATTACTATACAGCTTTCCAAAACACTACAGAAAGAAGTATACTAACAATATAACGTGAAACCCGACACTAACTCTGAATACCAATAAGAGGAATTACAAAGATCAATTAGGTATTTATGAAACAAATGACTTTACTTCAATCTCCAGAGTCTCCCAAAGTTTCCAGAGGTCCTGTGTCCAGACCAAGACCCAGAAGCACAGCTCAACTCTCCAAAGGATGCCCGTGGGGTTGGCCACACACAGTTGTTACGGTCTCCATCTAAAAATACTTCCTAGCCGGGGCAGTGGTGCACATCTGTAATCCCCACACTTAGCAGGCTGAGACAAGAGGATCGTGCAAGTTCAAGGCCAGCCTGGGCTACACAGTAAGTTCAAGCCCAGCCTGAACTACAAAGTGAGACCCCATCTTAAACAAAACAAAACAAAGCTAAAAAAATCATATATATGTCTATCAATAGGAAACATGGTTTTGTTTTTGGCTTGGTACTGGGGCCCTTGTACTGAGCTACAACCTCAGTGCTTTTTTATTTTTCAGTATGAAACAGAGTCTTGCTAAGTTGCTAAATTGCCCAGGCTGGGCTCAAACTCATATTTTCCTGCTGCAGCCTCCCAGAGGGCTGGGATCACAGGCACGTATCAAAGTGCCCACTTATTATTTATTTGTTTGTTTACCTATTTTTTGTGGGACTGGAGATTGAGCCCAGGGCCTTCATGCTAAGCTATATTCCCAGCCCTTTTAAATTTTTTTTTTCTAAGACAGACTCTAAGTAGCTAAACTGCCCACGGTAGACTCAAACTTTGTGATCCTCCTGTCTCAGCCTCCTAGAGTGCTAGGATTACTAGCATGCAGCACCACACCTGGCTATTATTTTTATAATAAAAAAGAAAGTTCCTTTCATTAAAGAAAAAAAAAAACCCAAAAAAATTTTTTAAAAAGCAATAAAGTATCTTAAAGATTTGGCACATTTCTTCAAAAAATTCACACCTCTCTTCAAGAAGTAATCTTTAAAAAAACCAAAATAGCTAAGCATGGTGTTGCACACCTGGAGGCTGAAGCAGGACTGCTGTGAGTTCAACCCTAGCCTAGCCTGGGGAACATAGTGAATTTAAGCCAGTCTGAACTATGTAAGTGAGACCCTGTCTCCAAAAAAAAAAAAAA
>NW_004624801.1:6115125-6208503 GCF_000247695.1 Heterocephalus glaber
TTGAGCCTAGCCTGGGCAACTTAGCAACTTAGACCCTGTCTCAAAATAAAAATAAATATATGAATAAATAAATAAATAAAAGGGCTGGGGTTGTACCCCAGTGCAAAAGCCCTGTGTGTCCAATTCTCAGTACTAAGGAGTGGTATGGAATATTCCTTTTGTAAGGTATCCTAATCAACAAAGCCCAATCCAAGTTCAATTACAGTGGGTTGCCGGGGACTTAGCTCAGTGGTTCCACCACCTGCTTCGTAAGTGCAAGGTCCCAAGTTCGATCCCCAGTACCAAAAAAAAAATGAGTAGCTATGTGATTATATAGACATTATAATGATGTACAAATTCAATTGAGTTTAGAAACATCTCCACATTGGACTTCCAATTACAGTGGGTTATCATGGCATAAACTGGCTACCAAATCTCTGTGGTTCCAGTCTGTTCTCCCAACCACCCACACCTCTTTCTTTTTTGGTACGGGGGATCGAACTCAGAACCTTAAATTTGTGAGGCAGGTGGGAACCACAGAGCTAAATCCCTGGCGCTACCTCTTTCTTAAAGAGACTCTCTTTTTAGATTAAGAAATTTAAGCCAGGGCCGGGGGATTTAGCTCAGTGGTTCTGCTGCCTGCCCCACAAGCCAAGGACCCAAGTTCAATCCCCAGTACCAAATAAATAAATAAATAAAAGAAATTTAAGCCAGGTGTGGTGATGTACGCCTATAATCCCAGCACTCAGGAGGCTGAGGCAGGAGGATCACCAGGAGTTTGAGGTCAGCCTGGGCTACATAGTGAAATCAAGACCAGCCTGGACTACATAACAAGGCCCTGTCTCAAAAAACTAAAACTAAAGAAATAAAATTTGAAAATTAAATTTAATCCAAAATTTTAAAATAATTTAACTTAAATGGTTTTTATTATTTATTTTTGGTTTTTTGAGACAGGGCCTTGCTATGAAGTCCAGGATGGCCTTGAACTCATTATGTAGCCCAGAATGGCCTCCAACTTGCAGTGGCCCTCCTGCCTCAGCCTCCCAAGTGCTGGGATCACAGATAAGCACCACTATCCCTGGCTTTAAATGGTTTTTAAAGAGAAATTAATGCCATTACTTTCAATATTGGCTGCTTCTCACCTCCCAATTTTTATTTCTCACTGCCTTTCTAGGAGAGCTTTTTGCCAAGCAACTCATCTATTCATTATTCTCTAACTCATCAAGGCCATGTCCCCCTCTCTGTCCACCACCTCTGGCTGCTCTCTCTGGGGACTGCCGGAGAGCTGTCACCGACCTTCTCAGTGTACCCTCCAGGCTATTTGTTTCTGACAGCTCCACGTTTTTAGTGGTCAAAACACAAAAGCCAACCTGAACTATGACTTTTTAATAGCTTTACTGAGGTATAACAGACAGAGTATAAAAGTTATTGCACAGTTCAGTGATTTGGGAGACCAGCACCACAATCCAGTCTGACAAATTGCGATCCCCAAAATGTTCCATCATGCCTGATATAACTCATCCCCACTGCCACCTCACCCCCAGGCACTGTTCTGCCCTCCATCTCTCTAAATTTGCTTCTTCCAGCTATTTCATATAAACAGACTCATACAGTCTGTGGTCCTGCATCTGGCTTCTTTCACTGAGGATGTTCATGAAGTTCAATCACACTGTATGGCATGATTCACTCCTTCAGTCTGCTGAATAATGTCTCATTGTATGAATATACTACATTTTCTTTATTCACTGCCCGATGGACATTTGGGTTCTTTCCAGTTCTTTGGCTTTTATAAGCAATGTTGCTATTAACATCTTCATTATTTCTTTTGGCCCGATTTGTAGGAATAGAAACTCTGGAGGATACAGTAAATTTATGTTTAATTTTTTCTTTTCTCTTCTTTTTTTTTTTTTTTTGGTACTGGGAATTGAACTCAGGACCTTGTACTTGCAGGCAATTTATGTTTAACTTTTAAGACACTGGTAAACTCTTTCCAAAGTGGCTAGCTGGGCAAGGTAGTGTATACCTGCCTGTAATCTCACCACTCAGGAGGCTGAGGCAGGAGGCTTGCAGTGAGTTCGAGACCAGCCTGGACTACATAGCAAGACCCTGTCTCAAAAAAACAAAAATTTAAAATTTAAAAATAAATAAATAAGCCAGGGATTTAGCTCAGTGGTGCTGACGCCTGCCTCCCCTCCTAAGCACAAGGTCCTGAGTTTGATCCCTGGTACCAAAACAAATAAATAAATAAACAAACAAATAAAAACCAGTGGCTTACAATTTTACATTTCTCCTCAGCAGCTCATAAGGATTCCAATTTATCTGCATTCTCCTCAACACTTGATATTATCTGTCTTTTTCATCTTAGGTATGCTAGTGGGTGTAAAGTGGTATCTCACTGAAGTATTCCCACGACTACATTTTGAGGAATCGTTTCTACAGTTCATTAATTGTATTTTCCTAATAACTAGTCATGCTGAGATCTTTCAATGTGTTTAGCCATTCCTGTACTTTTGATGAAACAGCTAATCAATTCCCCTCCCCCTCTCCTCTCCCTCTTCCACTCCCTACCCCCCCCTTCAGTACTAGGATTAAATCCTGGCCCTTCACACTGAGCTCCATCCCCAACCCTTTTAATTTATTTTTCAAATTTTGAAACAAGGTCTTGGTAAGTTGCTAAATTGCCCAGGCTGGACTTGAACTTGCAGTCCTCAGGCCTCAGCCTCCCAGAGTGCTAGGATACAGACATGCATCACCAGTCCCAGCTATTACCCTTTTTTTTCTGGTACTGGAGATCGAACTCAGGTCCTTGTGCTTGCCAGGCAAGCGGCAGATCCACTGAGCTCAATCCCCGGCCCCTATCCATTTTTAAGTTGTGTTATTTGTCTTCTTGAATTGTAAGAGTTCTTGCTATATTCTGGATAAAAGACCTTTATTTACATGATTTGCGACTAATTTCTTTCAAAAAGTGGATTATCTTTTCTTAATGTCTTTTGAAGTACAAATGCTTTTAAAGAAATCCAAGTAGTCGGGGGTTTGGGGTTTGTGTAATTTGTGCTTTTGGTGTCACATCTTAAGAACTCTTCAGAAGCTGAGAATGGTGTGTGCCTGTAGTCCTAGTTACTAGGGATGCTGAGGCACGAAAGCTGCCTGGATCCAAGAGTCCAAAACCACCCTTGGCAATATTATGAAATTCTCACCTCAAAAAAAAAAAATCTTTGGCACAGTCCAAATAAAATATCTATTTTCTCTCATGTTTTATAAGGATATAATAGTTTCGTGGGTTTTTTGGTGGTGGGGGGGATCAAACTTGGGACCTTGCACTTGCGAGGCAGGCGCCGGAACCACTGAGCTAAATCCCCAGCCCAGAATATAATAGTTTTAACTCTTGTATTTGGATACATACCTATTTTTAAAATGCTTTCTTGAGGTATAATTTATATACCATATAAGTTACCTAGTGAAAGTATATAATCCAGTGGTTTTTATATATTCACAGAGTTGTACAACCACTCACCATAAACTAATTTTAGAGCATTTTCATTACACCAAAAGAAACCCATTAGCAGTCACTCCACATCTCTCCGTCCCCCAGCCCCTGGCAGTCACTAGTCTACCTCCTGTTCCCATGGATGTGCCTCTTCGGACATTTCATATAAATGGGGTTATACAGTATATGGCCTTTTGAATCTGGCTTCTTTCACTTACTTAGCATAGTAGTTTCATGGCTCATCGGTGCTGCAGCACGTATCAATACTTCTTCTTTCCCTTTTATTGTCAGACAGTGCTCTACTGTATATATTTACTGTATTTTATTTATCAGTTGTTCCATTCATTGGTTGACAGACATTCAGGTTATTTTCATCTTTTCACAATTATGAGTAATGCTACTATGCACATTCACATACACGTTTTGTGTAAACGTATTTTTTAAAAATTTTCCTTGAGTATACACATAGCAGCGAAACTATTCAAGGAACCATAAGACTGACTTCTAACATAGTTACATGATTTTACATCCCTACCAGGAAGGTATGGGCTTTTCTGCTCTCCATGTCCTTGCCACTAGCATTATTACTCTTCTTGTTATGGCCATCCTTATGGATGTAAAGTGTTATCTAATTGGATTTTTGATTTGTATTTCTTTAATGATTAACAATACTGTGCATCTTTTCATGGGTATATTGTCCACTGTATACCTTTTTTCGGAGAAGTGTCTATTTGAATCCTTTGCTCTTTTTTTTTTTTTTTAGTACCGGGGATCAAACTCTGGTCCTTGTGCTTTCGAGGCAGGTGGTGGAACCACTGAGCTAAATCCCCGGCCCTCTTTGCTCATTTTTAATTGGGTTATCTTTTTATTATTGAGTTGTAAAGTTCTTTTTTTTTTTTTTCTCCAGTACTGGGCATTTAAGCAAGGGCCTTTTAACTGAGAGCTACATCTCCAGCCACTTTTTACTTTGGGACAGGTTCTCACTAAATTTCCCAGGCTGGACGTGAACTTGTGATCTTGCCTCAGCCTCCCAAAGTGCTGGGATTACAGGTGTGGGCCGCTGTGCTTGATGAATTCTAAAGTTCTTTATGAATTCCAGGTACAAATCTTTTATTGTATGTATGATTTGCAAACATTGTCTACTGTTCTCTGGGTGTCTTTTCACTCTATGATCTATTTTAAGTTAATTTCTTGGTAATATGAGATAAGGGTCCGAAGTTGTTTATTTTTGCTTGCTAATATCAAATTGTCCCAACACCATTTATGGAAAAGACCATGCTTTCCCCACTGAACTGCCTTGGTACTTTTTTCACAGCCAACTGATAATAAATGCAAAGATTTACTTCTAGCTCACAATTCTGTTCCACTGATCTAGATGCCCTTTGTTATTGCTGATACCATACTGTCTTGGTTACTATGATTTTTAAAATATGGTAGTAAAATCTAACTTTGTTCTTTTTCAAAATTGTTTTGGATATTCTATGTGCTTTGCATATCCATGTAAATCTTAGGATGGTCAATTTCTACTAAAACGCCTGCTGGGATTTTGAAGGAAAGGCATTCAATGTATAGATCAATTTGGAGAGCATGGGCATCTTGACAATATTGTCTTCCAATCCATGAACATGAAATGTCTCCAACGATCTAGATCTTTTTTTTTTTTTGGTACCAGGGATCGAACTTGGGACCTTGCGCTTGAGAGGCAGGTGGCGGCACCACTGAGCTACATCCCCAGCACCAATCTAGATCTTTTCAAATTTCTTTGAGGTATTAATTTCAGCGACATTTTGGAATTTTCAGTTTATCAGTCTTACATTTTCTTTGTTAAATTTATTCCTAAGAAATTTATTCTTTTTGATGTTATTAGGGATGGACTTGTTTTCTTAATTTCATTTTCAGATTGTGTATGAAACTAGAATAAGGTAATCCCAGCCCTAGGGTGGCTGAGGCAGGAGGATCACAGTGAGTTTGAGGCCAACCTGGGCTACATAGTGAGTTCAAGGCCAGTCTGCACTATGAAGTGAGACCTTGTCTCAAAAAACCAAAAAATAAATAAATAAAAATAGAATAAGGCCTGAAGATGTAACTCTGGTGGACTGCTTACCCAACATGTATAAAGAATTGGGTTTGGGCCGGGGATTTAGCTCAGTGGTTCCGCCGCCTGCCTTGCAAGCGCAAGGACCCGAGTTCAATCCCCAGTACCAAAAAAAAAAAAAGAATTGGGTTTGATCTCCAGCATAGAAAATAATTAAAAATATAATTTATTGCCAGGGATTTAGCTCAGTGGTTCTGCTTCCTGCCTCGAAAGTACAAGGTCCTGAGAGCTTGATCTCTGGTACAAAAAAACCCAAAAAACTGATTTTGTTATTGATCTTGCATTTGTAACTTTCCTAATTTAGTGTGTGTGTATGTGTGTGCATATGTATGTGTGTTTAATCCTGGATAGGACCACGTCATCTGTTAATAAAAAAACTGCATTGTTTCTTCCTTTACAAGCTAGATGCCATGTTTTGTTTTGTTTTGTTTTTTTCCGGTACCAGGGATCGAACTTGGGACTTTACGCTTGCGAGGCAGGCGGCAGAACCACTTGAGCTAAATCCCCGGCCCAAGATGCTATGTTTTAACAAAAATTTTTTTTGCCTTACTGTACTAACAAGACTCTTTAGTACAATATCGAATACCAAAAGCAGACATTCTTTTCTTGTTGCTGATATTAGCAGGGAAGCATTCAGTATTTCACCATTAAGTATGATGCTGATTTTTCAGAGATGTCCTTTATCAGGTTGAAAAAGTTCCTTTCTATTCCTGGTTTGGCACAATTTTATCACTGATGGGTGGTGGATTCTGTTAGTTTGTCTACATCTATTGAAATGGTCAAGTAATTTTTGTTTTCTGTTCTATTTTTTGTTTGTTTTTTGTTGGTACCGGGGATCAAACTCAGGACCTTGCGCTTGCAAGGCAGGTGCAGCACCACTGAGCTAAATCCCCATCCTTGTTTTTGTTTTTTTGAGACAGGGTCTCACTATGTATTTCAGGCTGGACTTGAATTCATTATGTTGCTGTGGCTGGCCTCAAACTTGCAATGATCCTCCTCCCTCAGCTTCCCAAGTGCTGGTATAGCCATGTACCACCAAACACAGCAGTTTTTTGTTCTATTAATATGGTATATTAACACTGATTAAACATCAGATAGTAAACCAATCTCTCGTGCCTAGGAAGATCCTGCATGGTTATAATATGTTCTGTATACTCATTTATCTCTGTAATGCATACATCCTACCTCTGCCACTAAATGACAAGCACTGAAATTTTGGAAGGAGTGTAATCTTTATTGGGAGCATATAGGGATTGAACCCAGGGGTCCTCTACCATTGAGCTACATCCCCAGCTGCCTTGTTTGACTGTTTTTCAAGATAGAGTCTTGCTATGTAGTCTAGGATGGCCTTGAACTCATAATCCTCCTACCTTATACCTATCATGCCCCATCCCAGACCTTTTTATTTTTATTCTGAGATAAGGTCTCATAAAGTTGACTAGGCTAGGTTCAAATTTACAAACCTCCTGTCTCAGCCTCCCAGTAGCTGAGATTACAGGCATGTATCACTGTGTGCTCAACATAAGTATAATCTTTAAATAATGATTTTTAACAACTGTGCACTTTTTGGTTTTCATGTTCAAGCACTCTTTCCACAACTATAAACTCAAGCTTACCACCTAGTTAGCAAGAATAAATAAAATAGAAAGCTATTGTAACAGTTACATTGTGGGGTTCTTTTAGGGGGGGGGTGTCAGGGATCAAACTCAGGACCTTGCGCTTGCAGTTACATTGTTGATGTCATCTTGGCCAAGCTGTGGCACCCAGCTGTCTGTCCTAAATACTAGTCTAGATGCTGGCATGAGGGATTTTATGACATGATTAATATCTCTACCAGCTGACTTTAAGTAAAGCACATTACCCTTGATAATGTAGGTGGCCTGCATTGCATCCATGACAAGACTTAAGAGCAAACCCTGAGGTTTCCCAGAGAGGAGGGAATTCTGCCTCAAGACTGTCACACAGAAATCCTTCCAGTCGGCTGGCCTGCTGTAGAAATTTCAGACTCGCCAGCCCCCACAATCATGTGTGCCAATTCCTCAAAATAAATCCTATACATATCTCCTATTGGTTCTTCTACTTTGCAGAATCTTGAGCTACAGCCACCAAATATTAACTAGTGTCATTAGCACTGCCATGGCCCACATCACAAATTACAAACTTGGTTTGGGGGCATCTATCCTGCTACCTGCCACAGGCATTAAAACCATGAACATATGGACAAGAACCAACACACTGATATGTACTCCAGGGGTTACTTCAGCCTTACCAGCATAGTGAATGGAGGCACCTGGTGTTGGCAGAGGAAACCAGTAGGGGTTGAAGAAATAGAACTGCTTCTATTGGGTTGTGTTTGCTGCCTGAGCAATGCTCTGCTCCTGTGACCCAAGGATCCAAAAATCTCTGTGCCCACTACCTGACCCAAAAGGGTTGAAGGCAGTAATGAAGGAATCCTGCTGCTTGTATGATCTTCCTGGTGACTGTCCACTGGCTTGGTCATGTATGTACTCTGGCTTCCTTCTGTCACATACAGGATTAGAATACATTTTTCAGTGATTCTTCTATGGGTACTTTCTTTATTGATCTGATTTTGCCTACTTTCCATATCTCAGGGATTCCTCATGGTCTTGATGCACTGTGAATAAATAGCCTTTGTTTGCTAGTGTTAAAAGTATATATTCTCAAATACCGAATAGTTTCTCTGGTGTGAGAAACTGAAAGTGTAAATGGGGACTGAACGTATAATAGGTAATGTGAAATGGGAAGAAAAGGGGCAAAGGGGAAGGAAGTGGGAGGGCTAGGGGAAAGGATAGAAGGGAATGGGATTAATATGAGAAAATGGAAAAATAGGAACAAAATCTTTGTAAATAGGGAGGGATGGAGGGGTTGAAGGGAGGGCTGGGCAAGGGTGAAAAATAAGAACCAAGAGAGACTATGTAAAGGTGCAAATTTCCAATGATGAATGTCATTATATTGTACACCTAAAATGTACCAATGAGTAAAATGAATAATTGATAATGCAAAATAGGAATACAAGGTGTAAAGAGGTAGGGGAAGTAGGAGGGGTAGGGGAAGGGAAAGAAGGGAAAGGAAAAATGATGAGAAATGGAAAAAATGGAAATAAAGTCTTTGTAAATAGGGAAGGGTGGAGGGCGTGAAGGGAGGGCTAGGAATGGGGAAAAAATAAGAACCAAGATGCATTATATAAAGGTACAATTCCCAATGAGAAATGTAATTGTGTTGTATACCTACAATGTACCAATAAAAGAATTTAATTTAAAAAAATAATAATAATACACAATTTTTAAAAAAGTATATATTCTCTCATTCCTAGGGATTTGGGATGGAAGAGCGAGACTGCCAATTTTACTTACTCCCTTGTCTTGAGCCTAAAGACAGAATATGTTCTCAATAAATAGTTGCTGGATGAGTGGATGGGGAAAAAAAGAACACTGGTGGGAGCACAATGAACAGTATATCGCAGATCCTCAGTGATGCATGTTAACGGTGACAAGTAAGAAAAGAGATGCCAAAAACATAAGAACACAAAGCACCATCACATAAAGAAATCAAAGCCCCTAAATCTTAAAACAACATTAAGAACTGAAACTAATCAGTCCTGACTCAGTCAAGTAAAGTACAAACAAAAAAAAAAATACTGAGTTTTTTCAAAAGGAGAATTTTACCTTTTAAGTGTTAAAAACTAATACTAATAGCCAGGCATGTGGCACACATCTGTAATTCCAGCACTCGGAAGGCTGAGGCAGGAGGACTGCTGGGAGTTCAAGGCCAGCCTGGGCTACAAAGCAAGACCCTGTCTCAGAAAAACCCAAAAAAACAAAAACAAAACCCTAATACTAAAATACTAATGAGGTGGAGGTATAGCTCAGTGGTAGAGCATGTGCTTAGCATGTGCAAGGCTCTAGAATCTATCCCTTAGCACCTAAATAAATAAATATATTGGTGCACTTGAAGACGCTTAAAAAAATATTTATAAAAATTATAGTATTTGCGACTGGGGATTTAGCTCAGTGGCACTGCACCTGCCTTGCAAGCACAATGTCCTGAGTTTGATCCCCTGTACCAAAAACAAAACAGAACAGAACAAAAAAACTGTTCTTAAAAAAAATAAATAAGATAAAAAATAAAAAACTGTTCTTGAGGGCCGGGGATTTAGCTCAGTGGTTTCGCCGCCTGCCTTGCAAGAGCAAGGGCCCAAGTTCGATCCCCAGTACCAAAAAAAAAAAACCAAAAAACTGTTCTTGGCATGGGAAGACTCATTTAACAAGCAAATGCATACTCCAATATAACAAAAATCTGGAGAATGATATATACATGTGATTAACTTCTACAATCAGATGATTTTAAGCAAAGGAAATTACTCTCAATAATAGGAGTAAAGGACCCTCATCCAATCAGTTGAAAGCTTAAAGAAAAAAAATTAAGTTTTAACCATGTTAACTGGTCAGGACTTTGATTACCACTCTGAATTTTTATATAAACTTTATCTTGTAAGACTTCACAAAATAAACTATTACATTTTACAATCTGCTCAAATCTGTGTAGAGAAATGAACTAGATTTATGAGGTACTGATTTATGTGAATTCAATTGCCTTTATAGTATGTCTACTTCTTCTGGGATACAGAATACAGATCTAATGGCTTTATCACTGTGGATATTCCTGTCACAAAATGGGCATGTATGCATAAAAACAACCATCTCAGCAAAATCACACCTTTGCCAAACAAATGAACATGGGCTTTTAAAGAAGCAAAGATTTTAGATAATGATTAAAAGCATCTTTGATATTTAATTCAAAAATTTAAAAGTTACAGGCCAGGGATTTAGCATAGTGGCACCATGCCTGCCTCAAAAGCCCAAGGTTCAGAGTTCGATCCCCAGTACCCCACCAAAAGTCACAATGAAATGTGAGTAGTTAGTATAGAACTGCTTTGTACCCTCACATTTTCTGTTACTTCAATGGTTGATCTTCATCTTTTATTAACAAAGCTAAAATTCACCTAAGAACATAAGGGAAACATTATTCATTGCTGCATGTTTGGAATTGAAAAATACTGAAAAACCCAAAAAGTTCATCAATAGGAGACTGAAAAAAAACAATGACAGGGGCCAAGGATTTAGCTCAGTGGTTTCGCCGCCTGCTGCGCAAGCACAAGGACCCAAGTTCAATCCCCAGTATCAAAAACAAAAACAAACAAACAAAAAAAAACCAATGACACATGCATTCAAGGAATATTACACAGTTGTTGAACAAAAAACTCTCAAATTAAAAAAAAAACCAAAAACAACTCTCAAATATGGAGACAATACAAAAAGATCTTTCTTAGGGCTGGGGATGTAGCTCAGTGGTACAGCACCTGCCTAGCAAGTCCGAGGCCCCGAGTTTGATTCCCAGTACCAAAAAAAAAAGAAAAAAAGTAAAGATTTCTCATAACTCTGAAAGTGAAAGAACAAGGGTAAACAGTATTAATAGTATGCTGTTTGTACAGTATTTGTATAAGAAACTCTAGACAAAGCCAGGTGTGGTGGCATATGCCTGTAATACCAGTACTTGGGAGGCTGAGGCAGGAGGATCACTGAAAGTGAAGGCCAGCCTAGGCTACATAGTGAGTTCAAGGCCAACCTGAAATACATAGGGAGACCTTGTCTCAAAAAGAAAAAAAAAATCCTGGAAGAATTCCAAATAAACCAAATGTTACAGATGATTGGGAGGTGCACAGAGAGGAAGGGGAACTGGGTAGATGGACCACAGCAGTGAGAACAAGATTTTCGCCACATGTCTTTCATCCTTTTAAACTCTAGCTGGGAGTAGGAATGCCTGTAATTCCAGTACTCTGGGAGACTGAGGCAGAAGGATCCCAATTTCAGGCCCAGCCTGTGCAATTTAGGAAGACCCTGTCTCAAAATTTTCAAAATTAGAAAAGGGCTGGGGTTGTAGCTGAGTATGAAGGCCCTAGGTTCAATCCCCAGTACCACAAAAATAAACAAATAAACAAGATGCATGTCTTCTTTAGCACTGTTTCTCCTGCAGTCATGGTTGGCCAGAGCTTTGTTAAAACACTGATATTCCACAACCCTATCTCAAATCTTTCTAAAGCAGCTCTTGCTCACACTCATCTCTGAAGGATTCATTCTCTGGCACAAAAGCAGTGTGCAACAGAGCTCTGGCAGACACTCCACAGGGAGGCAGGTTCATTGTCTGGCCCCTGCTTTCACCTGGCAGAAACCGGGCGGGCGCGCTGCTGAGAAACCAGCTCCTCTCATTAGCATGTCTTTATTCTACCAAAAGGCGAGTGGCTCCACTCCAATTCTGACACCTCAACTCACTCCGAGATCACCCAGGCCCCTATGAGGTCCCAAGCTGGAGAGGAGGTGGTAGCCATGGGTCCCCAGAAGTCTTGAAAAGAACAAGTTAAAAAATAAAGAGCACATGCTGGTCCCATGCCAGCAGTTCGGATGGGCGATCCTGGGATTCTCCACTGCTGTCCTGCCTGCACTTCCCGTGCTGATGCCACAGGCCGGCCACGGAGGCATTCACCCTTTGAACTGAAGGTGCGTCTGAAAACAAACACAGTGCTCCACACCTCATACCTATGCCAAGCCGAAAATCAACCTTGCGGCTCTTCTGGCAAAAGGACGATCTGAGTGACTCTCAGACTCGGATTCCCAAACGTTTCTGTGGAAACACTTCTGTTTTCTTCTGACAGTCCCTGGAAAACGACCAGCCTTGGAAACGCAAGTTGGGCCTCCCTCCTCCAACACGCCACGGGAGCTTTTCCACGGGAAAACTCGTTCAAACCTCCCGGGGGCCCGGAGGCTACAACCCGGGGGCAGCACCTGGCACAGGTGCGCGTCACCGGGGCAGAGGCCGCCTCCACTGGGACCGCCGTTCCCCATGCTCGGCGCCGACCGCCCCGAGCCGCGCATCCCCCGGCGCGCGTCCCTGTCGCAGGGCGGATTATCACTGAGCCACTCGCGTCCCCCAGCGGAGGGTGACCCCGGTCACCCCGCGAGCCCCTACCGCATCCCGAGCAATGCGGGGCCCTCGGCCTTCTCGACGCACCCCCCCAAGCCCGTTCCGGAGCCGCCGCCGCCACCGCCACCGTGTCGCATCCCGATGCGCGGTCCCCACCTCCCCGCGCCCCTCCTCCGGCCTCACCGGACTTGGGCGGGTAGCGGTACACGGAATTGGACGGGATGTCCACCTCCTCCACGCCCGCGTGCTGCCGGCTCGTCAGGGCCCCCATGGCCGCCGCGGGCCCCTCCGTGCCTCACCGCCGCCGCCCGCCCCGCGCCCCGTGCAGGGGTCGGCTGCCCCCCGCGGCCGGCTGGGCTGCGGCAGTGCGGCTGTGGCGGCTGGGAGCCCTCGGCGCACCACGCACCATCCTCCGCCGGTCACCGCGGCGGCGCCTCTGCAGAAGCGGCTGCGGGGCTGGGCCGGGGGGCGCCGCTGCCTCAGGCCGTGTGATGTCAGTGGCAACTCGCGCGGGGTCCGCGGCCACCTCAGCCAATGACGCGGCGGGGCGGGAGCGCCCGCGCCCATCCAGCCAATGAACGGCTAGCAGGGGCGGGGCCTGCAGCGCGTGCCTAGGGCTGAGGCTACGGCCGAACTAGCAGCGGGGACTCGGCCCCGGGTTCGGGGCCGGGGTGGGGCCGGCCGGAGCTGCGCCGAGCTGACTGAACACAGCGTCACCCCCTCCGCGACTCGGATTACCGCGAAGGGAGCCGCCTCCTCCTGCGGCCCGCGAGGCCCGGCCTGACTCGCAGGTCTTTGTCCCAGCATCCCCACTCGCATCCCCCTCCTCGCTGCTTCTCAGACCCCCAGCTGCTGTCAGCCTTCAGAAACCTGGCACAGAGGCGCGAGAGGAGGGGGCCCACGGCCTCCCTTGTTGGAGCAGATGAAGTGGGCTCCGGAGGCTTAGTCCTCCCGTACCCCTCCTCTGTGCCTGGACCAAATGCTCCCCAAAGTCCTAGTCCCAGGGAGACCAGTGAACGCTGGTGACCAGGTGGCCTTCCCTGGTCCCTTAGGTCTGTTCGTATTGCTCCGAACTCTATACGTGGTGCTTATGTCCTCATTGGTCAGCTCGGGTAGCACGGAAGTTAGGAGAGCCATCAACTCAAGATAAAATGCAGATATTCACCCTCTCCCTGGACCTTGGAAACTGAAAAGACCTGCTGTGGTCTGCGAATGAGGAGCCATCACAAGGGACCAGGTCAGGCAGGGCACACCCAGGACTCCCTTGATAAACACGTGAAACAGGGGGAAGCCTCGGCGCAGACGTCATTACAAAGCTTAATTACAGACATTTGTGTTTTCAACCTTTTATTTTATTTGTGGGTTGGGATTTCTTTTTTTTTTTTTCTGAGAAGACAGACTGATCAGCAAAAATTGCAGCTGTTAGAACATGACTTCCAACAACTTTCAACAGCATCAAGAGTTTGGGGTGCCTAATTCCCTTGATTAAGTTTGTCAAGGTATCTTACAGGATCTACCTCTTTCCTAGTTCTATTTGCATTGTCTGTCGTCCTCTTTTCAGCAATAGCCAACTGACTTGGTGCCAAAGTTACCCACAGGGTTGCCTTGGTTTTCTACGAAGTTCCCAAGGTAGCAGGAACCTATTCCTATGTGTACTTGAACCCAGGGCCTTCACATAAGCTACATACGCAGCCCTTTTTTATTTTTGATTTTCAGTGCTAAATTGCCCAGGCTGGCCTGGAGCTCTCAGCAATCCTGCCTCAGCCTCCAGAGTGCTGGGATTACAGGCCTATGCCACCACATCCAGCCCTGTCATTTACAGTGACTGATGCAAAAGAGGGGCTGAGCTACAGGGCAGATCCCTGCCCCAGATAGCGCTTTCCCGGCCCCAGGGCTCCATGCCTGAGTCCAGTGTTCTCCCTGCAGCCCTTCCCTCTAGAAGGCTCCCAGACACACCCTTTCGGGAGGGAACCGGAGTCCCTTCTACATACTGGTTCTGCCTCATACTGTAATTGCTTGGTAAAGGTACAATAAAAGGCAAGAAGCAACCAGAGTAGAAAGTTGCCATATAATCTTGGCTCAGTTAGGGAGTCTTTGTTCTTCCTGCGCTCAGGATTGTGCAGAGGGGTCACCCCTCCCCTTTATGAGTTTACCTGTGTCTGAAAGTTTCAGGCAGGCAGCTCAGTCCTGTTGCTTACATTATCTGTTCTACTCTCACCTCAACCTGCTGGGAGCTGGGAAACAATGGGGGTTCATTCCCCTCTTCCCTCACACACCCCAAGTCTCAAAGCTGGCTCCTCCTCCCATGAAGGAGTCAGGAGTTCAGGGCTTGAAACAGTAAACAAACAGAAGGCATAGCACCATATTAGTGGACGTTTATTGAACATTCCATGTAGTAGACCCTGGGTTTTGTTTATGTTTTAGAAAGAAAGGGGGTTTATTCAATTCACAGATTTGGAGGCTGGAAGTCCCAGCAGGAGGACATAGGCTTTTGTGAGATCCCTATGACTGCCACGCGTGACAGAAGCATGTGTGTGTCTCTCTCCAGGACTGCTTCAAACACTTGGCACATATTAAAGCATCTGCTCCTCCCATGAACCCTAGAAGTGCATGCTATTAACACCCCTACTTTACAAATAAAGAAACTTGGGGCGAGGATTTGGCTCAGTGGCAACATGCCTGCCTTGCAAGCGCAAGGTCCTGAATTTGATCCCTGGCACAAAAATAAATAAATAAATTAATTAATTAAGGAAACTGAGGCATAAAAAGACATTGACTTTTGAGTTGGACAAATCGAGACCCATAAGCAACTGCGTGTAGCTTTGAACTAAACACTCAGAATCTTTGGTTCCTCATCTGAAAATAGTCCAGCCCCCAGTGGATATTGCAAAGATGTAGTAAGTGAATCCACTCCTTCTAAAAGAAGTCACAATCAGAGGCAGAAGAGAAAGGGATAGGGGGTTAGGAATTGAGAAACTTCCAAATCAAGAGCCTCTCTGTGAGCTGAGTTAGAGTCCCACAGTCTACAGTGTAATCACTCAGGGTTACAGATTTGGAAGGAGCCTCACCCAGCGCCTGGGGCAGAGGTGAGGTCAGCAGCTAACCCTCTAAGCAACCCTGTCTGGAGGGGAACAGTCCTGCTTTCCTCTCTCCAATTCTTCCTTGTCTTTGCTTGGCTTTGCTTGGCTCCTTCTCCAGAGACCTGGGCTGGGGAGAGTGCCCGAGGGAGAAGATGGCACAGAGGACAGGAAAAATCCAGAAGCGGCTGCTCTCAAGAGAGCCATAAAAAGGCTTTTAACTTGAAAAAGTGGGCTGGGGAGGTTGTGTACTGAGCTTAGGGAAATTATCTGTGAATACCACGTCATTTGTGTAACTATCCTCCCTCCTGTGGGAGCCCTTGGGAGGATCCTCGAGGAGAACCCAGCTTTCCAGGATCTCAGGGTTTCCCCTAAACATCTGCAGGAGACAGGGGTAAAGCCAAGGATTTTATTAGGTTTGAGTCCTTCCTCTCAATCTAGGGTCTAGGGAAGAAAGGAGAAGGCCGGGGGTAGTGCTGGGACAAGTGTCTTCTAGGTCAGCTTGTTCCTCGGAGCTTTTAATTTTGTTCATTTGGGCTGTCCTGGTTTCAGCCTAGATGTGCATTTTCTATGCTGGTAACACATGCACTCATTCCAACAGATTCCTCTATCAGGAAGGGCTGACGGAGCCCACAGGTGGAAGCCAGCAGACTGGTGACCTGGAGCCCAGCATTCCCCAGGTAGCAGGTAAAGGCACAGGAGGTAGGCTGACACCTGAGGTGACCTGCAGGAGCTCAGACCGACCCAGCCAAGGGACAGGAAGCTTAGATTCTTGGCCCTCCCTCAGCCCCTGGCCAGTGGATTTAAGTCAAAGCCACCAGCAGAGAATTTCGTATCCTTAGTCTATGGACTAACCTAATGCCAACAGAGGGCTCTGATCACAAATGCTTTAGGACCCTGAAAAAGTTCTTCCTATAATCCAAAGCTCTCTGCTGAGGCAAATATCCTGTCCCATAGGAAGTGAGCAATCGGGCTTCCATATTTTGCTTCTTGCTAATATGAATTCCTCATTGTTAGTTCAGCCTCCACTGCGGGCCTCTAACAAAGAACTGTTCAAGTGGCTGCAAACCTCAGTTGGATTTGTATCTTCTTAGTTTACTTCTCAAGACCAAAATGAAGCAGGATGTGGTGGCACACACCTGTAATCGCAGTTACTCTGGAGGCTGAGGCAGGAGGATCAAGAGTTTGAGCTCAGCCTAGGCAATTTAATGAGATTCTGTCTCAAAATAAAAAATAAAAAAAAGGGGTCAGCTATGGTGGTGCATGATTCAATGCCAGCACTCTCGGAAGCTGAGGCAAGAAGATCTCAAATTTGAGCCAAGCCTGGGCAATTTAGCCACTTGGCAAGACTGACTCAAAAAAAAAAAAAAAAAAAAAAAAAAAAAAAAACCACAAAGCTAGACGGGGCCAGGGAGTGAGGGTATAGCTCAGTGTTAGAGTGGTTGACCAGCATGTGCACGACCTGTGTTGAATCTCCTGTACCAGAGTGGGGAGATCAAAATGAAGGACAATGTTTATACTGTGCCAGCTAACAGGACCAGTGTGAGATGTGTGGGGTGCCCCTGGGGTGGAGCCCAAAGCAGACCCCTTACTGCCATGTGCTCCATGAAGCTTTGCCTGCCTCCTCCTGATTCCAGCCTTGCTGCCCAGGCACCCGCCATTTGGAAAAATTAGGGAACTAGGCCTTGATTGCTGCTGTTCTAGAACTAGTTTAAAGGAATTAGAAGGTCTGTTCTGGTTGCTTTATCGTAGTCACAGATATTTTGTCAAATGCCAGCACCCATAAGCTTCCTTCTGACTCTGTGGCCACCTCTGCCATCATTGACCCCATCAATGGCCCTGACCTTTTGGTGTTGAGCTCAAGCACCTGGAACTGCACATTCTGCATGGTAAAGCCAGCATGTAAAGAATGTGCCAAGGAAGAAGCTCAACCCAAATGCCCATATGTGTTCAGCTATGGTGGTAACTGAGCCAACAAGCAATGAGCTACACTCTCAGGAACGCCATCCATGAGTGCTTGGCTGGAAGAAGCCCATGGAGCTGCTATCAACTGGAGATGCCCTACGGTGTAAGCCCAACACTCTCTCTTCCTTCCTTAGAAACCAGAGCCAAGGTCAGGGATGTAGAACTTGAACCCATGTACTGGTCCACCAATCAACATCAACCGATCACTCATCCGATCCTTC
Organism: Heterocephalus glaber; assembly: GCF_000247695.1. Next base: position 6,132,949 of record NW_004624801.1, read on the forward strand.
CCAGGCACAGAAAGCAAAGAGCAAACCAGCAAAGGGAAGTGAGAGCAGCCACTGGGGGCAGGAGAACAGAGTCCAAGCAATGGGCATTGAGAGTCACGTCCACAACCAGTAGAGTCCCAGCTTTAATAAAGTCCACCACATGCCAGACCAGTAGTGCATTTCCAATGACACATTTATTCCGGAGCTGACTGCATGTTTGTTTAAGTGATAACTACTGTCCTCTCAAGCACTTCAAAGACTATGTGTTGAGCCTGACAAAGCAATAAACAGAAGTACTATTCACTGTTGTGGTTCTCCCAGTAAACTACTGGAAGCCTTAGATCTTTCCTGAACTCCATGAGGTGTATATTTATGATACCGTGCACTTGTACACTGTTATCTTTTATATTCTGCGATGAAATCTGGGTAGGAAAAGAGGGCTGGCAGTTTCATTCCTGTCTGGCTTTCCCACCTCCCAATCTTCCTCCTTTCATCACTGTAAAAGTTATTCTCAGGTTAACTTGACCGACATACAGCTGCCATCCTGTTACTTCCTTGCCTGTAGACCCATGTTGGCTCCGTGTGACCGTACAGAAGACAGATGCCCCTCCTTGGGCCCTTACCTCTCTCTTCTTGTCATAAACCCCTGCTTGAACCCCAAATGCAGCTTAGTATTCCTGCTCTATTTTTGCTCACGAGAAGCCCTTCCATGGGGCCCTCGCCTCTCCTGTCTGCCCAGGCTGTGGCCCACTCAGCTGAAATCCCTGTCCAGGAAGCTGGGGCTAAGCACTACGGACTTCAGCTGGCCCTTCTTTCTCAGAAGTCCTGTTACAGGAAGTATTTTTTATTTGACTCGTTTCATACTTAGATGCAGGCTGTCCCCACACCCCAGAGGCAAAAAGTATATATAAGGGTCTGGAGTTAAAGTCAGAAATTGTTAAAAAACCAGCTTCTCCATTTTTGGCTGTGTATCTTGGGAAAGATCCTTAATCTCTCTGAGCCGTAGTTTCCTCATCTATAAATGAACATAATACAGCAAAGAGCTTTTTGAACATTAAGTCAGACAAGTACAGAAAGCCCTAGAGTAGTTCTTACTACCTAGGAGGTGCTCATTAAAAAAAAATTTTAAACTAGGGATGGAACATCCTCAGTCTCTACCTTTTTTAAACTAAAAAACAATTTTTTTCAGCTGGGTGAGGTGATACACTCTTATAATCCCAGGACTCAGGAAGCTGGGGCAGGAGGATTAGCTCAAGTTTGAGGCCAGCCTAGGCTACATAGTGAGTTCACCTGAACTACAGAGAGAGACCCTGTCTCAGTTGTTTTCTTAAGCAAAGAGGTTGGATTCCATGGGAGACTAAGGCAGGTAGATCACAAGTTCAAGGCTAGCCTGGGCAACAGTTCCTGTCTCAAAAAAAAAAAAAATTAAAAGGGAAAGAAAGAAATTTTTAAAAAAAGGAAGAAAGGAAGAATAGAGTGGTTAGATTCCTTTTATTTAAAGTTTTTTGAAACAAAGTCTCACTGTGTATCCAGGCTGAACTTGAACTCGCTATGTAGCCCAGGGTGGCCTCAAACACACTGAGGTCCTCCTGCCTCAGCCTCTTAAGTGCTGGGATTATAGGCTGGCTAGATTCCATAATTTTTTTTTTTGTACCGAGGATCAAACTCGGGACCTTGCACTTGCAAGGCAGGTGCAGTGCCACTGAGCTAAATCCCTGGCCCTAGATTCTATAATCTTTTAAAACAGAGTTTCAGAATTCCAGAGCCAAGAGGTGTGTTACAGTCCTCACCTTTGCTGTGTAAATGACAGGCAGGTTCATGGACCGGTGGTTGGAGGCTGAGTCCAGGCTTTGCATTCCCAAGCCAGTGCCTCTCCAAGCCTCTTGGAACTCAGAGTGTCAGGAAGACTCTCCCAGACACATAGGGGGTGACTGCTAAAGGGCCACGTAAAAACACAGACCCCCCCCCCCTTCCTTCTCTTCAAACTGCCGCAGCCCGTGTCACTGCCTTAGAAGTAGACAAATTGGGCCGGGGATTTAGCTCAGTGGTTCCACCGCCTGCCTCGCAAGCTAAGGACCTGAGTTCAATCCCCGGTACCAAAAAAAAAAGAAGTAGACAAATCCTCACTTGTCCCTGTCATCCCTGTGGTCTGGAGCAGCCATCGGTGGGTATGGGTCAGGGCCTAGAGGTGTGACCACCGTTAACTTTTCCCTTAAATATTTGCTAACTAGAGAGAGTTCGATGACTTGGGGTCGGCTCTCCAGGACTTCTTGCTGAGGAATTTTGCCAGCCAGTTGGTGAACTGTTGGTAGCTTGAAACTGGCCATAATGGGATTATTTATAAGACAGAACCACCAAATGTTATGAGTGGAGGAATCATGGAAGCCAGCATAACCTTGGCTTTGTTTCTTCTAATCTCTCAGGTGGACAGGGCACATTCCTTTCCACATAGTAAGTGCTCACTAAATAAACAACTGTTGTTTGTTGGCTTTGAAACAGGGTCTCCATAGCCCAGGCTGGCCTTGAGCTTGAGATACTTCTTTTTTTTTTTTTTGTACCAGGGATCGAACTCGGGACCTTGCACTTTCAAGGCAGGCGCCGGAACCACTGAGCTAAATCCCCAGCCAAGACTCTCTGCCTCAACCGCCTGAGTAGCTGGTGCGCCACCATACCTGGCTTAAATATCTATTAAGAATAATGGAAGCAGGATAGGGTGCTTTATGCCTAGAGGCAGGAGAATCCCTTGAGCCTAGGAGTTTGAGACCAGCCTGGGCAACACAGCAAGACCTTATCTCTTTTCTTTTTTTCCTTCCTTCCTTCCTTCCTTCCTTCCTCCTTCCCTCTCTCCCTTGTTCCCTCTTTCCCTCCCGCCCCCCCTCTGATATGTGATGCTGGGAATTAAACCCAGGGCCTCACACATGCTAAGCAAGTACTCTACTGCTGAGTTACATTCTACCCCAAGAATAATCACTTTTTTTTCCCTCAGCAGTGGGACTGAACCCAGGGCCTTCACACTAAGCTACTTCACTGAGCCCTTCTTTATTTCATTTATTTATTTATTTATTTATTTATTGGTACCAGGGATCGAACTTGGGACCTTGTGCTTTCAAGGCAGGCGGTGGAACCACTGAGCTAAATCCCCAGCCCCTTTCTTTATTTTTCATTTTGAGACAGGGCCACGCTAAGTCCCGAATTTTCCTAGGCTGGGCTTAAACATTTGATCCTCCTGCCTCAGTCCTGGGATTACAGACATTTGTCACCAGGCCTCTCGTATTATTTTATTTTTTTGGTGCTGGGAACCTTCCAAGGACTTTTGACACAGTCTTTAATTGAATCTTCCAAATAGCCCTAGGATAGAAGAACTTTATTGTTCCCACTTCCTAACTGAGAAAACTGAAGCTCCACAAGACTCAGAGAGCAACCCGCCCTCCCCTAGCTGCAGACAGACCCCTGTGCTTGCGAAATCCCCACCTTTGGGACAGACACAGGCCTGTCTGCTGGCTCCGTTCCCTCTTCGACCGGCTCTCCCTGTCCACAGTCTGGTCAGTGGGTGAACTCTGGGGTGGAAGCTCCCCGAGGGCAGGACACAGGGCCTCTCTGGCTGCTCCAGCCCTAGGAGTGGTGGGCATGGGCAAGCCTGGCGTGGACATGGATGGCGAGTCACGGTCTGGGGGTTTCCTAATTCTGCAGTATGCAATCCAGCGTTTTTGCCTCCATGAATACTTCCTCTTGGCCCAGGACACAGCTCTGCCTGTGTTTATCAACAGCACCTCTTGTGGGCCCAAAGAATGATCAGTGTGGCCTGGGCTCTCTGGGTCAGTAAATGTCATCCCACATTTGCCGGAGGTGCCCTGCTTCTGAAGGCAGAGGGGGCCTGTCATCCCAAACTTGCAAGAGAATCAAGGGCTTTATTTTAAACAAACTTCTCTTCCAGGACTTCTGTTTCTCTCCCTTCCTCTTTCTTTTTTTCACTGTACTCTGACTTCTTAGGATGTAGAAATTTTCACAGATCTCATGCTTTATATCATAAACTCCACACTTCTTTGAATATTTCTCTCTGCTGAGTCCAAGACAATTTAAATTCCCTCTGTGGGCCTGAGGATGTGGTTCCATGGCCGAGCACTTGCCTAGCATTCGAGAGAGGCCCCAAAATTCATCTCCAGTATTACAATAAATAATAAATAAATAAATAAATAAATAAAAATTTAGCCGGGTGTAGTGGTGCATGCCTGTAATCTCAGTACTTGGGAGGCTGAGGCAGGAGGATTGCCATGAGTTCGAGGCCAGCCTGGGCTACACAGCAAGGTCTTGTCTCAAAAAAATAAGTAAATAATTAAATTGTCTCTGTGACTGGCATTTAGAGATGAGTGAGGTCTGTCCTTACTGTCCACTGCCTGGTCGCCTGTGGGAGACCAGTCAGGGTTCGCTAAGGGCTCCTACACCCTGTGCTCTTCCACTTCTGAGTGTGGGGAGGCTCTGCTCAGCTGCCCCTTTGGAGTTCAGAGAAGTCATGTTACGTCTGCACACTGAGCCTTGTGAGGAGGACCATTACTTCCAGGCTACCACACTGCGTCCTTGACGCTCAGATGTTGCAAAGGGCTGGATTGAAAATATGCTCCGCTTTGTGGTCTGTAGTGCAACAGCACAGCACCACTATAGCACAGGGCGGTCCAAGGCAACACACAAACAAGTAAGCATACCTGGGTTTAAGTGAAACTTTATTAACAAAAGCAAACCTGACTGCTATAGTTTCCAACTCCAGCTGGGAAGATTCCATAGTCTGGAGGTCATGATGTCACTGATCAGAGGGTAGCTTTTCTTGAGTCACAAAAACTGCTGTAAATGTACTATGGGTGAGCACTTAAAGTGCATGCTTTTTTGTTTTTTCCAGTACTGTACTAGGGATTGATCCCAGGGCTACACTGAGCTACATTCCTAGCCCTTTTTATTTTTAATTTTGAGACAAGGTCTCACTAAATTGCCCAGGTTAGGCTGGAATTTATTTTATTTATTTATTTATTTATTTATTTATTTATTTATTTATTTAGGGAAGGGAAGGGGTTTATTTGACTTTACAGTTCATAGAGTTTTCATTCCATAATTGGCCAACTCCAAGGCAGGATGACAAACAGGCATGGCAGAGCAGAAACAACATGGTGCAAACAAGGTAGCAAAGGTAATAAGAGAGTTTACGCTGGAGCTTATGATCCTCCTGCCTGGGTATCCCAGAGTGCTGGAGTTACAGATGTGCACCACCACGCTGGATTTAAACTGTAAGATTACGTGAATTCAATCTAGTTTAGCCTAACCCGGTGAATTTAACAACTTGACAACACATGGCATTTTCACACAGAAAGGCAATGACACCATTTTCCTGCCCTGAACATGTCCTTTCCAAGCCTTGCCTGGCCAAGCTCAGCGCTGCTCATCTCATTGTCTCCAAACACTTGTGCGCTAAATGGGCTTGGTATGAACTTTCTTTGGCTTGCACCATTTGCCTTTCCAAAAGTTCCTTTTCATCTCCCTTCAATGTATCTGCATCCTTCTCAGCTTCTGTTTTCCATATTTTTTTTGGTACCAGGGATCAAACTCGGGACCTTGCGCTAGTGAGGCAGGCAGCGGAACCACTGAGCTAAATCCCCAGCCCTGTTTTCCATATTCTAAGAAGGGGCCTTAAGAAGAAAAGTCAGCCACAGAGCTCACCCACTAGAGTTAAGTGTGGAGATGGACTGTCTCTTACAAAATGCAAGTGACCCAGGAATGCACACATACAGGGTTAAGTAACAAAGAAAAGCAAGGAAATAGTAGGTGTGAATTGGAGGAATAGGAGTCTGATGAAGAAAGGAGGGTATGCATTTGGGGAGGGCCATTCAAGAGCCTTCAGAGGAACTGGTCTCAGACTTCTTAATACCTGTGCTGGGTACATGGGTGACTATTAGTCTTTAGATTGAGCATACACAAGGGGTGATTGAAAAACACAGTGAATGTGAAAAGAAATTTTAAAAAAATTACAATAAATGACATGTCACCATCAACCCCCCTCAAAATACTCTGATTTGAACACTTATCCTATCATTTGTGTCCCCTTCTAAAGTAGTTCTGGAAGTCTTCTTTCATGAGAGCCTTTATAAGATGCGATAAAAAATGTGGTGAATTCTGTGCGGAGTGCAGCTTATGAAAACATGATGCTGCATCCTCATCTACCTTGGTCCCTAGATGTGACTCTGCACAACTTCTGGCTCTTCCTATTGAGGACGTCCAGGAAGCCAAAACAGTGCAACTAAAGACATGAATGAAGACTTCCAGAACTGCTTCGGAAAGTGGCAAGAACATTCGATAGATATGTTGGAAGCCAGGGGGAATATTTTGAAGGAGATTAATGGCAATGGGTCTTTTACTGTAATGAATTTTTTAATTTAAACACACACCGTATTTTTTCAACACACCTTGTAAATTACACAAACACTTTTGGTGTGTGATATATTTTTCAAATTTAAAAAAGCCAGTCAAATAGGAAGCCTGCCACAGTGACAGGCCTCCTGTGGGTTTTTTTTTTTTTTGGTACCAGGGATTGAACTCAGGTCCTTGCACTTGAGAGGCAGACCACAGAACCACTGAGCTAAATCCCCGGCCACCGTCCTGTGTTTTGGACACAAGGGCTGACCTAGAATGGCCCAGCTCCAGATCTACCGATTCAGGTCCAACCAAGAGAAAGTGACCGGAAGTCCTGAGTCCCAGGCTGACTTTGAGTGTCGCTGAGAAGGAGGTGCCTCCTTAGGACGCTATCCCTTGCCCCTGCCTTTATCTTCTCCTCCTGTGTCTGGCCAAGCTTCTCTTTGCCAGGACTGACCTACCCAGGAGACACACCTAGCATCCACAGGCGGGGCCACTTTATCCCCAGGCCGGCAGGTACAGGACAGAGTGTAGGAGCCAGAGTGCTGCTTTTGGGAAATGCCTTAAGTGTGCTGGGAGTGGCACGCCCTTTGTCCCTTGTGAAACATGTGATATTTTGTGCAAAATGTAATCTGCTGTAAACCAGCATGAGCTCATCACCGGGGGATCAGCTTTGATGTCCCTGCTCTAACAATACCAACAAGCTTGAGTATCTTGCCAGTACCATTCTAGGAGGACTCCAGGTGGGCAGGGACTTGAAGGCAGACTGTGATCAGTAAGGTGGCCCCTCCAGATATAGGCATGGGCTCAAATTTCAGCCTACCCTGAGCAACGGTGGGCAAATCCCTTCTCCACTCTGCTTCCTCACTCTCACACCTGCTAACTGAGGACTGCTTGGTTCCACCCACCTCGGTTCCACCCACTGCATTGGGTGGCTGTGTTAATGAGGTGATCCAACTGAGGAATTCAGGACAGAGCAAGAAAAATTAGGTTGTGTTAAAGAAACAAAAGACAGGAGTAGCATTAGAAGGCCACAAAAAAGAGAGCAGCCAATCATGTTGGTGTACACTTGTAATTCCAGCTACTTGGGAGGCTGATGCAGGAGGATGGAAAAGTTCCTGGCTAGGCTGGGCAATTTAGCAAGATTCTATCTCAAATTAGAAAATAAATAACTAAAAAGAGCTGTGGGTATAGCTTAGTAGTAGAGCATCCCTGGGTTTTTGTTTTTTTTTAAAAGAAGCTGGGCACGGTAGGGCACAGACGTAATTTCAGCACTCTGGGAAGCTGAGGCAGGAGGCTCATCATGAGTTTGAGGCCAGCCTGGGCAACTTAGTGATTTAGTGAGACCCTGTCTCAAAAAAAAAAAAAAAAAAAAACCTACCCAAAAAGTAGGAATCAAATGCACTGAAGAGATGGTGCTTGACAATGCCGGCTCTCCAGCTCTCCCCTGGCATTACTCAAGACTACCAGTACCCTGCCTCAAACCAGGGCTCGTGCATTTCAAGCCTCCCAGTGGAAATCTCAGAGTCCTCGATTGCTCTTATTTGGAAGGAGCCCCACTGAGGTGCCAATCATGCCATTAAGGGAGGCAATTGCTGCTTCACTCCGACACTTGTTACCCTGAGACCTCCAGAAAACGGCTCCTATTCTCTGTCCTTAGCCGCCTCCTCCACGCAATGGGGCTCCTGATGGTCGGGAGGATGGATGCGGGCTGGCAGATAGGAGACTTTCAGAGAGGCGCCTGGTACACAGGAAGTGTCTAGGAAATGGCCCCTGAGTGTTTACAGTCCCGGGATTGTGCCTGCTTCAGGGACTGACTTGGTGACCTTCGTTCACAATACCCTTGTTATCTGGGTGCTGGGAAATACTGGCTAAGGTTGTTTCTCTTCTCAGTTGATCTGTCATTGATGGTTCTATAGCCTTGACCATTGATGTAAAGAGGATTTTGTTCTTTCCAAGGCTACTACTGTTTTATTTGTTATTAATGGGCATGTTTTTATTGCTCTTTTTTACCTGCCGCACATTGTCCTCTCAGATTATAATAATAACACCTTTAGTTAATAATACCTTGTTCTTGGGGAGTTGCTTCATGCCAGCAGCTCAAAGGTCCCTGCAAACATGACCTCTTTCGTTCTCCCTGCTCCCAGGCTGGGGGCACTCCTACGCCTTGCACTCATTGATCTTCAACCAGATTCTCAGGGGCCAGAGTACTGCTGAAGTATGTCCACCTCTCAGGATGCAGATCACTGGCAGAGCTTGCAGCCCTCCCTCCCTTCACCTGAGGCAACCTTATGCCCACAGAGGATAACCAGAACCCCAGTTCTGCTAGCTTGGAGCCATGCTTCCTGTGCCAGGCCCAGGCGCCCACAGCTGTGTCCTGCAAATAGTAAACTTTAAATAAACCTTGGGCATAAACCACCTTGATGCCTAGGAAATAGCAAGTTTGGCAAATTGGAGCCCTTGCCTTACCTGAGCACTTAATGAAGACCTTGTGGGGCCATCGGGTGTATTCTTCATTAGCTGGAACTGTCTCTATCCAGGCTTAGCCCCTACTACTCAGTGCCCTGGCATGTTTGACACCTGTATGTACTTGTGAAAGCCTGCAGCCCCATGGTGGCAGTACTTCCTTGTTCTGGGGCTGCTTGAGGCTGGAGCTACCTGGCAGTATAAGCTACTGGCTGGTTGCATTAGTTTTCACCTTGCAATTAAGGGCTGGAACGGAACAGTTGGCCCTCCAACCTGGAGTTCCACATCCCAATTAACCTTGGATTGAAAATATTCAAGAAAAAAATGTGTCTGGACTGAACAGACTTTTAAAATTGTCATTACTTCCTGAGCAATACAGTGTAACTACTGTTTACAGTAGCATTTATATTGTTTTAAGTATTATAAGTTGCCTTCGGATGGATGGGTAGGTTCTGTGCAAATACTGCACCCTTTTACATAAGGGCTTTGACCGTCCACAGAGTTTGTGGGCATCTTTGTGGGTTTGTGGAACAAATTTCCCATGGATACTGAGGAACAACTATAACTGAATCTCCAGCCACACTCGGTCTCAGCCCATGAACACTTCATGGTGTCTAAAGGGCAATTGCAGAACTCCTACCTCTTCAAAACAAACAAACAAACCAAATGACAAACTAAATGGGATTAGCTCATTTCAGTGCCCAGGGCTGTTTTTCTTCTCTGTTCTTTTCAAAGTACTGATAATTGAACCCAGGGCTCTGCACTGAGCTACATCCCCAGCCCTTTTTATTTTATTCCTAGACAAGATCTCACTAAATCGATAAATTACTCAGGCTAGGTTCCAACCTGGATCCTCCTGCTTCAGACCCCCAGAGTATTAGGATTACAGGTGTGTGCGTGCCACTGTGCCCAGTTTGCTGGGGGCAACCACTCTACCGCTGAGCTAAACTTCCAGCTGTGTTTTGCATCAGTATATAAACACTGGTTATGCCTGGTGTGGTGGCAACATGGCTGGAGATTTTTCCAGGGTTCTTCTCTCTGCCATAACAAAATTCTCCAATGCTCAAGTCTCTAATATAAAATGGTGTAATATTTCCCTATAACTTACGCATATTGCTGGGTATGGTGGCAAACACCTGTAATTCCAGCACTAAGGATGCTGAGGCAGGAGGATCACAGTGAGTTCAAGGCCAGCCTGCACTACACAGTGAGACCCTGTCTCAAAAAACAAACAACAACAAAACTTATGCAATCCTCCCATGTACTTTAAATAATCTCTAGACTACTTATAATACCTAATACAATATAAATACCATTCATACTATATTGTTCAGGGAATAACGACTAGAAAAAAAGGTCTGGCTGGGCATGGGGGCACAGGCCTCTGATCCCAGCACTTGGGAGGCTGAGGCAAGAGGATTGCATTGAATTTGAGGCCAGCCTGGGCTACATAGCAAGACTCAGTCTCAAAAAACCAAAACCAAAACAAAACAAAAGTCTGCACGCTCAGAACAAATGCAAGGTTTTCGGTTTGGTTTGATGCTAGGGAACAAATGCAGGGCCTTACCCATGATAAATACAATAAATACAACCAGCTACTGAGCTACCCTCGATCTACAATTTTTAAAAAATAAAAAAAAAACAACCCTGCAATTGGAAAAAGAACTGTAATTAATTGAATGCACCAGAAACAGAGGTCAAACTGTACCTACCTTCCTAACTCTTCTTCCTTAAATTTGTTTAAATATGTAGTCCTTTCTCCACCCTTCCAGTTCCCTAAAGGCCAAACACAATCCGGAAGGCCAGATCCTAATCTAGAAGGTGGAAACTCAGCACACATAAACAAATTTGGGTTTTGAAGGACTAGAGCTGCTGGGCAAGGTGGTGTGTGCCCAGAGTCCCAACTTCTAGAAGTTGAGGCAGTGGGATTCCTGGGACCAGGAGTTCAAGGCCGGCCTGAGTAATATAGCAAGACCCCGCCTCTAAAATTAAGTAAGTAAACAAATAAAGGGCTAGGGTTGAAAAATCACTTTTGGGCCAGGAATTTATCTCAGTGGTTCCGCTGCCTGCCTCGCAAGCACAAGGTCTGGAGTTCGATCCCTGGTACCACAAAAGAAGAAAACTTTGGAAACAATTACTTTTTTTTCCTTTGGAGACAGAGTCTCAAGATATAGCCCAGGCTGGTCTCCAACCTGAGGTAATCCTCCTGTCTCAGCCTCCTGAATGCTGGGATTATAGGCCTGTGCCACCACACCCAGCAAATTAAAGCTTCGGTTAGGTCAACTAATTTAAAAGAAAAAAAATTCACCTTAGGTATTAGTCACTTGAGAAAGTGACTTTTCTTCTTGCCGTTATACTTATTGTATATAAATATTGGTTTACATTCTCCAGAGCAAGAGCTTCCTCTGACCTTGCTCTTGCTCTGAGTGGGTAGTGATTAAAAGGGAACAGGAAGAGGATGGGAAATGTTCAGGTTTTTTGTTTTTACGGCGCTGGGATTGAATCCAGGCCCTTTACACAGAGCTACATCCCCAGCCCTTTTTTAATTTAAAATTTTGAGACCAAAAATTAAGTCTTCTCTACTTGCAGGGTCTTGGTAAGTCTCTAAATTTCCCAAGCTGGGCTGAAACTTGGGCTCTTCCTGCCACGGCCTCCTGGGGTGATGGGATTACTGCTGTTCATTTTGTGAAGTCTTGCAAGGTGTACCCGCAGAGACACTGCTTTCGTATCTGTGCATAATACTTCTTTTAACCTCTTCCTTTTTTTTGCGCTGGTGATTGAACCCAGACCTCCTGCTGTACACTATAGCTCACGAATTTAAAAAAAAAAAAAAAAGATAGGACTGCTTGAAAGTTATTTTTAAAATTAAATACTTTTGAGACTAGAGCAGCGGCAAAGGTTCTGTGTTTTCTATTTTGATCATTCTGTTTCTCGAGATGACCACATCTTTCAGAGGAAATGAGTCAAAGCCACTCTGTCTTGCTTTTCCAGCTGAGCATGTTAAGTTTCAATGAAGTAATGAATGAATTCCGCTGCACCACCCCCCAAGTCTACAACAGCAAACAGAGAGGCCTCGACCAATCAGCAGGCAGCCTAGGTTTTCAAGTTGAGTTCAAACAGACCCACAAGAGGCCAATCAGAGCGCGCGTCCCCGCCCCCAAGACCCGGCCTTGGCCAATCATGAGCCTGAATGAGCCAAAACACAGCGGCCGGCCAATGAGGGAGAGCCCCACCGCGCTGAGCTCCGCCAATGGGCACGGCCCGGCGAAAAGAGAAACAGTGCGGCCCCGGGGCCGGCCGCAGGATTCTAATCGAACGTCGGTGCGGGAGCCAGGCGCTAGCGGGGAGGCACAAGGGCCAATCAGCGGCGGCGGCACGCGGCCCCGGAACGTTGGGACACCCCGGCCCCGCCCCGCGCTGTTGTTTGTGGTGTCGGCCGGACGGGCGGCGGGATCAGAACCACAACATTCGCCGGGCGGCGGAGGCCGAGCCCCGGATCCCCGCGGCCGGTGCTGCGGGGGCCTCGCATCGCGCCATGTCGGTGAACACGGACGAGCTGCGGCACCAGGTCATGATCAACCAGTTCGTGCTGGCCGCGGGTTGCGCGGCCGACCAGGCGAAGCAGCTGCTGCAGGCGGCGCACTGGCAGTTCGAGGTGCGCCCGGCCCTCAGATCTAGGGAACCCGGGGGGCCTGGGTGGGGGGTTCTGTCTGTGTCGGCCTGGGTAGCAGAGGCCGGCGGGGGGCTTCTTGCTCCCCTAGTCTGGCTACGCTGACGCCGCTCCTCCCGCGTTTGTCCGCAGACCGCCCTGAGCACGTTTTTCCAAGAAACCAACATTCCCAACAGTCACCACCACCCCCAGATGGTAAGTGTAGCCGAGAGAGCGCGTACGGGCCCCTGGGTCCCTCACCCTTCGACAGGCAGCGGGGAGCTGGCCTCCCCCGGCGGCTGGACCCCCCGGAGCATAGCCCACCGAGAGACCGGAGGGACAAGGGCTGGGCCGGGCCGCTGTCACCCGCGGCAGTGACAGCCATGTTGCCGGGGAGCGCTGCGCCGCGAATGTAAACAAAGAGCCAAAATGTCTTCCAGGAAAGAGCGCTCCCGGGCCGGCGCCGGCTCGTCCAACTTCGGGACCCGCCTCCAGGCGCCTAGGTCTGGGCCGGAGGCCTTGGGCTTCCCGGAGCTTCGCTTTGGGGGTCGAGGGTCGGGGCGCTAGAGTTGGGGGGTAAGAAGAGGGAGAAATGGCCTCGGAACAGGGGACGAGAAGGGAAGGGGGCTTGGATTGGATGGTAACCACACTTCTGGGGAGCCCAAATGAAGACCCTAGGAGAAGAGATTGAGACTTGGGCTATTCGTGTGTTAATGGGGAGCCCCCCCTTGCTGTGAGTGCGGCCCCTCCCCCTCCACACAGGCACCCTGCGCTGCAGGAAGCGGGCAAGGGATAAATCCACCCTGGCTCAGGAAACCGGCTCTGCCCACAAATGTATGCTGGCCCTTTTGAAGCCCAAGGGAACAGACCCTGTGCTGGGAGGACACACAGATTTTGACTCAAGATAAGGCCAAGAATTTGCATTTAATCTCTGTGTTAAGAGATGCACAATCCTGGGAACTGAAGTGGCTCAGGGCTAGATTTGTTTTCTTCTCTTTCCAACCTGACCCCAGGCTGGAGCTTTTGCCCTCCAGGCCAGGGGGTACCCTTGGCTTCCTTGAGGCCCCGGAGGTGGCTTCTCCACCCCACCCCCCTGGTTACCTATTAGCCTCAGTGGGGTGGGAGGGGCTGAGATCTGTGGGGATTGTAAAATATTATTCCTCGGGATTGCTGTGGCTTCCTGGGTGCATTTTTGGCATTTTTAACACTTGGGTGTCTTTGCCCTGGCTGCACTTGGGCTCCTGTGCTGTATCTTGTCCTTGGCTCCCTGTTTTTATCTAGCCACTTTTTAAACTAGCTTTTCTTTTAGGAGGGCTCTTGCCCCATATGAATCCCACAAGAATGTCCTTTGGCTTTTAAAGGCATAATGGTGCTGGCTGCAGGGTGGAGGTAGCTGAGGCCTGGCTCCTAGCAAGCCTAGGAGGAGTTCATCTCCAGAGGACCCCACCCCAGCATCCAGCTGTGGAATTTTCTGGCTCCCTGAACCTGGGAGCTCTGCCTCCATCCCTTCCTCAAAACAGCCTTGAGGTATCTCCCTGCTGGCTTCGGCCCTTCTGAAAAGCCAGGGCCTCCAGCACAGCCCCTCATAGGGGCCAGGAACAGGGGCTCACAGGAAGAGCCAGGACTGTCGTTCTGTTTGGTTTCTTCTTTCTCTGCAAACCCCAGTGGGAGGATTGAAGCCCCTTTTGAAACCTCCCCTCAGGCAACGCAGCAGGTTTTGTAACAGACATAATCAGTGTAACCATCAGCAACTGGTACTGGGTGCTTCATCAGAATGGTGTCCCTGCTCCTAGAGTTGGGAGATTCTTGGGACAAAATAAAATTTTTGGTTTTGGTACTGGGGATCGAACTCAGGACTTTGCGCTTTTTGAGAAAGGCGGTGGAACCACTGAACTAAATCCCCGGCCCAGGCACAAAATAAAGGAAAAGGTTAAATAAAAACACTGGGCTTGGGTCACCGCAAAATGGTGATTCCAGAAGTGACCCGAGGCACAAGTAACTGATAAATGATTGTCCTGTAGACTGCTGTTCCTTCCCACAGTGGGAGGAAGCTGCCCAGGTGATTAGGAAGGGTCCAGAGTTGGATCTGCAGGGGCCAAGGGAGAAAGGCAACATGAGCAGGGTGCTGTGGAGAATCCTGTCCCAGGCCCTGGTTTTCCCAAAGTAGAGAGGCACTCCAGAGAGGCACAGGAGCTTGCCCAGGCTTCCCCAGGCAGGCGGGCCCAGGCCCTGTTGGCCAGCAGGCTGGGGGCACTGTCGAAGGAGGAGGCCACGCTGGCTTGGTGAACTGGGGAAGTGGGGCACGATGCTGTGAAGCAATTGGCCTTCACCCCCACCCCCATTCATTGTTTCCTGCTGCTGAGAAGTCAGCCCTGTCAGGGGCCAGGCAGTGGGAGGAGGAGGGAAATGTCTGGGTGGGGCCAGGCCTCTGCTGAGTCCTTTGGCCTCCTCTGAGGGCCCCTGGGAAGGACAATGGTCAGAGCTCCCTAGGAGCTGAGGGGCCCCTGGCCTTGGTGATTGAAATGGGATGGCCTCGAACTCTCCTTCGAGGTCAAGTCCTAGAGTCTTGCCCACCCCAACCCTGTGCCTGGGGGAAGGGGGAGGTTGCTAAAATTAGGAGAAATTCAAAGAAGGCCTCCCATGGCTTCCTGGGAGAGGAAGAAGCGGCTTTGTGGTGGGAACCAGCTTGTGTGCGTCTTGCTCTCTGGGCTGCCTGTTCCCTGCCCCTGGAGTGGGGCCCCCAGGGCAGAGAGGTAGAAGAGGCTCTGGGTTTTGGACTGAGAGCTTCGGCCCAGGCTGAGGGTAGGCCGTACCATGGGCTGGAGGCTCCAGACAGGAAGCCAAAATCCTGGGGCTGGGCCCAGAGCTGCCCGTGACTGTGCAGGCAGAGTGGGCCGTGGGAACAGATTAAGAGCTTGGGCCTACAGATGTAGGAGCCTGGGAATTCAATCTGCTTGCTTTCATTGTGCTCTGGGTGTGTTTTCAGTCATGACTTGGCCTCTGGGCGTCAGTTTCCTCGTCTGTAATATGGAAAAAGAGTACCTCAGGCAACTAGGCCTCCTTTTGAGAAGATGGTGGAGGCAAGAGCTTAGGGGCTGGTGGCCGTGATGACCCCAACACGGAGGAAGTCCAGCTTTTCCTTGGCTTCGCAGAAGGGAGAACCTCTGAACACTCTCTCTGGCCCATACCCTGGGGACGTCAGAGGGCACATGATGCCAGCTGGGTGCCTCAGCCAGAGGGGGGCACTGGCAGTGACATCCTGGGCTACTCCTTGTCTTTTTATTTTATTATTTATTTTATTTTGGGGGGGGTACCAGGGGTCGAACTTGGGGTGCTTGCGCAGCAGGCACTGGAAACCACTGAGCTAAATCCCGGCCCCTTGTCTTTTTATTTTAAAGTGACACCTTAGCTTCAGGTTGGAACTCACCATTCTGATGCTCCTTGGTATTGTTTCCTAGCCTCGTTCAACACTTTTGACTTTGGTGGAGTTTACCCTTTTTTTGGTTAGCTCTGAACAGAGGGGTGTGTCTGTCTTATTGAAGCCTCTGTGGGCTGAAAAATGGGAGTAAAGAGGCCCCAGGGCCCCGGCCAGCCCCCCACGCCTGTGTTCTCTGCCCGCAGATGTGTACGCCCAGCAACACACCTGCCACACCGCCCAACTTCCCCGACGCACTGGCCATGTTCTCCAAGCTTCGCACCTCCGAGGGCCTACAGAGCAGCAACAGCCCCATGACGGCCGTGGCCTGCTCCCCCCCTGCAAACTTCAGCCCCTTCTGGGCCTCCTCCCCACCCAGCCACCAGGCGCCCTGGATGCCGCCCTCCTCTCCCACCTCCTTCCATCGCCTGCACTGCCCACAGCCCACATGGCCGCCCGGAGCACAGCAGGGCGGCACCCAGCAGAAAGCCATGGCGGCGATGGACGGCCAGAGATGAGACTGGATGCCGTCGGGCCCTGTGCTGGAGTGAGGGGGCAGTCTGGGGTTGTGGGGACACAGGAGGGCCAGGGAGGGGGCCGCAGGGGGAGGGTGAGGGGTTTCCTGAAGATCGCACTGGAAGATTTTATAAAAGAATGGGGGGGGCAGTAAACTTCGTGGGCCGCTTGGGTCCCTCAGGAGTTTTTCTTTGGGCAAGTTCTTTTCCTCTTTTTAATATATAACTATGATATATATAAATATAACTAATGTATATGTGAGTGGGGCCGCACACCTGGGGTGCTGGGTAGAGGGGAAGGGCCAAAAGAGTCCCCTGAAGTCACCTGCGAACAGGAAGAGCCCCATTGTCCCTGCCTGGGGCTGCAGCCCTGAAGGGTTCCACGGGGCTCCCTGCCCCCAGCCTTCACTGCTGTGTCCAGGATTCTCCCCCCACTCCTTTTGCCACCCTCCATCGCTGGGTATGTCCCCTGGGTGGCCTTGTAGCTACTGTCACCCTGTCCCCAGCTGGCTGTGCACGGCTCTTAGAGAGACCTGGCTTGAGTCAGGCCAGACTCTGTGGTGGGGGGCCTCTTCCCTTGTCCAGGGTCAGAGGACATGGACCCGGTAGAGCTCACTTTCGGGTTGACTTCCTAAATCAGAATCTCATCTCACCAGGGTGAAATTTTAATTTAAAACCTTAAAAGAGACTTTTCTAACTTCCCTGGTTTGCAGTGCTTTTATTTACCTTGGTAGGGAAAGCTGAGTCTTTGAGAAAGGGTGAGTGGTGGTCTGGGTGTGCTGTGGTCAGGGGGAGGGGAGGGGACCCCATTGGCGATTTACTGAAGTGGATGTTTCTGGCCAGGGCTGTCTGTTCCAGGGAATTTGGTACTACAGGTGGAGCAGGGGCGGGTCCTGACTTGGTTGCCGTTACCCTCTTGCCTTTGTGACCCTTGTCCACGTAGCCTGTAACAGCAAAGTCCTCAGCACTCAGCCTGGTGAGGCATTTCCATCAGCCATGGAGCCAGCTGCCCATTCTGCCTGGCGGTCTCCCATCGGTCACTGCCCAGAGGCCCTCCTGGGCATCCTGCGGCCTGCCCATCTCCACCATTCCCTCCTCAGCTTCCCTCAGAGAGGTGTGCTGCTGGCTGCTGTGTGGCCGTGACTTGAAGGTTGGCCAAGGTGGGTGACTGGCCACCTTGGGACTGCTGGAGGCCCTCAGGATGCCACCACTCAGGGCAGCCCTTTACTCTCCTGCCAGCCTGCCTCCCGCTTCTGTGGTCTGAGAGGGATGAGGGCTGTTGGGACAGAACTGGGCTAGGGGCTTGGAGGAGAGGCCCGAGGTGAAGTGAAACTTGAGGGGCCCAGGGGGCAGGCCCCCAGCTTGCTTTGAGGCTTGGTCATCTCCTCCTGCCAGCAGAGCAGAACTGAGTCCTGGCTGCCCCGTCTCCCCCGTGTGACACATGGCTGTACTGGAAAGCTGGGTTCGTCCTTTCAGTTTTGTTTCCTGATTGGAAACCCCTGAGGCTCCTCCCAGCCTCACCCCTGCCCCTGCCCACCTGTGCTTTCCCAAGCTGGAAGGGGAAGCCCCTGGCAGGCCTGTTGGCGGTCAGGCTGTGACATCGCCAAGGGTGCAGGGACCCAGGTGCAGGCCAGTGCGGGCAGGCAGCCTGGGGTGGCTCCTGGTTCTCGGCATGGAGCAAGCCCTGGGGGAGAAGGGCTGGCCCGCCCTCCTGTCAAGCCAGTGAATTTGGCTTGTAGGCCAGGGAAACTGAGCCGACCTTCTGACATTTCACTGCCACAGTGGAGCCTGGGAGAAACAGGAGCTGAGGTGGCTGGGGTTGGCCTGGCTCTGCCGCCTGTGTACAGAGAAAAGGGCACTGGGCTGGGGGGACCGCTACCCAAGGGGCTCCTCCTCCAGTCCGGCTGCAAGCACAAGGTTACAGTATACAGCTAGGCATGGTGTCTGCAGATCGGGGTGCTCCCTCAGGGAAACCCAACTCCACACAACCCCCTAGCCAGGCCTACTTTCACCCACACCAAGCCAAGGGCGAGAAATCTATTTCTTGGCCGTTTCCTGTTTCCTGCCACTCTTTCCTGTATGATTCTGTTCCCCCTCTTCTCACACCCCAAGGTGAGCCTCCTGCTCCAGACACCCCTTTCCCATCGGAGAGGGAGTGCTGGGAGCTGGGGGTGGGGAAAGCCCCTACTTCCACTCTGGCCACCCAGTGGGAACAGACTGGAGGCAGAAACACTTTTGATGATTCAGGGCTTCCTGGGCTCAGGTGGGGACAGCTGTTTCTTGAGGTTCAGCTATGTGGCAGGGGTGCTGGGGGCTTTTCCTTTGCAGTCCGCTGCCCCAGCTTAGACTCAGCCCCACCTTATTCCTCTGTCACCTCAGCTGGCTGTTTGAGCACAAACTGACTTGGGACAGCATCGAATTCTGCCCTCAGGTTTGCAGCTAGTGTGCAGGTGAGCAGGACTAGAGCTGGACCTTGCACACGTGTCTACTACCCCTAGAAACCTGTACCCCATCTTCCTAGCCATTGGCATCTAGCCTGTGCCCTGAGCCTCTCTGCCAGGGCCTTAGGAGGTGGGGCCAGCACAGCGTGGCAAGAACCCTTCTCAGTGGCTACAGGTTTTGCCTTCCGGCTGGTGGCACTGCTTTGCAGGTTGGGGAGTAGGGGACAGCAGGCAGTTCTACCCTCATCTCCAAGGTAACAGTGGGTACATGACTGCATGGGTCTCAGCCTACCCAGAGTGCCCTGGGCCAGCACCCCCCCCATTAGAGGTCAGCTGCCCTCCCCACCCTGGGGTGCAATGCCCAGCTGTCCCGAAGCCTGACACCCTTAGAAAGCCACTTAAATCAGTTGAGCCTGTGGGAACGGAGATGTAACTTTCAGACTACAAACCAGACCTGCTCTCAGCAGAGCTGGGGGAGCCCCGGAGGCCTCCCACAGTCTTCCTGAGACAGGGCCAAAAAGGAACCTCTAGCCAGGTGTGGCCCTTGCCTGCACTCTGGGAGGCTGAGGCAGGAGGGTTAAAAGTTTGAACCCAGCCTGGGCGACTTAGTGACTTAGCAAGACCCTGCCTGGAAATTTAAAAAATTGTACATAAATAAAGGGCTGGGTATGTAGCTCAGTGCAAAGGCGCTTGGTTCAATCCCCACTACTGGAAAGACCAAAAAAAAAGCAAGCCCAACACCACCTCTTTCCCAGACTTTATTTAGACCTCTGTTCCTTGTGCTGTGGTGGATCTTGGGCCCCTGGTGGGCTCCTTGAGCCCCTCCCCGGGAGGCATATCCATGTTTACCTCCAGCCCTGGGAGGCTGCCCTGCAGGTTGGGGCTGGGTGGGTGGGCCATATCGGACTGGGCCAGACGGCCCACGGAGGAGACAGGTCTGCCTTGTCGGTACTGTGAAGAAACTGCAGGACAGGAGGTCCGGGTTACTCTCCCTCACTCCTGGTGCCCACAAGGACCTGAAGCCCAGGGAGGTGGGAGCAGCCTTCAGCCAGGCTGAGGGACGGGTATTCAGTGCAAGTGTGTGTATGAGCGCCTGAGGACACAGGCCTTCGTAGTCCTTGTGAGTGACGAGTGAGTAGACACGCCCTACTGCAGGGGCCGGGAGCCACTTTGGTGCTGTTGCGCTGACACATGGGGACTGTTTAGGCAACACTGACACACAGAGGCCCAGAGAGTTTTCCTAAGACTCCCATCCTCCTCTCTCCTGCTTCTATATCTGAGGTGCCCTTGGAGTAGACTTAGTGGGATGCCAGGAGATGAAGCGAGGTACCCCCAAGAAAATCACTGAAACTTCTCCCGCAGCCCGTTCTCCATGGTTACCAGCCCTGGCTGTGAGGCCCGACAGTTTGGCTTTGAATTCCAGCCAGCTCTACCACTTCCTAGCTGTGTGTCCTTGTGCAAGTACCTCAGCCTCTCTCAGCTTTGGTTTTCTCGGCTGTAACTAGGGCTCACAGTGGTTCATATCTCCTGACGCTGGCATGTGGATTAAAAGTGGTTTAACTATAAAGCTGTGGAACAGCACCCGGGCAGTAGAAGCCCTTGGTGAAGGCGAGGCACCATCGTCACCATGACGACGTGCCGGTTCCTCTTCTTCCCTCCTTAGCCACAGGCTCTCTCTGGACATGAGTGGAAGGATGTCACAGCACAGCCAGCTTGGCTCTTAACCAGGGGGCCCAGGGGTTCTGACCCTCCTGCATGCATCCACAAGGTGCCATGGATGCGTGACTTTTTTTTTTTTTTTTTTTAGTTCTGGGGAATCAAACTGACCTTGCACTTTCGAG
Source organism: Heterocephalus glaber (assembly GCF_000247695.1). The sequence continues at coordinate 6,153,648 of NW_004624801.1, forward strand.
GCAGGCAGCGGAACCACTGAGCTAAATCCCTGACAATGCGTGACTTTTTTGCAGGTCTGCACCTGTGTTTGATTCGCCCTGGTGCCCAGACTGAGAAGCACTAACCCTGTACCCTCCTGAGGACAGATAGGGACCCTGGGGTCTGCAGAGGGGAGAGACTTGCTTAGTCACTTGGTAGTGATCCAGCCTCCAGGCCCTTGTGTGGTCAGAGGCTCAGGGGAGACCAGAGACTCTGGGGACTTTCCAGGCCTGGGGTGGGGAGGGGGTCCTCCAGGACAGGGTCAGAATGAGGGGTCCCCAGGACCTGGCCAGGTCTCATGCCCACAGCATTCAGACCAAGTTCCTGAGCACTGGCTCCAGGAGAGTGGACACGTGTGAGCAGGGAAGGACTTGGGCCTGGAGCCCGAGACCTGGGTGCAACCTCATCCTAAGTCCTCTTGTGTGAAATGGGACAGCAGCAGTAGCCACCCCACAGATCTGACCCTCAGTAGCTGGATTTTCCCTCTTGCCCCTCAGTCCCATTTTGGCTCCAAAGGAATAAATCAGCATGGGCTGGAAAGGGGGCTGTGGGGCAGGAAGGAGACGCCTGGGCACAGTGCCCAGGCTGTGCAGAGGAGCCCTCCATCCAGGAGGAAGCTGCCTGAGTTGTTGCCAGCCAATATCTGAGCACTCTGAGGCCGAGAGAGCAGCTGGCTGGTGTCCCTGAGGGACTGCTTGGGCTTGTGTTTCGTCATCCCTGAGGCTGAGGAGGAGACCAGTGGGCAGAGTCAGTTGTGAGACACCCAACGGAGAACTCTGGGGACCCACTGGGATAGAGCAGACAGGGCTGCCAGTCTGAATTTGTACGTTTGCCTGTCTGAGCCCTTCATTCATTCACACATGTCTACCCCACATCACCGTCATCTGTTGTTCTTCCATCCACCGGCTCACTCAGGTATTCCCTGAGGACCTGGGTATGTGAGCTGTGAGCCAGGCGCTGGGCGAGCCTAGGACGGGAGGCAGTGGGGAAGCTGCGTGCAAGGTTGTGAGGCATGATGGGAAGTGCCGAGCAGCACGCAGCCTTCAGGAATGGATGGAGGGAGAGCTGGGAGTGGGCATTCAGGGCATGGGAGATCAGGGGGTGGGGGCTCAAGTGCGGCGTTTTGCTGAGCTTTGAAGAAGGGGAGGTAGAGGCTGTCTGGGATGATGCTGTGAATGGAGGCCAGGGAAAGTGGCAGCAGTGGCTTGAGGATGGAGGCTGGCAAGAAAAGATGGGGCTGCCACATGCCAGGTGATCAGCTGAGGCTGGACAGCCATCCTGTCCCGGAAAACACTGACCTGGGGGCCTCTGGAGACATGTGAACATTTTGGGGCAGGGAATAGGGAAGGGCATGACCTATGAAGAAGCAGATGTCCCTGGGAACCCACCAAAGGACTCTGGAGGGCCTCTGGGCTGTGTGAGTACTCACTGTCTTTGGTCAGGATGCCTGGCAGCCTCGTATCCATCCGTCCCTTGTAAATATGTCCATCCAGGCCCAGGAGATCCACCTCGGCATGCTGTGGAGGTGGGGTGCGACCATTACCTCGGCAGTGCCCAGAGCCTTTCCTCTGGTGCTGCCTCCAGGAAAGCAGGGTGCAGGGCGCTCTTGACTCCTACTCCCAGCACCCAATGGTGCTCAGAGCCTACCCTCCCAGGCACTGTGGGCCACACAAGGTGGCGGGCAGGGGTCGTTCTGAGTGCCTGGGGTGGGAGGCAGTGTGGCTGCTGCTGGCCAGGTGGCTGGGATTTCATTCTTCTTCCCGAGAGGGTGAGAGGCTGGGGCCTGAAACTGGGGGTGGTTGAGAAACTGCCTCAAGGCAGAGGGCTGGATGAGGTGATTTCTGGTGGTTTTTCCAGAAAGACTCGGAATCTGGAGCATGTTGGGGCCTCCTCCCTGACCTTCATGGCAATCCGGATCTCCTCGGGGGCGTACAAGGCCTGGGACGGGTGCTGCAGGCGGTTGCGGCGGTAGGGGTAGGTGACAGTGTGGCTGCCCCCGCAGCGCCGGGCCATGGTTGAGCAGGTGTGATCCGCAGAGTTGGGCCCCCTGGGATGCAGACAGCATGGGGTCACTGGGGCGTGCCTCGGGCGGGGCCATCCAGACAGAAGTGGACGGCTCTCCGGGGGTCTCCAGGAGTCAGGCAGGAACAGGGGACCCGGGGACTGTAGGTGGGTGAGCAGAGCAGCCTCGAGGCTGCCACTGGAGGATCACACACACACACACACACACACACCTGCACACATGCTCCACACACGTGTGCACACACATAGGGTGAGGCCGTCGCTTACCGTTTGTAGCAGGGGGAGCTGAGGCAGTGGGCCTGCAGCAGCTGTCGGATCATCTGGCTGCTGGTCTTCACCGAGCCTCCAAAGTGAATCTGTACCTTCTCGATGTCCCACAGCATCTTGGAGTGCATGGTGCGCAAACGCCCGACACTCTGCTCCATCGCTGACTGGTCACCCCGAGGGAGGAAAGTGCTGCCCAGCTTGAGGCTTAGGTCCGGGGCACAGAGGGAGGTCAGTCCAGCGGCAGACAGACCCTGAGGCACTCACTCCCTTCCCTGGGATAAGTGGGCCTGGGCCTCTGGCCCTCAGTGGGACTGTGTGTGGGCGAAGCCAGTATGGGAAGGTTAGAAGTCCTGGGCTGGTGGCCTAGGGCTGGGAGTCCCTGGGCAGCTCTGCCCCAGGGGAAAAGCCCTTTCCAAGTCACCCCTGCTGGGCCAGACTTGCCAGGAAAGGTTTTTCTAAGGGGCCAAAGTACAGATGAAGGGGGCACGAGCTGTGGTCAGTCCCAGCTTCCGAATGTCATCACACACCTGGCCCTATGCACTTGGAAGCCCTGGGGTCCCAAAGAGCCGTACTCTACTGTGAACCACAGCCTTGGGGGCTGGGGGAACCAGAGGAGGGCAGGAGCTGGAAGGACCCTGAGGTGTGTCACTACCAAGCTCGCTCATGGAACCCACCCTCTGGCTGAGTGATGCCCATACCTCCCTTTCCAGGCCCAGGGTTGCTGAGAGGAGGTAAAAAGACCTGGGAGATAATCTGTCTAGGGGCCCCCAGCCTAAGGAGGAGGCTCTATCCAGGGTGCCTCCCCCCGCCCCGGGCTGTCTCTGCTCCACCCTCCCACCCACAGCTTTGCCCATGGTGCCACTGTCCCTTACTTGCGGCTCTGCTGTCGGACCTGCTCCAGCTCAAACACCGTATAGGGGCGGATGGACCGGTGCCCAGGCAGGGCGTGACCCACAGGGGTCACCGGGATGATTCTAGACAGGGACACAGAGAGAAGGGGAGGGTCAGAATGTGAGAATTCCTGTCACCCAGATCATCCGCCACCCACACTCGTGTTCCACCTGCCTGCAAGGCCCACCTGGGACAGAGCGGGGGAGAGAAGGGAGGGAGAGGGACAGAGGCGGGGCAGGAGAGGATGGATGAGATGCACCGGGCAAGGCAGGGGCACTCACCGTCCGGTCACAGGGGTCTCCAAAGGACGGTCGCAGGAGAGGCAGTGGAAGTGAGCCAAGAGCTGCCTGCAGGAATGGATGCACCGAGGTGAGAGGCTGGAAGACTGCAAGTTTGGCCCACCTGGGTGGCAAATCTGAGCCCTGTGTCCTTGAAACTCACCTGCTCCCAGACATGACCTAACCCAAAGCTGGCAGGGTTCCCAGGGCCCCAAAGGTGCCTTGTCTAGGCCTTGGGGGCCCCCTGGTGGCCAAGAGTGGAAATCCTGGGCCTCAAGCCCAGGGCAGGCCAGGTCCCCCAAGGAGCTGTCTCTGCTCTAGGACTGCAGCGCCCTCCGCTCCCTTTCTCCACTGTCATCTGAAGGGGCTTGAGCTACAGAAGTTCTTCCAGCTCTAAACTCTGCCCTCCAATTGTAGGACAGTCCGAGGTGGCACCAGCTGTGCACTGGCAGGAGCTGCTTTTGGGAGCGCCCCAGCCTCCCTCCTGCCTCCCAGCACAGCGTGGCAGCCTCCTGTGGTCTTCCAGTCCTCCTCACCTCCGCATGGCGGCTGCCTCATCTGCCTGGTAGAGGGGAGAGCGCTCTTTGAGCTGTTCCCGAAGTGACTTCCATCGATCCTCCAGCGCCTGCTTCACTGGGTCCAGCTCCAGGCGGTCCAGCTGTGGGTGGGCACAGGCAAGCGCCAGGGTAGCAGGTGGGGTCTGGCAGGGCCCTAGCAGTGGAGACTGGCCCTGCCCAGGCTGCCCTCACCTTCATGTCCATCTCTGCCAGGAGCTTGTCCAGCAACTTCTGCCAGTCCTGCTCCTGCCCACTCATCTTGGCCATGAGCTCCTGCATCATGTGGTTCAGCTGCTCCGTGGTAGCATCCAACTGGACCCGGCTCACCTTGGACGCTAGGGCGCTCTTGTCAGCTTTCTGCCCGGAGAAGGGGTGGGGAGGCCCCGCAGGAGAGAGCCATGGCAGGGTCCCTTCCCCCCAGGCGTCAATCCCTGTTGCCCAGCAGCTTTTCAAGAGCCTGCATCCTCCACTCCCAGCTCCCTGCCCTTCTCTGGCCAGCCAGATCTCCAGGACAGGGTGGCTCCCAGCTGGCAACTCACTACTTCAATCTCCATCTGCAGGTGCTTCCTGTTGGCCTTTTCCTTCTCCAGTTTCTCCAGGCGCTGGTACAGCACCTGGGGCCCAAGCAAGCAGTGCATGAAGAGCCCCCAGCTGGGCGGCAGGGGTGGGTGGGCCAACCTTCAGCCCAGCCTGGACCACTCACATCAATGTCTTTCTGCTTCTGCCAGTGGTCCTCGATGAGGTTGCTGGTGGTGATGTTGAGCTTCTCACAGTCGCCCTGCACCTGCAGGATGGCGCTCTGCACGTGGCCCAGCAGCTCCTCATCCTGGCTCAGAAGGGACAGGGAAGGCACTGTGAGGCTGCTGGGGTGACCACTAGGCGCCCCCCTAATGAGTTGGTCCTTAAAGCACTGCCCAACAGGGAAGTGCACTTCAGACCCCTCCCTCAGTGCCTCAGTGGCACTCACAGTTTCCCATTAAAAGTTGTATCCCCAGTAGGATGGGAGTGTCAATCCCCCACGTCCTTCTGGGCTGGCCTCAAGGATCCTGTGGCCTCTGAGAATTGAGGTGTGGGCTATCATCTCCCCACCTTCCCTGAGTCAGATCTGAATTCAAGTCCAGGAGGCAGGACCCAAGGATTGTGGCTTTCCCCTCCCCCACTGGCAAGCCTGCTCTTTGGAGGGAATCCGGAAGGGGTTGGGAAGACTGGTGTGGCCAGGTGAGTCCGTGACTCCTGCAACTGTGCCTAAGTCCCTGTGTCATGTGGCACCCGCCCACCCACCTACCGGGCCAGCTCTTCCCACAGTTTCCTGTGGCCAGAGCTACTTCTGCTGCTACCCTTGCTGTGGAAGGATTGGGGACTTTGTTTTGTTCTGTTGTTTTTTGAGACAGGGTCTTACTATATGTAGTTCATGCTGCCCTTGAACGCACTATGTACCCCAGGCTGGCTGTGAACTCCTAGTGATCCTCCTGCCTCAGCCTCCTGAGTGCTGGGACTACAGGTGTGTGCCACCAGGCCTGGCAAGGACCAGGGATTTTGGTGGGATCTGGCTAAAGGGCACCACAATGAGAAACTGACCAGCAAGACCAAAGACCTCGGGGTGGGGAGGGAAGAGCGCAGTCAGCCACCACCTCCCCTGGGGACTGTCTGGCTGCCCCAGGAGGGAGGGGAGTGCAGCCCCACCTGGCTCTGAAGCTTGGCCTTCCTGGAGGGCCGGGAGGCAGCCAGGTTGCTGACCATTTCCTGCAGCTGCTCATAGCGCTGCACCAGTGTGCTGACCTGGTGGCTCAGGTCCAAGCTGCAGGCTGGGCAGGTGGCCTCGGGGTGAATCTGGCTGGGTGCCAAGATGGTCAGGGGCTTGTGTGGGGTGATGCTCAGGGACAGCAGTGTGGAGGAGGAGGCCAGCATGCTCTCCATGATCGTCCTGAGCTTGTCTAACTGTGAGCAGGAGAGATGCAGGGGCCAGGGCTGTGGGTAGGTCACAGCCCTGTGCTGTCCACGCCAGCCTATAAACACTCAGGCTCTGCTCAAGCACTGGGATGTGAACGGTGGACTTGTACACGCTCTGTCCACAAGCATGTGCATAACCAGCAGTGTGACCAAGGGATCTGACAACCACACTGTACTTCAGGGGTCTCTCCAGGCCTGAGGGGTGCAAGCCTGCCCCTCAGAGAGCGGCTCAGTCTGGCTCTCCTGCTCTCCTCTGCATCCCAGTTCGAGCGAGCTGTTGCTCAGGATCGATCCCAGTTGCTGGCTCAACAGCAACCAACCCGGACCTGCTTCTTGGCTTGAGAGGAGTGTAGCTGACCCGCACCCACTTGTCTTGGTCTGGGTAATGAAGCTGAAAGCCTCCACACAGCCACCTGGGGTCAGGTGTGCGAGACAGGCAAGCTGATTGGGGGTGGGATGGCAGAGAGGTATGAGAGGCTGCGAGGGACAACGTAGAAAGGGACACAGATGTGCACAAAACCGGGCCACAGGAAGATGGAGGGAGTGGCTGTGGTCTGGGGCGGGCCTGAGGTGCAACAGTCCTCAGTACTGCAAAAGAAAGAAGGAAGGAGGGGGAAAGGAAGGAACGGGAAAAGAAAGGAAATGAAATAACTGATACATGCTAAAACATGCCTGGACCTGAAAACATTACTAAGTGAAAGAAGCCAGAGGCAAAAGGCCACATATCACAAGACTTCATTTCCATCAGATAAATGTCCAGGAGGGGCAAATACGTAGAGACAGACGAGGATGAGTGGTTGTCAGGAGCTGAGGCTCGGGGCTGGGGATTTAGCTCAGTGGTTCTGGTGCCTGCCTCACAAGTGCAAGGTCCCGAGTTCCATCCTCGGTACCAAAAAAAAAAAAAAAAAGGAGCTGAGGCTGGCCTGTGTGTCTAGGGGAAGGATGGAGGGAGAGCCACTGCTAAGAGGTACAGGCCTTCTTCCGTGGGGATGAGACGCCTTAGAATTACAGCGTGGTCATGGTTATACAGCTTTGTGAGTGCACTAAAAATGCCTTCATCATTTCCAAAAAGGGCACGATGTGTAAGTGATGTAACGAAACAGATTCAGAGGGAGGTGCCCAGGCCTCAGTACCCTTTGCCCTTGGCCTCAGAGCCGGCCTGGCATCTGGAGGGCCTGAGCCTTACTCACAGTTACTCACCCATGGGGGCCTGGTCTCTGAGCAGAGAGAGGCCCTGCTCACTACCTGCAGCCAACCCATGGAATCCTCACCTGATCCTGAAGGTACAGGGAGGCTTCAGCCACCGAATTCTCCATGGCGGCCTTGCCTTGCTCTTGACTGTCCCTCAGATCAGCCAGCTCCTTCTCAATGTCAGTCACGGTGATTCTGTGATGCAAGAGAGACTGCCTGGCTCTGGTCACTGCCAGCCCAGAGACCCAAGCTGGTGGTGCAGACCCCTAGCTGTGGGGGGTACAGGACAATGATGGGGCTCACCACCCCTGGCAGCCCTGTCTTGGGAGTCCTGGGCCCTGCTCCTGTTCCAAAAGGGGCACACAGTGTGCTGCCCCGAGGCTGCTAGACAGTGGGACAGGGCCCTGCACAGCAGGGGCTCATGCGGGTGGCCTTGTCTGCCTCAAACTGGGGACAGTGTAAGGAGTAGCTTGCCCCTTCAGCCCCAGTACTGAGTTGGTGTAGGAGAACTTCTACCAGTTCCCCGAATGAGATGTGGGCAACCTGAAGAGCAAGTACAATCCAGGTCGCAGGCAGAGGTCAGTTCAGGGCACGAGGAAACCGAAGGGTGCCACCACCTCCCAGCCTGAGAGGGTGTCGCCAGTCTGGCAGCTGCACCGGGTGGGACGTGTCACCTGAGGAGGCCTAGCTGCAGGGCTAGCTGACCAGCCTTCAGCTCCTCGCCTGCTACCTGCTCGCCGTCGCCCTCCAGGAGCCTTTGGACCTTTTCCACCTGCAAGCCCAGTGGAAGAGGAGAATCAGGCAAGCCCGAGTCCCCACTCCCTGGCTGTAGCCCTGTAGCCCAAATGAGCCCCTCTCCCGTTCTCTAACCCCTACCCAACCTTCCCTGACAAGAGTCCAGGTTCTTCTGACCATCCAGCCGCCCATCGATCTCACAGATGCAGATAGCTAGCATTGAGAATGACTGAAGATCTAGCCCTCTAACTCCAGAAAGTCCCACATTGGGGGCAACTGCATACTCAACTGTGTGCTAACGGCTTTGGGTGTCCATTTTTAGATCTAGGAAATGGGCATAATACCCAGGTACGCCTCCTAACTGACAGACAGCAGAGACCCAGTGAGACGGCAGTGAGTGGCAAAGGACTGTCATCAAAGCATGAGTGGAAAGGGCTACAAGGCAGAGGAGGCTGACTTTCTCTGACGTACTTTTGCCTTTTCCTGATGAACTTCTTTGGGCAAAGCCTTCAAGGTCTTCATCTGTTCCTGCAGGTCAGGGAGTAGAATCTTCTTGACTGTGGAAAATGGAGGCCATGCTGTCAGAAGGGTTAGATCCTCAGTGGGCTCCCAGTCTCCATTTCCAGCCCACAACAATGAAGTGACCCCAGAGAAGTGGAGATAGCAGTTCATCCTGCTTTCCTGGTGATTGGGACAAGAGGGGAGCAGAGGAGAAGAGAACTGTCTTTTGCCCACAAAAACCCACCCACTGCTTGGGGTCCTAAAGGGTCTTGTGTGCACTGACTCACCACTTCCGTCCATCACTAAAATCTGAATTCTCCTCAGGGCCTAGAGTTGTGACAGGTGAATGTTACGTTTCACTCTTTGGCATTCTCTCTTCCTACCCATCTCCCAGTGTTACTGTTTTCCCTCCCCCAGCAGCTCCCCCAGCTACTTGCCAGGCAGCTCCTCTGACAAAGGCAAGAATCTGCTTCAATCCTACTGGTTTAGTTTTTGCCTTGCCTACCTGTTTACGTGGACCCTGAAGGCTGTGGGAGAACCCAGAAGGTCTAAGAATGGACATGCTATTCTCAGGGGCTCAAGAAGGTGTGCAGCAGCCAGGGTTGAAAAAGATCACACCAACCGAACACAGGACAATGGTCTTTCCTCACCCATCAGTGTGAATAGGTACTGTATCTTCTCTCTGTCCGTCTGGCCAGCTTTCTCCTCATCCAGATCCTTCAGATTTTCCTTCAGTTCCACATAGAGCCCAATGAGCTCTCCCATCAGACGAAATGTTTCCAAGGCCATGGGGAAGTTAGGAGCCAGTTTCTCCAGTGAATTACGTTGCTCACTCTGGGTCCCACTCCTGGGTTCACTTCTTTCTGATGAGACTTGGTGGAGAAAGCTAAGGGAGTCTTGACTCCTGTCAGAGGTGGCATCTTGGTCTGACTCAGTCTGAGCAGGAAAGTCAGGAATTCTGTTTGGATCCAAAGCAACCCGGCCACGTGGATCAACACCCAGGGACCCTGGGCCACCATAGCCTGAATACCCTGGGCCCTGTTGGTCCCAGACAGGATGTTCTTGACCAGGCTGAACTGCACCTGGGTATATCTGGGCTTGCTGATCTGGGCCAGGTGATACCAAATACTGTTGGTCAGGACGTATAGATTCTTTATCTGTACGTGGTGATGATGAGGCTTGACTGGCTAGGAATGGCGACAAACGACCATGCTGTTCTTGTCCAGGAGGTACCATACCACGAGGATATGGGTATGGGTGAGGTGATCTCAAGCTCCTCAAATCTGCCTGGAATGGTGGAAATCTACACAACTCCGTGCCTGGAACTATCAAGCTTTGGTGATCTGCACTGGGTTGTCTCCAACCATGCTGATCCATTCCGGGTTGCACCAAACCACGCTGATCCATTCCAGGTGGCACCAAAAGCACTGAACCTTGTTGATCTGCACCGGGTTGCACTGAACCTTGTTGATCTGCACCGGGTTGCACTGAACCTTGTTGATCTGCACCGGGTTGCACTGAACCTTGTTGATCTGCACCGAGTTGCACTACATCACTCTGATCCATTCTAGGCTGTACAAAACCATGTTGACCTATACCAGGTTGGACCGGTCTATGTGAATCTGCACCAGCCTGTGCCCAAGCAGGTGGATATGCACCAGGCTGCACCCAACCGCTAGGAAATGTCCCAGGTTGCATGAGATCATGCCGACCCATTTCAGGGTGGACCAACCCATGCTGATCTGCACCATGCTGGGCCACATCAAGCTGAGCTACACCAGGCTGTGTCAAACCATGCTGAACTGTACCAGGTTGTATCAACCTGCGCTGATCCAGTCCAGGTTGGATCAAACTATCCTGATCTTTACCAGGTTGTACCAAATCAGGTGGGTGTTCACCAGGCTGCACCAAACCATGCTGCTCTGCACCAGGTTGGGCCAAGCCAGGCCGATATGTACCAGGCTGCCCCAAAGTGCTCTGATTTCTGTCAGGCCAAATCAAATCATGCTGCTCTGTGCCGGGCTGTATAAAGCCAGATGTTTCCAAACTGGGCTGCACAAAGCCTTGTTGATCTGCATTAACTTGAATCAAACCAGGTGATACCAAACCATGTCTGTCTATAGGAACTGGAGACAATCCATGTTGGTCTATGCCAGAAGGTTCCAATCCTTGCTGAACCCCACCAGGAGGGACCAGTCCTCCTTGATTCACACCCAATGTTACAAATCCATGCTGATCTATGCCAAGTGGTCTCATACCACTCTCAGGCATGCCAGGCTGTTTCATACTACATTGGTCTGTGCCAGGAATTATCATGCCATACTGATATGGGCTGAGTGGAACCACACCAAGCTGGTCTGTACCAGGTAGTCCTGATCTTTGTTGATCTCTGCCAGGTACCAATGGTGGCACCACCCCACGCTGATCCATGCCAAGTGGTTCCAATCCCTGACAATCCATTTGAGGTGGCAGCATACCAAGCTGACTCACACTGATGGGAACCACACCAGGTAGTGTAGTGCTAGCATATGGCAATCCCAGCTGATCTATTCCAGGTAGTCCTAATTCATGATGATCTGGCCTTACATAGACTTGGCCCTGGCCAATGGGCTGATCTCTGGCCAAGGGTAAGTCTTGTTGAGCTGGGCCAGTGTGTATATCTCTTCTGGGATACCCTGAAGTAAATTGTTCTCTACTCCTGTGGTGATCTGACTCTGTTCTAAATTGGGGTATAGAAGGTTGATAGAATCTTGACGCATTAGCTTCAGCATGGGCCCTTGTGTGCTGTTCTCTACCAGGAGCAAAGGAGCCTTTGCCCCGTTGCTTGATAGTGACTGCTTCATAGAGGTGGCCCGTGGCACTGGATCCAGGTAAGGGCTGACGTGGCCCACCAGCGGAATCTGGAATGTGGTCAGTACTTGTATACTTGGTGGAGACCCCACTTTGAATGAGGTCACTTGATGTTAAGGAAGACTGCACTTTGCGCTTAGAAAGTCCTAACGCTGTTTCTGAGCCCTGGTTGAACAAGAAGAAGGAAATCAGTCACTATAAGTCAAAAGTACTGTAAGAGTGGAAAGGAAGAAGATCTGATATCTGATTAGGCGGATTTAGGACCCTTGAATAAAAACACTCTTCCCGAGTGAAGCTGAATATAAAAAAAAAACTTTGACATTCTTGGGTTTTTGAGACTCTGTACATTTGCAAATGCCATCATACGTGTAATTTCCTTCATAAAAGACAGGGAAAGCTGCAAATAGGACTGATCTATGGATTTGGACTGAATCTGTAGCTAGAGGACATAAGTAATTAGTTAAATTAAAAATATAAAGACTCCCACTGTTAACAAATTGCTGATGGTAAAGTGCATACTGGGGGGCAAGTAAACCAAACCAAATCAAACAAAACAAAATGAAAAAACAAGCACACCCTTGGATCAGGAAATTCCATAGATGAGAATTTTCTCTATGGACTCTCACAAAAGGATGACAAGACAGACACACAAAGATGCAGTTGGCAGCATTGCTTACGAGAAGAGATTATCAATAGGGCACTGGTGTGCCGGACGTGGTGGCCCACAGCTGTAATCCCAGCAGTTGCAAGGCTGAGGTTGGAGGATTGCTGCAAGTTCAAGGCCAGCCTGGACTACACAGCAAGACCTTGTCTCAAAAGAGGGGCCGGTGTGCTGGTATATTTAAGACACAGACATACAAGGGAATGTTATGGCTCCATTAAAAATTAATAATGGACTATGTTAGAGCTGGGGATTTAGCTCAGTGGCACCATGCCTGCCTCGAAAGTTCAAGGTCCTGAGTTTGATCCTTGGTATCAAAAACAAACCAAAAACAAATAATAGACTATTTCCATTCCAGCCAAGATGAAATAACAGAGCTTTACCCTTCTGTATAACAGCCAAAAAACAAAACTAAAACAAAGATCAACAATTACAAAACACCAGCTTTCTAGACCCTGGATATCAGGCAATGAAGGATAGAAATCCCCGAGAGGCTGGTGAGACAAACAGCATGAGCCTTTCCATTTCCTCAGCTTACTGCCACCATGTAGTTCCAGCCGCAGCACAGGGAGAGGAAAAGGAGATGGAGACCTGCAGACTCCCCAGGCGGCAGAAGTGTGGCTGGGCATTAGCGGAGGTTAAGGCAAGCAGCATTCACGTGGCAGCGTAGCAGAAGGGAGAGGCAGAGCTTCCTCTCTAGCGCTCAGCTCAGAAATTCTGAGCCGCAGACACTGGAGGAGACTACCCACGGCTGGGGAAGGAACTGTCTGCAAGGCTCGGGGAACGGACTCTTACGCAGCCGGGGACAGGATCTGTTTCACCAGCCAGTGTGGGAAAGCTCCTCACTGAGGGTGCAGGGTGGAGCACTGAGACAAGTCCTGCCTAGATGGCAGCCAGCCCTAGGCGGAACCCGCCAGACAAGACCCACCAAGCAAAGCCACAAACGCCAGGCCTGAGAAGACCAGACTGTTTTCAAGTAACTGCACTTGGGAGGATGAGTTCAAACAGATATATAAGAATTCGAGGGCCAGGAATGTGGCTCAGCGGCGCCGGGCCTGCCTGGGTCCTCAGTTTGATTCCTGGTACTGGAAAAAAAAAAAAAAAGAATTCTAAACATATCCAGCCCCGGACAAAGAAAAAGTCACAATGGCTGGTTAGCAGGCACATGAAGAGGCAGGAAAATAAGACCCAGAATGAGAGGACTCAGTCAACTGAAAGCAATGCAATCCAGACACAAGCATTAGAATTAGCAGAGGAGGCCATTAAAACAGGTATTGCCACTCTTTCTTATGTGCAGAAAGTTAAGTAGCAGCATGGAAGGTATTTTTTAAAAGACCTAATGGAGATGAAGAATACAATGAGAGGAAAACTATGCTGGATGACACTAGTGACAGATTAGACATTGCAGGGAAAGAGTTACCGAGTCTGAAGGCAGAACAATAGAAGCAGTCTAAAATGAGATGAGAAAAATAAAAATAAAACATGAAAAGAACATCAGTTAGCCGTTATACACACATACACACACACACACACACACACATACACACAATTGGACCCCCTAGAGAAGGAGCGGACAGAAAAAAAATCAAATAATGGCCAAAAACTTTCCGAACTTGATGAGAACTATCAACTTAGAGATACAAGAAGCTTAATGTATTCAAGCACAGAAATGAAGACAGTGGCACCACGACGCATTACAAATGGCTCAAAATCAGTGGCAAAAAGAAAACCTTAAAAGCAGCTAGAAGGCTGGGGATTTAGGTCAGTGGTTTCGCCGCCTGCTGCACAAGCGCAAAGACCCAAGTTCGATCCCCGGTACCAAAAAAAAAAGCAGCTAGAGAAAAAGATACATGCAGGGTAAAGTTGAGGAGGACAGTGATTGCTCCTTGGAGAGCCAAGTGTGGTGGTGCACACCTGTAATCCCAGCACTCGGGAGGCTGAGGCAGGAGAATCGCTGTGAGTTCTGGGCCAACCTAGGCTACATATAGCAAGACTCTGTCTCACAAAACAAAACAAAAAATCTCAAAACAACATTTGTTCATTGGAAACAAGTAAGCACAGTGGGACAGCACTTTTCTACAATACATGAAAATGTCAACTAGAATTCTATAGCAGACAAAAAATATATTTAAAAGTGATGGAAAGCTGGGCTTGGTCATGCATGCCTCAATCCCAGCACTCGTGACACTGAGGCAGGAGGATCTCAAATTTGAGGCCAGTCAGGCTAGTGAGTTCAAGGGCAGCCTGAATTACATAGCGAGTGAGACCCTGTCTCAAGAAAGCAAAAAACAAAATAAAACCAAAAATGCCATTATTTTCTGTACCTTTCTCAGGAAAGAGAAAACACTCTCAAGTAATGAGGAAACCCCACCAACTCTGACACATCCTGATTTCAGAACAGTTAAAACCAGGGAAGGGAGAAGTGCATTTCTTCTGCGCTTCCCTCTGTGCACCTTGAACAATAAGCAGGTGTAGTTGACAACTCTCCCTCCTACTAAACTGGGGCCATCTGTCCTCACTGCCTTCACTGAGAGCCCCTCTCCACAACCTGCTAGTTCCATGCCGCAATACAATGCAAAACCCTTATTTCTGCTTTCCTAGGGATGTGCTGTGAGGTCGGACATACTCATTTTGCCCAGCTAAAATCAGGTTACATTTTGTGAAACACCTCCCTGAATTGCTCCAGTATTCTGATCCCAAAACAGGAGATATCTAAATGATGACTGCAACCTAAAGGGTAAACAGAGAAAGAGGGGCTTAGGGTAAATGCAACTTGACTTAAAAAAAAAAAAGTAGCCTAAGTAGTTCAGGCTGGCCTTGAACTCATGGTGATCCTCCTGTCTCAGCCTCCCAAGTCCTGAGATTACAGGAATATAATATATTCATTGACCTAAAATACACATCTCCCCAATTCCTTGCCTCAGGAATCAAACCCAACCAGAGCTGTTTAAAAGGCTTTAGTTATCCCAGTATTCTCAAAATAGATATTGTGTAGTCTTGTCCCCATTTTAGTGCTGGGAATATTACTTTACAATCCAAGAGTTTCTAATCCAGTGCCTTAATCATCAAGGAGTGCACAACAGCGAAGTGTTTGTTCTAGAGGGGAGATTCATGCCCCGCCTCTGTGCCTGTCTTTATTTGTCCTTTTCTCCAGTTTTTGCCTCCAAGGTCCCCATGAGATTTGGACCTTGAATTCCACAAGATAACAAGAAAGGATAATACCATTTCCTGGCCATCTGAAGCTTGTCCAGTGTTAAAGACTTTTTTAAAAACTGCTTTGTCCTCAAAGAAGGCTTAGAAATAAGACTTTCAGGCCTGGGGATGTGGCTCAGTGGTAAAGCACCTGCCTAGCATGCACTAGGCCCTGGGTTTCAGCGTCATGAAAAAAGAGAGAAAGAGAGGGAAGCAGAGAGACAGTTTTAGTTTTTGCTTCTTAGTTCAGCCTATCAGGTCACCAAAGCTTCACAGAGAAAATATCCTTTCCCTTGGGCACGCTATTTCTGTAAGACAACACTTGAATCCTTGTCCGCAAGGCCCTTGGACTTAGTAAAAGTGTCACCGGGAGATTCCTAACTTCTCCCCTTTCACATGTCCCTCAAGTTGAGCTCATTGGCATTTGGATTCATTATCTTGGTCTCAGGAAGCCAAAGGAATTTTCTTTTCTTTGCAGTCTTAAGAGTTGAATCCAGGAGTGTTCTACCACTGGGCTACATCCCCAGCACTTTAAATTTTCTATGTGTTTTGTGGTACTGGGTAATCAAACTTGGGGATGTTCTACCACTGACCTACATCCCCAGGGCTTTTTGAAATTTTCAAATTTTGAGGTTGGTTCTTGCTAAATTGCCCTGGTGGGACTTGAACTTGTGATTCTATTGCTTCAACCTCCCTAAGTGTTGGGATTACAGATGTGTGCCACTGTGCTCAGCTTTTTTTTCAGACAAGGTCTCACCAAGTTGCCCAGACTAGGCTTGAATTTGTGATCCTCCTGCCTCAGCCTCCCAAGTAGCTGGGATTATAGGTTTGTGTCACTGTGCCCAGAAAAGGAAACTTTTTCTCCTTTTATTTTCCCTTTGCAGTGCTAGAGATGTAACCCAGGGTCTTGCATAAGCCAGGCAAGCACTCTACCACTGCGCTTCACACCTGAGCCCCTTATTAAGCAAGAAGTGACTAGAGCTCTGTGGGTGAGTCTTTCACTATTTGTCACCCAAGTCCTGGAAGAGCACTTTCCTTACGCTTGGGAACTGCTCTGCAGTCACTGGACGCCACCCGTGGAGGATTGCAGTCGAGCTCTTTCCTGGGATAGGTTACCCGAACGTGAGGTGCTGCTCTCTATCCATCACCCCCACCCTTCGTGCTCCCTCTGCCACTCTCGCTCTCTGCTCATGATGCGTGCAGAGAGGCATCATGACGGCCTTTGAGTCACCACCACTCACTGAAACCCACACGGACCTTAAAGCCACGTGCTGCCAAGTCCCGACTTATTCGAGTTCGAGGGTCCCCCGGCCACGCACTCGTAAAGATTGGGGTCTGAGGCATTCTCTGACCTCCACGGGATGGACTGAGATGCCTCACCTCTTTCCTGATGGTCCCTGCCGTGCAATGGAGGAAGCTGTCCCCACCTACCACACATTCTCCTGCTTCTCAAAAAACAATTTTTTTTTAATGCTGTACTGAGGATTGAACCCAGGGCCTTTGCACTGAACTATATTCCTGGCCTTTCAAAATTTTTTTAAATCTTGAGTCAAGTTTTCTCACTTAGTTGTTGAGTTGCCCGGGCTGGGTTTGAACTTACGATCCTCTTGCCTCTGCCTACCAGACTGCTGGGATTTAAAAATCTTTGAATATTTGTATTTACTCTTATTTGCCTTTGGAGTTGATTTCTTCATTTTAAGTAATGAACGTGTTCCTTACTTTTGGAGAAGTAAACATGTCTAAAGGTATTTATGTGTTTTGTGGTCGTCCTCGGCTGTCGCCTGAGAAAATGTGTTGGTTACTAAAAACAACATGATAGCGGTGCGTGTGTAAAAAAGCTTTGGGGGGGAAGGGGAGGGGAGGCGGGGGGGGAGGGAGAAAGAGAGAGAGAAAACGAACACGTGTACTTACCTAGCCCATGTGAGGTCCTGGGTTTTACCCCTAGCAAAACACACACACAGACACACGCACGCACGCACGCACGCACGCACGCGCACACACACAGAGCCAGCAGAGGGCGCTGTTTTTCAGCGTTCTCTTGCAACTCTCTCTGCTGTTTCCCCCGAGGATGGGCGGGGAGACCCGCAGGCTACCTGGTGAACCCAGTTAGTAAGTATTTGGCGTTCTCCTAGATGAACACTTGGGGCACTGAAAGTTTCACTGATTTTCTGCTGTCTGTGCCCCTGCGTGATTCTGTTTGAGGATCACAGTTGCACAGAGCTGGGGGAATGAGACTGTCAGAACCAAAGGGGCAGCTAATCCAGGTCTGCAGGGGCCATCTGAAAATAACCTAGGTTGACAGTACTCAGATGAAGAAAGAGTGGGGATTTGGTCATTCTGCACACCATCTCAGGATGGGAGATGCAGACCCATGTGCAAAAGTCACCATTAGGAAAAAAAAAAAGTCACCATTAGGAGCCAGGGATGGTGGTGCACAGCTGTTATCCCAGCACTCTGGGAGGCTGAGGCAGGAGGACTGCAAATTAGACTCCAGCCTGGGCAACTTAGTGATTTAGCAAGACCCTATCTCAAAATAAAAAATAAAAAAAGGGACTAGGGATGTAGTTCAGTCCAAAGGCCCTGTGTTCAAACCTTACTACTTTGAAAGAAAACAAAGCAAAGTAAGGGCCGGGGTTTTAGCTCAGTGGTTCCACCACCTGTCTCACAAGCAAAATGTCCTGAGTTTGATCCCTGGTACCAAAAAAAAAAGAAAGAAAATCAGAACTAAAACAAAGCAAAGTCACCATCAGCAAAGGGCCTCCCACAAGGGTTGGTTATCCTGGTCCCTGAACAGCAAAAGGACTTGTGCATTTCAGGAAAGACTGTAAAGGAAATATGAAAAGCTACAAAAGCAATGAAAACTATACTTAGGCATCATTCTCCCACTCAGCTTGACAAAGCTCAAAATACTGGATACTGACATAAGGTGTTAGGAGGAAGGGAAGAGTGTTAAGAAATAAGTTCTTAGGGCCAGGCATGGAGCTCAGTGGCGCCTCGCCTACCTGGCAAGCAGAAGCTCCTAAGTTTGATCCCCAGTACCAGAAAACAAAACAAAACAAAAAAGAAATAAGTTCTTTCCTGTGTTGCTGGAGGAAGTCTAAGCTGAAACGATGTCCATGGAAGGCAATAGCTAGTTAAATCAAGAACACATGTCCATTTCTAGCCCTTTATCCTATTCACATGTGTGAATGTCATCTCGGAACAATTGTTAGAAGACTGGAAAAAATATGCAAGATACCCAGATATGGAACTGGTGAAATAAATTAGGAAAATCCATATACCAAAATATTGTGCAGTGGTAAAAAGATAGAGGTGTGAGGAGCTCCACTCAGATCACCACCCAGGACCCCTGGTTCCTTACCACTTGGGAGGCCTTCCAGCCATTGGCAATTGCTTCCTCCAGCTCTTCCCAGGTGACCATGGTCACTTCTTCTCCGCTAGGAACCAAAGTCAGTTTCTGGCCCATGTATTCCTGACAATAAAAGGCAATACATATGCAGCCAATGAAGAGCTGGGCAGGGATAGAAAGGGCTTGCCCCTGCATCCAGAGCCAGTGGGCATGCAGAGGGACGTTGGGACAAGCCCTAGTGAGAAGTCAGGCTGAGAATATCTCCCCCTGTGCTCCGGAGGGCGCTCCCCCAGAGTGGGCTGACACCCCCATGTTACCAGGAAATCATCGCGTTCTTTGATTAGCTTCTCAAGTTTTTCTATGCGCTGGAAAACTTCCTGGAAGGAGAGTTCAGAGATGAGCATCATGCATCCCAACTGGGGCCCCTGCACATATGCACATGCACGCACACACATGCACACGCACACGCACACTCACACTCAACTGGAGGGAACAGAGGAAAGGAGGCATGTGTGTGGCTTTGGGGGGAGGGAGGGCTTCTAGTTCCTACCCGGTTTTACCTGGCCTGCAGTAAGTCTAGGCTCCCAGTTCTTTTCTCAGCCAACAAGAGGAGGGAAGTAGGGTGCCATAGGGGTGGTAGGGGGACAGTGTGCCAAAGGTCAGTGCTATCTCAGGGGTGAGAACTTCTGGGCCTAGGGTTCATCTCACACTACCCCCTACCCAAAGCTGCCAGCACAGCTGCACGGGGCCCACTTTGCTTCTCAGGAAGCCAGTACCAGGGACTTCTGCAGTGTCTACGCCATTTAAAGAGCAAAGCCCTCAAGAGAACCCCTGTGCCAACCTCCCAAATCTAGGATTAGATTAAAAACAGAACAAAATGAAACAAATCCCCTACCATTTAAAGTTGAAAAAGAAAAAGGGGTACAGTTCCCAGAGCAAAGAGGAGCGGGTCTGAGGTCACAAGGTCTGGAATGGCACAGGGTGCGTCCATGCCTGGGGCTCCGCTTGCCCCAGACTTGCTCCCCAGTGGCTCCTTCTTTTCCCTCTGGGTTGAAGTGCGAGTGTACACTCATTAGACAGGGCTTATTCTGAGCCATTTGTGTGGCTTCTTCCCCCAAGAAAACCGAGGCCAGGTGAGTGTCCCCTGCCTGCCGTATCTTGTGTCCATAGCCACAGGGCGATGATGTTCAGCTCTGCATCCCAACCTCCTCCTTGTGGACTGGCCTTTGCTTTCAAAGCCCACTGCCTGGTTTTTATTTTTATTTTTAGTGGTGCTGGGGATTGGCACTAGGCACACTAGGCAAGCTAGCCTTTATTCCCCTTAATTCTGAGACGAGATCTCGCTAAATTGCCCAGGGCTGGCCTTGAATTTGTGATCCTCCTGCCTCAGCCTCCATCCCTAGCCCTTTTAAAAATTTTTTTACTTTTACTTTTATTTTTTTCCTAGCCCTTTTTTTTAGTTTTTAAATTTTTGAGACAGGGTATCTCTAAATTGTCCAGGCCAGCCAGGATGGAACTTGGGACCATCCTGCCTTAACCTCCCTGAGCACTGAGATTATCAGCTTGTGCCCCCATGAACAGCCCCCCCCTTCCCCTCCTCCACTTCCTCTCCTTCTGCTCCCTCCCCCTCCTTCCCTTCCTCTCCTTCTCTTTGTGTGGGGATTGCACCCAGGGCCTTCACACCAAGCTACATCTTCAACTCTTTTTTCATTTTTTGAGACAGGGTTTCACTGAATTGCCCAGGCTTAGCTCGAGCTTGCAATCCTCCTGTCTCAGCCTCACAGAGTGCCAGCTTTACCTCTTAACTCATTTTTATTTTATTTTATTTTTTCAGTTTTTTGAAGATAGAGTCTTGCTATGTAGTTCAGGCTGGCCCAGAACTCACTATGTACCCCAGACTGGCCTGGAACTTGCAGCAATCCTCCTGCCTCAGCCTCCTGAGTGCTGGGATTACATGCATGTGCCACTACGCAGGGCTTACTTCTTTCTAAGAGGAATTCACTCTAAGACTATTCTGAGATATTGTCAGCTCGTCTGTGGATTAGCTCAGGTTCTTGGGTGTCCGATGAGCTTTGGAAAAGGAGCAAGGGCAGGGGAGCGTGGAAAGGGGCACCTTACTCCAGAGAAGGGCTCCCTGGACACCTTCACCTGTGGTTTCAACTCCTGTGCTTTTTGGTAGGCTTCTTTCAAAATTTTCACATCTTCCACAACATCATGGAGCAGGTTCATGGGCTGCAAGGCAGAGAAAGGCTGCGTAGAACAGGCACAGGAGGCCTGGCCCGCTCCCCTCCGGGCTCAAACACCCCCCCAAAACCCTACCCCCACTCGGCACCAGCTCAAGGCTCAGCTCCCGCCAGGACTAGGAGGAGTCCTGGGGGACAGAAGGTCTGCTGGTCTCCCTATTTATCTCGAAGGTGCTGACCTTCCTTACATCCTCCTGGACTTCCGTTGACCTTATCTGAGCCTCCTCGGTGTCCGGCATGGACATGTTCTTTACCTCCAGCACCGTGGGGGCCTCGAAGCCTAACTCCGTGGAGGTGGAGGTGATTTGCTGCACCTGGGCGGCGATCACCTGCATCTGGCTGTCCACGGTCTTGAGCTGCTTGGTGAGGCCCTCCACCTGGCTGCCCAGCTCCTTCACCTGGCTGCCCAGCTCCTCCACCTGGCTGCCCAGCGCGTGGGAGGACGACCTGCTCGCAGTCTTGTGCTGATCTTTGGAGTGGTGTAACTGCGGCGCGCTGGAAAGGGTGCTTCGAGAGGGGGCTTGGAGGGCCTCGACTGAGCGGCCTCCCTTGGGCGACAGGGTGTGGAAGTCGATGACAGTCTCTTGGAGATTGAGGTTCTTGAGCATGGCCACAATGAGAGTATGCAGGGCCGTGAAGTTGACGGCGCCCACCTCTGGGGTGCCGATGGCCAGGTCGGCAAGCTCCCTAAGGGAGACCTTGGTGGCCGGCGTCGCAGGCGGCATCGCGATCGCTGTTGGGAGCGACGCGCGCCCCCAGAGACAAAGGCGACCAACACGCCCTCACTCCTCCTCCTGCCTCTGGGGCCTTTTGAGGACCCTGTGAGGTCCCCGGGGCGCCCCTGCCACGCGCCTAGCAGTGCAGGGCAAGTCACAGGACTGAGTCTGCTGCCCGGACCCTGGCCTCTTGCAACCAGTGCCCCGTGCCCTGGCGGGGTCCAACGGGCCTCCCCGCAACCCACGGCCACAGAACTTTGGGACCAGGAGCCCCCGCGCCCCAGGATTCCGCATAAGAATGCTTGCTCCCCCTAGAACCGAATCTCCCCACGCAGAACAATGGCCATCGCTGGCCAGGGCCTCTCCCGAAACTCAGCCTGGGGATCTCACCTTTGACCACACACCTCAAAGATCCACTAATTCTTGTTCAGCAAACTTTCCTAAAGATGGGATGGGGCATTTGCACTAGGAGAACATCAGCCCGTGGGGTGGCCTCTTGAGGTCCAACTGGATTCTGTCCATCCCCTTAAACCTTGACAGCTCAGAGCCACTCCCTCATGAGGGGCCACTAAAGATTTAAGGGACACCATGGTCACCAGCTTTGTACCATCAGCTCCATTGTCATCCCATAGGCAGAGCCCTGTATGGGAGGGAAGCAGGCCTGGGGCCATGGCCCCTTGTGGACAGCTCCCATAACAAGTTGTTTAATCAAGGTGGGGACTTGGAAAAGATGACGGACTCCACAGGTGGCTAGTGCTGCCCTAACCCACCTTATCCCTAAACATCCTCACCTTGCTGAGTGCCAGTCACAGGTCAGTACCAGGCAGAAGTATGTGAGCGGTGCCCTGGACTTGGCAGTGTAAATAAAACTTCCCAGGAAGTGCTCACAAGGCTAAGCTCTTCAAAGGAAACTTCTACGAGTGCCTCTGAACCACATCTTATTTAAGTACTTCACCAACTAAGATTTGTAATTTAGTCCAAGCTGGCACTGTTTTTAAGTGGAGGAAATTTTTTTCCCACCGTATTTCTGATACCTGGTGGCCTCAGGTGGTTTTAGGAAATAACTGTATAATCTTTTGTGCATCTGTGCTCCAATCTTAAACTCAGGCCAGGTGGCAAAGTCTGAGCCTTAGGATCAAGCGCTGCCTGTGTGGGAGTCCGTGGTCCCCTGCTGGGTGAAGAGGTAGGCTTGCTCAATTCTTTTTAGTAACTTTCCCAAAGAATGTCTGAAGACACAATTACTACACCAGCTATGTCGTGCCTGCTCTCTGAACATCACATTCGTCTTTACATCCCCGAGACGTAGTATCTTTTTAAATGCTTTGGTGCCAGGGATGGAAAATAAGGGTTTGAGCTGGGCATGGTGGCACACACCTGTAGTCCCAGCACTCAGGAGGCCGAGGCAGGAGGATGGCCTCGAGTTAGAGGCCAGCATGAAGTACAAAGCAAGATCCAGTCTCAGCATGAACTACAAAGCAAGATCCAGTCTCAAAAAGTAAAAAAAAAAAAAGAAAATGAGGCCTTGGGCTCACCCCAGTGCAAGGCTTAGCATCCTGCCAGGTACATTAGGATTCACTAAATACCACAAGGGTAGCACTTTCTAATTCCAGGTACTACTGTCTATTCTAAATATTTTTTTCTGAATGAGTACATTTAAAAATTATCCTTAGAGATTCAAGAAAAAAGTTAATTGAAATCTAGATGGAATTTTAGATTTGAAAGTGCTTGCCTAACTTGACTAAGAATCAAGTCTCATCCCTAATGGTCCACAGCTCTTCCACTACTATCATGCTAATTATTTTAAAGACTGGTCTAGCTCAAAGGTAGAAAACGCCCTCCCATGTTTTCCTGACAAAGGTACGTACACTAGAACTGCAATGATGTGATTCAAAATGGTGGGTAAGGGGCCAGAGATTTAGTTCAGTGGTGCTGCTGCCTGCCTCGCAAGCGCAAGGTCCTGAGTTCAATCCCCGGTACCAAAAAAAAAAAAAAAGTGCAAGGTCCTGAGTTCGATCTCCAGTACCAAAAAAAAATGTTGAGAAGGGCTGAGTCAGTTCTAAGTCTTGCAACAGATGTAGCATCATGTTTTTTTTTCTTTGGTGCCGGGGATCGAACTCAGATCCTTCCACTTGCGCAGCAGACAGCGAAACCACTGAGCCAAATCCCCGGCCCTGTAGCATCATCTATTACAAAGACAATTATTACTGTTGGTTCTTTTTTCTTTTAATTTGGACTTTAACAAGGATTTAACTTTAGTGCTTAGGAACAGGATGGAATGTACATTAGATTTATGCCTGGGGTCTCTCTCTACCATGGACTCTGGCAAGCCTTTATTTTCCTTTGTGTCCACTGTGTTTTGCACAATGTGGGTAAGAGTTAGTCCATCTGCCTAGCAGGGACTCTGCAGTGTAGTGGGGACCCAGGAGACAACAAATTCTTTTATTTGCAACTTCAGAGTGATACAGACACCCAGGGATGGGCTGCACTGTGATAACCCCGCAAGGAACAAGGACACAAATGCTTCACCGTTCCATGGCAGTAGGCATGGCAGTTTCTGGAAGAAAAATAGGATTCTCTACAAAAGACTTATATGAGCTTGACTAGGGAGAGGACAACTGGAGAGAAACAGTGGCAGGGTCACTCAGCTCCCCAACCAAGTTCAATATCACATCTGCATTCTCTGGAGCTGAAATGAATGAATGAACATCATAGAGTTAACACTTTATCTGCTTTTAACTCCTCTTCGATATAACAATTTTCAGATTTTTTTGAGGAGTGTGTCTGTAATTTCTGCAGAAGGAAGAGGGTTGGCGATGGGGGACATTTAAGGCCATGTTGTTTATCACTAGCTTGGTCTTCTTTACTACCTGAATGCCCCCTCCCCACCAATCTTGGCAATCTCTAGCTTCACACGACTTCCTGTCCTTCCCTGCAAAGAAACGCTGTGTGTGTGGCTGATGGCACTGCTTTGTACACATTTTCCTTCAGAGTGCTAGGGTGAAAGCAACTTAGTCATCCACTGTGATGTTTCGGAAAAGATAAGCCATGGACTCTCCATTGTGGATTCTCCGGATTGCTTCAGAAAGAATCAAACTGATATCCACAGTCTTTATCTTGGGACACTGAAGCTTCTGGATCTCATGAGGGACAGTATTCGTCACCACCACCTAGTCACATAGCAATAGAAAAGAAAGGCTGTTACTGATGCATGCCTTCAATCGGCTACTCAGGACAGCGAATCTAGCATTTGTACCCTCAGCCCAAGTTCCAAACTGTGAAACTTGGTTCCACTTAGTACAATTTTATAAACGAAACTGACTTTACACAGGAGAAAGGTTACATGGCTCATGACCCAAGTTCTAAAAATGTCATGGTCTATATAAAAAAAAGAAGTGCAATTTTCCTATTAGCAGGAGAAAATTCAAGTCTCATATGCTACTATAGTGCCAAATTAAAGTACTGTAGCAAACCATATATAACAAACTTGCAATCCTCTAGCCTGAGTGCTGGGATTACAGATGTGCGTCACCCACTGGGCTAAGTAACTTATGATTAAGTCATTTTATTATTCTTAAAAACCACAGCAACAAATTTTTACTCAGACCCAGTGTTCCAGCCCTTTAGAAGCAGCAGACCTCATCAATGGAGGACTCCTCGATCAGGCGGGGGGCCTCTGCAGACAGGATGCCATGAGTAGCCATAACATAGATCTTGTAAGCACCTCTCTCTTTCAGGATCTCCGCAGCAGCAACAAAACTCTCAACATCATCAATAATGTCATCCTGCAAGAAGACAGTTAGTAGTAAGGAAGCGCCCTCTGCCCTACTCCAAAGACACACACTTGCTGCTCTTGTCTGCCCCGTTTCAGAGGGTTTCTGATGGTGAGTCCGAGCACATGCCTGGGTCAAAGACTGAGCATCCAGCAATGGCAAGAGGAGTGCCTTGACGGTACCTTGTGTGTTTGGTAGGGAGAGCGGTGAAGCCCCCCAGTCACGTGTGTGTGATATGATGGCTTGAGCAGAGGACTGCCAAGGCTCGTTTCCTTCTTTCAAACTCCTGATTCATTCCACAGAGCCAGTGTCCCATTTATTTTTTTTTCCAAGAGAAAGTGGCATGAGAGGAAAATAGAAGTAAAGTGAGCTACTGTAAACGACCACTGACCCTCTAGCCAGCAAAGGTGCCAATACGTCAAAATCCTGTGAGGCTGCACTGGGACACGTATTCTCATTGGTGACAATGGAACAGCTAGCCATCTCAGGGTCCTAAAGCTGAAGGAGGACTATGGGGCAAGCTGGTCTGAGGGAACCCAGAACCTACAAGATGGAAGGTTATGCTGCTGAATCTTCCTATGGGGCACTACGGTGCTTTTTTTTTGGTATGGGGATCGAATGCGGGTCCTTGTGCTTGCACAGCAGGCGGCGAAACCACTGAGCTAAATCCCCGGCCTCTATGGTGCTCTTTTTATATTTGTAGTTCTACTTGAATCCCTATTCATTTATATACAAATTTCTGCTACATAAATTTCTCCTAAAGGAGTTTTGGTGAGAAAGGGTAGATGATGGATCCACGGAAATCTATCATCGCTACTGGAAACACAATCCAAAGGCAGAAACTGAGAACCAGCAGCATCACGTCTGCGAAGGAAGGCGACAGTGCAGCACCGTACCACTATGATTGCGATGCGTCCTCCCACATCTCCAACCACAGTTATCGGTGGCTTCTCTTTGGCCATCATCACTAGCAAAACAAAACAATCACAAGACCTGGGTTAGGCATGTGGCATAACATGCTCAAACCTCACTCCCTGAAGTGGTGGCAAAACCACAGCAGAGACACAACAATCACAAGGCATGCGGATTCTCCCTCTGTGAACCTAAGGTCTCTTGGAACAGAGCTGCATAGAGCAGTGCTGACTCACAGAAGGAGAAGGCAGGCCATTCATAAGGGATGATCTAAAAATACAGTGACTGTTTAGAGACTACACTGAGATACACTGCCAAGAACAATGAAATAAGGGTAAAGGAGGGGGAATATTTTGAGGATTAACAAGAATGTGTCTTATTATAATAAATGTAAATATTCTCTGTATTTTTTTTTTTTTTTTTTTGCTACCGGGGATCAAACTTGGGTCCTCGCGATTGCGCAGCAGGCAGCGAAACCACTGAGCTAAATTCCCGGCCCTATTCACTGTATTTTTGATCATGCTTTGTATGTAACTAACTTTAAACTTTCTAGTAGCTACATTATAAAGTAAAAACAGGTGAACTTGACAGATTTTACCCAATATATCCAAAACTTTATCATTGCAACATATATACTTCTTTATATTTTTACACGCTAGTCTTTACAGTTTGGGGTATATTGTATACATACAGCTCTTCTCAGTTGAGACCGGCCACATTTCAAGAGCTCAGTAGCTATATGTGACTAATGGCCACCAGCCTGCACAGCATGGGTAGAAAGAAGAGCAGAGTGTGGATCGTTTCACAACACAGAGAAGCAGCACCTGACATCACTCGGCACAGAGGCCAATTGACTTACTGGGCTGTTGAGGAAACGCAGACTAAAAACCCACCAGGCTGCCTGGTCAAGAGGCAGCTGACTTCGCTTTCTCTCTGAGAAGCCTGGCTTGGGGAGTGTAGCCTTACTGTTAGATGCCTGCAGCACTCACACATTGGGCTCCTGGAACTGGGAACCTCAGGACAGTGCTACAGGTCCATCGTCTTTCCCCATTTAACCGGTCCTTAAAGTAGAGGGTTCTTGGAGGGAGGTGGGGAGAGGAAGGGGGTTAAAAAGACTTAAGCTGTGTTATGTACACGTACCAAGTACCCATGATGAATATAATAATAGAGCACTACAGACATGTACTAATCAAAATTAAAATTAAAAAGTAGAGGCTTATCTCACTGCAAAATCTGCATCTGGAAGAGGTCGTGAGAATACAAAGCAAACTAGAGGACAGAGAAAAAGATTAAGAATTCACCCTTGAAAGGAGGTTACTGGCAAGTGCAGTGGCATATACCTCTAATCCCGGCTACTTGGGAGGCTGAGGCAGGAAGACTGCAACTTGAACCAATCTAAGCAACTTAAAACCCTATCTCAAAAATAGAAAAAATAAAATAAAAAGGGCTGGGGACATAGCTTAGTGATAGAGTGCTTGCTTAGCATGTACAAGGCCCTGGGTTCCATCCCCAGCACCAAAACAACAAAAAAGTTAGTAAACTGAGAGTGGGAGAATACTTCAGAAGAACAAGCTAAACATTCTACTCTTTCTAAAAGCTTTTATTATTCTGAAGTATTTATTAAACTAGTAGTGGGGGAGAGGGAAGAATATAATTCAGGGTAATTACACAATTTAGTGACTAACAATTCTAGCTGACTCTCACCTATAGGCAGGGGATACTGCAAAGCACCAGCGCTCTTTTCTATACAACAGCAAACTAGCTACACTGAAATTTAGCACTATCTGGAATAAATACTGGAACATTTTAATAGACAAGTCTCAGAAACATGGACAGTCAAGAAGGTTCCTGGGCTGGGGATGTAGCTCAGTGCCATTGTGCTGCCTGGTAAGTGCAAGGTCCTGAGTTCCATGCCTGGTACCAGGGGGGGAAAAAAAAGGTTCTGAATACAAACATCACCTAAAAGAGGCAGAATTAAGCCATGAGCATTAGGACCAACTTCCTTGGGTTCTATCTTTAAATTACACCATTTGTGTAAGTGGCTATATTGAGCTAGCCACTTCTTAAAGAGATGTGGTCCCTTTTCTCGATCTTTTTTCTCTAAAAAAATAGAAAAAGATTGCAAGTCAATGAAAGATCATCAAAGATCAACAGAAATTCAGCTCTAGTTCCACTGAAGAAAACGTCCACATTTTCATGTTTCTTTTTCTACAACTCTATCTCCTCCCAAACTATTGTTAAGCTGAGATGAAAAGCTGAGGCTTGGCCACAATAGAGGCCTGAATGGACTAAAGAAAGTCTTTCTCCCCATGTACTCATTCCTTCTGCATATCTGGCCTTAGAATCTGGATAAAACTGAACACATAATTTGGTGGTTCCTAAAAACACAGATAGCCTTTATTATAGGGTACAGAGAAATAACAAGTACCTCACAGGCCAAAAAATGTCAACGATTCTTAATAGCTGACCCAGAAAATAAAGCCTTCTAAATTCTAATTTTCCACAAAAGTACTGCATGCTTGTGATAAAGGCTGAAGACAATGAGTACTGAAGCTACCCTGTGTTTAAGATTCTTTATCTCCATTTTATCAAAACAACAAAAACAACAACAAAAAACCCCACACAACAGAATCAAGTTTTTTTTGTTTTTTGTTTTGGTGCCAGGGATCGAACTCGGGTCCTTGCGCTTGAGAATCAAGTTTAAGAATAAAATGAACTATACCATGTTGCTTTTGGCCAGAAGTCACTGTTAAAACAATACTGGCTATGTCTGGGTTTGGTGACTGAGGCAGGAAGACTGCAAGCTCAAGCTCACCCTGTACAACTTAACAACTTAGCAAGACTATGTCTCAAAATAAATTCTTTTTAAAAATGGGCTGGGAATCTGGCTCAGTGTGAAGGCCCTTGGTTCAATCCCCAATGGGGGTAGGGGGGAAGGCACTGGCTATGGTTAAAAACATCTTCAATTAGGGCTGGGGGTATAGCTCAGTGGCACCCGAGTGCAAGGTCCTGAGTTCGATCGCTGGTACTGGGGGGAAAATAAAAAATCTTCAATTCATCAAATGACTTCTAGTGTTTTTCTTAAAAAAGCAGGAAGTTGTCTTTTGCTTTTAAAATTGGTATTTTCCGAACAGAATAATTCTGTTTTCACAATGTCCTTAAATTACAACAGGCTCAGGCACACTTCCACAGCACAAGCACACACACTCCTTCACCCATTCCCGGGAGTCAATTAGCCAAAGCTTCCTCTGCTAAAACAAACAGCAAAGGGGACCATGGGGCATTATTCATTCCCTATATCCTCAGACCTCAATCTATTTCTAGCTCAAGGGAATGCCAAACTTCACCAAGAGAATATGGGAGGAAAGAGTGACCTGTGTCCAGGCTCGACCCCGCCTATGTGCAAACAAGGAAACATAATTTAACAGGAGTGCAGGAGGAGCTAATAGCCATTTTTAGTTTAGTAGTGAAAACCACTCTTGTAAAATTAACAAGCCAGGAAAATCAAGCCAGAAAAAGTGATTTTTCTTTCATTTTCTGTGATCTAAACTCTTCATTTCACCATTGTGACAAATAATGACCAGTCTGTAGCAAAAGTATTGACATATGACATAAAATTTTTTCAAGTTAGTTAAACGTCCTTGCCCATCATCAGAGAGGTATTGAGTCCTCCTCACAAAATAGAAAAACTATGTTCCTCTTCTTCACTTATACAACTTCACTTTTAACAAATTACTTTAAAACAGGGTTCATAACCTGGGCACAACTGATGCTTTGGGCTGCAAAACTGTCCCACGGTAGGACATCAATAGGACTTCTGGTCTAGACCCGCAAGATGCAATATGACCAACCTCCTCCTGGCTGCAACAACCTAAAACAAATGGCTCCAGACATGGCTAAATATTGTCTGGGGACAAAAATCCTCCTGGGTCTAGAATGGTGGCACATGTCTGTAATCCAGTACTCAGCAGCCTGAGGCAGAAGGATTACTGAGAGTTTGAGGCCAACCTGGGCTACATAATGAGTTCAAGGACAGCCTCAACTACACAGTGAGACCCTGTCTCAAAAAACCAAATCGCTCCTGGTTCTAAAGAATGAGTTTGAAGAAGGTGACAAAGTACTACATCTTCCTAAAAAAACATAGACTCCAAAGGTATTTGCTTTTCTTTGGCCTTGTCATAACATTCTAATATCTTAATAAGTGAACGACTGGAATGTAGTTGGAACATACTGGATTATCAATGTATAATAAATACATAAACCATATTGAATTTAGAAGGTACAATTACATATACAAGAAGAAATTTCCTGGTTAAGTCTATGAGTTGGGAATCACAGTAAATGACTGCGTAGCAGCCGTCAAAGTTGTGATGTAAGCACATCAGAGCATCCCCAAAGGAAGGTACTCTTCTACTAAGTCTCCAGGGCATACAAGATGACCCGGAGAGCAATGCACTGTCACCAGCTTACCTAACAAAGCAACATTCTCAGAACAGAGTACCACTGTGTAAGGTTCTGTGACAATACAGCAATATCTACCAAAGTAAGCTCTGACTCAAGCATCCTATTTGTAGTTTATTGTGAACTAGATTCAGGTGCTCATGAAAGGGCCTAAGTCCAGGTAAGTTACATGTCGTGTTCAGTGGTAACTGAGCATATGCACAACAGGGCCAAAATCAGGCTTCTAAATGCCATTCTCCACCAAAGGAGTCAGGGTTCCCTGGATCAGTGGCTGATTTGAGGGCTGAAAAACCACAAGAACATAGAGTCTCCAGTTATACCAGAAAATAGGAAGTATCAAAATAGGACTGGACATGTCACAAAAGGACACAAGAGGCAGATTGACAAGGTTCTCTTTGGCCAAGTATGAGACATTCTGAGCATCAAATAACAGCAAAGAATTATAACCCACTGAATAAAAGAGGATTCTATGGACTCATATAAATCCATATAAATGAGTAGGGAAGGGGGGAAAGGTTTTTCTCACTAGAATGTCAACCAATAAATGCAGAAGAAATGATGGAGTTGGGAAATGACCATCTGAAGCTGAGTGCAGTGGTAGGCACCTGTAGTCTCAGCTGCTCGGGAGGCTGAGGCAGGAGGATTTTGAGCATCCATTACAGATCAATCTGGGAATAGTGAGACCATCTTTAAAAAGAAACAATTTGTCAACAATCAGTAATAACTGATTCATTCAGGCAAGAATTATCAGTGAATGCTAAATTTGTTTTTTGTTTTGTTTTTTGGTACCAGGGATCAAAGTCAGGTCCTTGCGCTTGCGCAGCAGGCGGCGAAACCACTGAGCTAAATTCCCGGCCAGTGAATGCTAAATTTGATAAGAGTCAGGATAATTAAAGAGTCTTAACAAATGACACTATTAATTACGGGGTGGGGGTGGGGTTTCCACGGAAAAACCTGCCAGATACTGCCTTAACCAAGCAGTCAAAATCAACATCACTGGCAACAGGACACATCACATTTCCTGTCACATTCCTGCCAAAAACCCATGACCTGAATCTAACCATGACAACATAAACAAGTTCCAATTAAGGGGTAGTCTATAGAATAAATAATTGGTCTGTACTGTTCAAAAGCATCAAGGACAGAAGAAACAAAGAACAGAGCAGCCATTCCAGATTGAGTGAGACTAAAGAGAAATGACAGCTGAACGGAATGTGCAGCGCTGGATTAGGTCCTGGCCCAAAGGAAAAAAAAAAGTTTTTTTTTCTTTTGTTCTAAAGGACATTGGTGAAACTTGAAAAAGGCCTGTGGATTAGAAGACAGTATTGTTAACGATGTTAGTTTCCTGAATCTGAGAATTATACTGTGGTTATCAAAGAATCTTTTGTATTTAAGAAATATACACTGAAGTATTTAGGAACAAAGGGGCATTAAACCTGCAACTCACTCTCAAATGGCGCGTGTGCGCGCGCACACACACACACACAAATATATATGTATATATAAATGTTAAGTGAGGTACTCTAGTAGTGAAAAGTATAATACACATCTGTGTTCTGCCTTCATCTTTTCTCTAAGTCTGAAGATAGCTCAAAATAAAAAGATAAAAAACTAAAGCAACAAAGTATGCGCATGGCACCAGTGGCACATGCCTGTACTCCAGAAGCTAAGGCAGGTTTCAGCCCAATCTGAGTAATTTAGTGAGCCACTGTCCCAAAACGGAAAATAAAAAAGGCCTGGGGGTATAGTTCAGTGTGAGGCCTGAGTTCAATTTCCAGCATGAAAGAAAAGAAAAGAGAAGGGGAGGGGAGGGGAGGGGAGGGGAAGGAAAGGGAAAGAGAAATGGAAAGGGAAAGGGAAAGGAATGAAAGGAAAGGAAAGGAAAAGAAAGAAAGGAAAAGAAAGAAAAGAAAAGAAAAAAAAAAGAAAAGAAAAGAAAAGAAAAGAGGGGAAGAGGTTCTGAAGTCTCACTTCAAACCCTGGCTCTACCAGCTCCTGGCGGCTGTGTGACTGTTTCTTGGTCTGTAGAACAAAAGCCCCTACATGGAGGGCTGTGGGACCTTCTGATGTGCTTAGGGTACCTTTTGGCATACAATATGGGTTCAACAGACACTTACTCTTATTGGAGCACTGTTTTTCACAGCCAAAGACTGAAAAAAACCTATGTGCCCATTAACAGGGAACTGATTAAAATAAAATATGGTAGGGGGCCAGGGATTTAGCTCAGTGGTTCTGGCGGCTGCCTCGCAAGTGCAAGGTCCTGAATTTGATTCCTGGTATCCAAAAAATAAAAAAGTAAATAAATTACGGTATATCCATAATATGGAATACTATGAAACTGTATTGTTTGGGTTTTTTGTTTTCTTTTTGTTTTGAGAGAGGGTCTTGCTATATAGTGCAGGCTGGCCTTGAACTCACTATGTAGCCCAGGCTGGTCTCAAACTTGTGGCAATTCTCCTGTCTCAGTCTCCTGAGTGCTACGATTACAAGTGTGTGCCACCACACCATGCTGAAACTGTAAAAAACCAAAACAAAACAGGAATCTGTATTATGGAGAGGGAAGGAGTTATTGAATGAGAAGAGCAAGGGGCAGAATGATATGTATAATATAAAATCATTTGTGTGGAAATGACAGAAAGAGAAGTACTTGTTTGCTTATACATGTATAAAGATTCTGAATAGATAAGAAAGAAACCAAATGTATTAGAATAAAGGTACTAAAAGAGAGTTTGGGGAGGCTTTGTATTGCAAAGGACTCTATGCTTTTTGAATTTTGAAATATGTGACTATATTACCTACGCAAGAATTTTAATTATGGAATCCTCAAAAAGCAAATAAAATACTGATAGCAAAAATTAAAATTAAAAAAAAAGTGAACCCAAGCATTGTGCTACACATTTGTGATCCCAGCTACTGGGGAGGCTGAGTCAAGAGGAATACAAATTGGAGCCCAGCCTGGGTAATTCAGCAACTTGGCAAGACCTTGTCTCAAAAAATAAAAAGGGCTGGAGATGCAGCTTAGTTGGAAGCCCTGGATTCAATCCTCAACACCACAATAAAAAAAGTTAATTTAATTTAAAAAGTATAGTACTTGTTCCTTGTATATAAAAATCTCCAAATTTGAAAATGACACAACAGGAAATTAATAGGGTGAAAAAAATGAGAATGCTTATATTTCAGACTTTAGGCAGTCTGAAATAAGCCGTCTGAGGCACAACCATTCTATATTTTTTCACCTTGTTAATCTCCATTTCTGAGGCATTGGTAAGTAGATTTTTATTTGTTTTTTGCTTTTGAGACAGAGGTTCACTATGCAGTCTAGGCTGGTCTCAAACTTGCAGCGATCCTCTTGCCTCAGCCTCCTGAGGGCTGGGATTATAGACATGTGCCACCATGCCCAGGGGTAAATAGATTTTTTAAAAAATTGCCCTCCTTTGAAAACTTTAAACATACTATATCTTCCAGTACAGAATCCTTTCTTAAATCACTCAAAAGTCTATGGAAGTAAATTACTTTCGTACTGTTGGATCAATAACAGCAAGGTGGGAGGGTATTAGGTCAAAGAGCTGCATTACTCAAGTGCTCAAGGTACCTGATAGCCACAGCTTGGTACATGATCAATGGCTACTACCAACCATCTCACCAGACACACAGGCTTCTGATTTCACACCATCACACACACAACTGTTTACTAAAGTATATATGCTACCCACACTAGTTCAACCATTCTTAACAGTCTGCCAATGTCATAACCTATGAAATCTCTTTTCATAAAAGAGGAAATTAAGGCAATACCATTCAGTTATTTAAAACAAATAAGACAGCACATCCACATGTGTTAACTCATAGCCATTCACACTATTTAAAATGTTCTTCAATTTACAAATAAAAGTACTGTGTAGGGCTAATCTTACATGGCAACTCCAGGCCCGGGTGCACAGTAGCATTTTTGACCATTGGGGGAGAATGACGCCCATCATCCATGTCCAGCTCTGTGCACTGAGCTTCTCCGTGGATCACAGCCAACCCCAAACGCAGCCTCTCAGCATATGACTGAGCCCTAGGAAGAAGACAAAGACAAATGATATCACTGTTGGAAAGAAAACCCAAGCGTCACCATATCACTGTTAATCACAAGACGGGAACACCATCCAACCAGGGGTGGTGGCTATGCAGTTGAGGCTGGCCTTGAACTCCTTATGGCTGTGATCCCTGCACTCAGGAGGCGGAGGCAGGAGGACAGCAAGTTCCAGTGAGTTCAAGGGCAGCCTGAACTGCACAGCGAAACTCTGTCTCAAAAAGCAAAACAAAAACAAACAACAAAATAACCATTCAATCTTTTAGGGACACACAAAGGATTTTAAAAATCTGGCCAGAATGTAAATGGCTCAAGGGCATATAAGCTGGGTTCTTGGTTAGTATCTGACTCTAGATGATTTTGCTTCTATCCTTTGTCGAATATTTTTTGCTTTTTTTCTTCTTGATAACTACCCCCTTCCTCCAGCATTCTAATGGACATCTTTAGAAAAACTTTGTTCAAAAAGATGTCTTAAAAAACTATTCCCTAAAAACTGTTCAGAGCCCCACTGATTTCTGTTTCCTGAGACCTGGAAGGAAGAACTTTATTTCCTCTGAGGGGCAAAATGAACTAACTCAGAGCTGTGCTCAGGCCTCTGAGAGGCTGGATATAAACCTGTGGCATGGATGTGACAATGACATGGAGGAAAGCTTGAATCTTGGATTCCAAAACAGCTAATTCTGACTCCAGATGTGCCCCAAAGGGATTCTTATAAATGTCTAGCTTAGTTACCTTTTTGCAGCATCAGGAGACTTAGCTACAATGACTGCATTTCTGTAATTTGGAATCTATATTTGGAGGAAAAACAGAAAATATAGAAAGGTTATAAAAAGAAAAAATCCTGGATGCTGATGTTATACTTTTTTCCTCTTATAACAATGATCCAAACTAGCAATCAAATATGTTGAAATTTTATTCACACATTTAAATTTTTTTCATCATTTAGCATCGCTGCAAAAGTACTACTATATTATAAAAATAAAAAATAATTCAGCCAGGCATAGTGACATATGCCCGTAATCCCAGCACTCAGTAGGCTGAGGAAGGAAAATCGCTGTGAGTTCAAGGCCAGACTGAACTACATAGTGAGACTCTGTCTCAAAACGGAACACAACAAAAAATTCAAAATCAGATTTCATCTTGTTAAATAAAATTTATGGGCTGGCCACATGCCTGTATCCTAGCACTCTGGGAGGCTGAGGCAAGAGGATGGCAAGCTGAAGCCAAGCCTGGGCAACTCAGTGAGACCCTGTCTAAAAAAAAGGGCTGGAGATGAAGCTCAGAGCCAAGGTCCTGGGATCAATCCTCTATACCATCAGTCAGTCAATCGAACAATCTTAAAACCTTCATTCTAGAAAATATAAGCAAATTGCTAAGGAAATCTTAGCAATTTTTAATGTTTTTAATGTCTTTTAAAAATATGATCTTCCATGACTAAATGCTGAGTCTATCTGGCTGCTGCAGGCATTTAGGATGAAGGGAAACAAGCATCTAATGTGCCTTTCAAGACTGAAATCTGATACCAGAAAAAACTAAATAGGATCTGAGGGCAATGGGACGTGAGCTGGTGGCTCCTCACTTCTTCCTGGATGTACTGAAGCAGGAAAGGTGAGGCTCTAAGGTTGTCCACGGGGAAGCTGAAAAAGCCTTGTATTTCCTTTTGGTGAAGATCCATTGTGATAATGTGAGTTAAACCTGAAATTTTAAAACAAAAAATTACAAAGTTCTCCCCTGCAAGTTAATGGCGACAGTGGACACAAACTAGGTGTTCAACTCCTGTCTCCTACCAGAAGACTGAAGGCAGTGATATAATGAACCAGCACAGACTTTTATTGTAAAGCTTAACAACCTTAATGAAGTTAAAAAACGTGTCAAGCCTAATGCCAAGGAACCCAGGACTTTCCACAGGACCAAAGGACTCAAGGTGAGAGAAAAGTACTGTCCTCTACTATTATTATTAGCTTGATCCTGAAAAGTGAGAAAAGAAAAATGAGGTAGAAGTGAAAATATGAATATGGGGCTAATAAATACCAAAGCAATAATAGATGTCAACAATAAAAAGGCTTTTATTAAAAATGTAGGGAGAAATACTGAAGGACCATAGATATGGTAGAGAGGAATAAGAAAGCAGAAGCAAAGTAATATGTGTATCAGAAGAAAAGAAACTATTATAGCACAACCATAAGATGCTGAAGCTTTAGAATAATTTCTTTAAAGTATTCTTACAGGAAAGACATAGAAATCATACTCTTATAAGCAATAGCACTAAAAGACTACATATACAAATACCTTGGAAATTGTCAAGAGTCACTGCAAAATTTCCAGAGCAAAGAACCAGTATTTTTAATAACCATCAAACAAAAAAAGCTCAATAATTGTAAGATTACAATTGTAAGAAATCAATTACATTTGATTTACAGGACAGAAATTATGCCACTGCTACATAAATAGAATAAAAACAATGAAAATGAGCTGCCTACAAAAAGGCCAAAGGGCCAAAAGAAAAAGGCCAAAGGGATAGAGGGAGGAGGAAGAGTATATAAACTGAAGAAGTAGTAAAAGGAGGAGCACGGGGTTTAGCTCAGTGGTTCCGCTACCTGCCTCCCAAGTGCAAGGTCCTGAGTTCAATCCCTGGTACGCCCCCCAAAAAAAGAAGTAGTAAAAGGAAAATCCAGTTTTAATGCTATGAACATAAAAAAGAATGTAGCTAAGGCAAACACATATGAAAGATCACACAAGAATGGCAAGCCTGAGAGTTAAAATTTGATAACTAGGTGAAATTAAAAAGTGAAATAATGACTTTAAAAAGCGTGATTTAGGAGAAAACAATGAAATACTATCATTCTAAAAACAAAGAAAAAACACAGTAAAAATTATAATATATACATATTCTAACCAAACTATGCAAAAGAAAATAGATTAGAAACAGTGAGCAATGAACAGTAAAGAAACAGGTCCCAAACTAGATACCTGAGGTAAAAACTAATCTCAAACAGGGAAGGGTCCAAAATTCTAGTGCTGAAAACTCCAGGGTCTCTGTGCACTCACCTGCCTTTGCCAGCATGGATGCCAGGAGCTTGCACACAATGGAGCCCCTCTTTCTCATCTTGCTTTGCTTGCTATAGGGGAAATAGGGGATGACGCCAATGATGTTCCTGGCACAAGAAGTCTTCAGTGCATAAGCCATAATCAGTAGCTCCATCACAGCTGTATTCACATCTCTGGAACAGTTAACATTTCCTTTTCTGAGTGAATTAATGTATTAACTCTTAAAAAGGATTTCAACTTCAGCAATGTAACACAGGCTGCCAAGATGGATGTTAAAGACATTCTACTATCAAGTCAGCTTAGGATAACACCTCATGAATGCAGTGGAGAGCTCTTCTTTTTAGCTGGGTGCATCACTTTTCATCTGTGGTTACTCAAACCCACAGGACACTTAACCCTTGCTCATCTGTGTCAGTGATGCAGTCACTTGTAATAGCATACAAAAGCTGCTGGTGACTGGTTACCTGATACTTGCTAGCATCCTCCCAGAATTCAGACTCAGGCCAGCATGAATGCCATGGGAAATCAATCTGTCATCTACTTAGCTGTCATTAACAGAATGACATGATCCGGCACCTGCCTTGCAAGAGCAAGGTCCCAAGTTCCATCACCAGTACCAAAAAAAAAAAGAAGGAACAGAATGACATCTCTTGTGGGAGATGGAAGATGAGGAAGTTTTGGAACTTTTCAAAAACTTCTCCTGTCCCTTCTTGCTGAGACAGATTCCTGACAAACATTATGCACAGAGAGAAGGAAGTATGATCCTGAAAGGTACATGAAGGAAAGGCAAGATTCAATGGTAATGGATGTGGGGCTGCTGCTCTTTGCCAAGGCTGGTCAACCCGAGATGGGCTCTTTTCTTCTGCAGGTGAGGGTTGTGAAGCCCTTTAGGACACTCTTCCTACAACTACCTGTACTGCAGCCTCTTCTGGCTCCACCTGGGATTTTCCATGAGTCCTCAAACACCTCTTCTCTGGGGCAAGGAATGGGTCTTGCTTCAACAAATCAGTGGGTCCTACCATGGGCACAGCAGGTTCTGCAGGTGCCATTCCTGAACTGACACATAGGAGTAAGGTTGCCCTCATTATGGCAAAGTGGGAACCCACCATTGACCCAGAGGAGACCTAATACATGTTTGGAGCAGAAGTGGCAAGCTTTTTTAACTTGCAAGACAAGCAGGCTATTTCCTTCCAGGTCTTCCAATTTATGTTTCCCCCAATCTCAAAGGCAGTTTATCCAGGAGTGAGCAACTGCAAGGACTCTGACAATGTTTTCCATTTCCACATTCAACTCACAGAATTTCCAAGCTCACCTCTATTTGTATTTGTTTTCACTATTGCAGGAGTCTATGATTAGAAAACAAACAAACAGGGCCGGGGATTTAGCTCAATGGTTTCGCTGCCTGCTGCGCAAGCACAAGGACCTGAGTTCGATCCCCAGTACCAAAAAAATCAAAACCAAAACCAACAAACAAACATAAAAACACCTTTCCCAGAGGACAGGTTGATTCAGGGCTCAACCTCAAGACTACAAAGACATTCCTTTTGGGGTACTGGTAAGTTCCACTCTTTTCCAGTTACCATTTCTTTCCTCTGAAATAAACTAGACCATCTTCCTCCTTCATATCCCAAACTGATAATGTCCAAGCCTGGAATCAGAAGACACATGGTCTTTTGGCATAATGAGGACAAAACAATTATCAAACATTTCCAAGGTACTTGAGAATTCATAACACTCTGTCTGTTCTAGTTCAATCATCCATCCAACAAATATTTATTGAGCAACAGGGGTCGAGCACTGGGGGGTTAAAATAGCAAACAAGGGAGAAGCCATCTCAGGGGAAGGCCAGAGACATAGTTTGGATGAGTCTCTTTTGTTTAATTTATTAAAATACTGAGTTTATTTCACATGTATATCTTAATCTCTCTACCATCTCCATATCTGACCACCACTACTACTATGTCCTATCATAACATTCCATATATATTTATAACCAAGCAAAAGGTGGAGTTTCATCTTTAAAAACTAAATAGGCATTCTGGACAACACATTCTTAGCAACAGAACCTGGACAATATTTATCAAATACAGTCTGAAAAGTTCTCACTTTCCATTATTAAAAGTACAGGCAAATATCAACTGTTACAGAAACAAAAAAAGAAAATTTTAAACTGTGTTTTCTTAAAGAGACTTCCTCCACTGCCAAGATCTTGACTGATGAACTTGGGTTCCACTTTGGGAAGACAACCACCTTTTTCTATACTTGCTTGCATTTTTGCTTTAATGGCTTCTACAAAACTAGGTCCGTTGGGTGTTTTAGGAATTTTTTTCCTGTTTTTTGAAGGCTTTTTGGCCTTTTGATCTTGGTGTTGGTTTTGAGTCTTTTCTATTCTGGTTTGATTTTTGTGTATTTCTGGCTGGACTATCTTGTATATATCTTCACTGGAGCTTTCTCTTCAGTTTCTTCGTCATCAAATCATCTTCTTCATTGTGGTCATCATCATCATCTTCAGCAGCTAATTTTACTTTTTTTCTCCTCTGGAACCTAGCTATCACTTCTGGAGGCAGATCACTTTCCAGATATACTTAAGAGTTTTTCATCCTCTTCCTCTTCTGACTGCATCTACCTCCACAGCTACTAGTGGACACACACTCCATCCTTAAGACCACAGGTGGTCTAATTTCAAAGTCCCCAAGGGAAACTGTTGGCAGTA
Source organism: Heterocephalus glaber (assembly GCF_000247695.1). Next base: position 6,194,052 of record NW_004624801.1, read on the forward strand.
CAGACATTTTCAAAGTTGCCAGTGTTACTTCAGTTGGACTCCCTTCGTAATTCATTGCCTCTGCTTTGACAATGTGAAATTCAACCTTTCCACTAGCCCCTAAACTGAGTGTTCTTAATGATAACTGGTACTCATTTTCAGCATTATCCACCTTAAAGTGATAATTTTTGTCAGTCTTTTTTTTTTTTTTGGTACCAGGGATCAAACTCAGGTCCTTGCGCTTGTGCAGCAGGTGGCGAAACCACTGAGCTAAATCCCAGGCCCTGTCAGTCTTTAGTTACAACCCAAAAAGACAGTTCTGGGGCCTCAGGTGGCTCATGTCTTATCAAAACTCATGTCCCACGGGGTAGTGACACACACTTAGGTGGGAGAGAATGCAGAGTTAAATGACTACTGCTCTAGAGAACAGACACCCAGGACAGAATCACACCAGGGAACAGCACGAATCACTCTGTGCACCAAGGAGTACACTTGACTCAGAAGGAGTGTTCCTCCCAAAGCTTATTTTTTATTTCACAGAGAAGACTTTAAAAAGTGAGATGATCCAAATCAATGCCTTGTAAGCTCCTGAATGTTAAGCTGGAAGCCGGCATGGCCTGCAGAAAATGATATGTATACAAATAAAATATATATAAATAAATGTAAATAAAATATATATAAAATACATATAAAATCCTTGGAGTCCACACTTACAATCAACACCGGATATCAAATACACTAGAGCCAAAGTCCTCCTCCACGGTAGGCTGCTTGTCAACTTTGGCTTGATCTTGTGGTCCTCCTGTCTTAACCTACTTATGTGATACTGTGTGGTCCTACACAGCTCTACTACACTGGATGTGGCCTCTTACCAGACCTCAGTGTCGACAACAGAACTCAAGCTGAAGTTAATTTAGTAGATTCTGCAAGAGCAGCTATCCAGATAATTAGCAGGTTTTTAGCTAGCATTGTCATGGCATTTATAATACACAACTGCCTGCTGTCATCAGGAATGAGGAGCCCACCACAAAGCAGGTCCAAAAGTAAGACCGTAACATAACAAGTAATTTTCGAGGGGACTGATTTCAGGTTTTCTTTTCATTAATTCCAATTTCTTTCATGAGGATTTATTTTCTAATTTTTTTCTCTTCCTGCCCAAAGCCAAGGAAATCCTCCTCAGCCCCTGCTTCCTATTGGTCAGGAAGGTGATAAAGGGGCCTCTGTCACACTGGCTTTATCCATTTACTGAGAGATTAAACTGGCCAAATTGGACACAGACAGTTACTCTGGGCTGGCAGGCTGAGGAGAAATTGGCTGGAAGCTTCTGCTTTATCTGCTCCCTAAGAATGTTCCATGCACATCCAGGCCAGTTCTTGTAGTCTTTGTATCTAAGTAGGACAATCTTAACTATTTTACCAACAGTTCTCTTTTTTTTACCCTAGAATAATCACAACTTATATAAAATAGCTCTGACTGCTCTATCATTTTAGATAGGCACAAACTCGTATGTATTGAGGAAACAGACACAGTGTACACATTAATTAAACTGCTCCAGACTGCAAAAAACAGCACCATAGATGGAAGAAATGGGAACATAGGAATGGGGTAGGACTGTCTGCAGCAAATAAGCTATAAATGGTACTTTAATGTCTTCTTTACACCAACATGCTAGTACTTGTATATAAACATGAAAACTGTCCTTCAAAAAAATACTTTGTCAGTTCATTATTGTATTTAGTTCCACTGCTCCATAGATTTGGAATGTTTTTGAGTAGTACATACAGTTCAACTACCATACTACACTTGATCTTAGCCAAAAGGCTGAGAAGCGATGCTCAACTACCATACTATACCAGCATTATCACTTCATTCAAAATGGCTTGCCATTTCCAAAAATTCAATCCATCCTCAACAACCAAAAACTTACTATTATCAAAAGAATTATGCTCCCATGCTGAAAGTGATTTTAGGAGTTCTAAAGCTATTTTGAACAACAGCAGCACCAAAAGAAAGAAATGAGGTGAAAAAAGAGAAAGGGATGAGGGCTCAGAATGAGGGCTCTGAAGGCAACCTTATCAACCCCCTGCTCTCCAGCTCACACACTCCTCAGTCATTAGTGTCATCCACACTGTGTGGAGTAACAAAACAGGATCTCTGGCTCAGGAATGTTTCCTAAATACGAGCAACAGAACAGCTGCTCACATGCCAGCACAAGGAGAGCTAAGCCTAGGGCTCACTCCCCCCAGCTTTTCCTGGAGAAGAGCGGAAAGTCAAGGCTAAAACTCCAGGTCCCAATGCAGTTGATGAGCAGTGTCAATCAGATTTCCTAAGCAATTCTCCCCATGACCCACAGCCTTTGCTAACACGAAGTCAGGCAGGGTAGGAAGAGACTCTGCCAACCAATTCCACCTTTGGACTTAGACCTCCCTATTTCATGGAGGATTAATGGCAAAGCTGGTCTACACCTGTGGCTGAAAAGCTGACTTTCTCTATTCTACCCTTTAAGAAAGGGTTCTTAGCTGGGCCTGGTGGTGCACACCTGTTAATCCCAACACTCAGGAGGCTGAGGCAGAAGGACTGCGGTGAGGCTAGCCGGGGCTACATAGTGAGACTCAGCCTCAAACAAACAAACAAACAAACAACCCCCCCCACACACACACAAGGTTCTCAGGCCAACATGGCCAAGCCAAGGGCCTAGGGTCACTTTCAGGTCTTTTCTAGTTAGGTGCCATTGGAGAGGGGACCTGAATGAACCAAGAGAACCAGCTACAGGAACTAGGCCAACAGGTATAAAGGATAACATTTGTGGATGGGCTGCTACTAACTTTCTCAAAAGTAGTCAGTTTACGGGCTGGGGATTTAGCTCAGTGGTTTCACTGCCTGCTGTGCAAGCCCAAGGACCCAAGTTCGATCCCCAGTACCAAAAAAAGAGAAAAAAAGCAGTCAGTTTGTTTTTTTTTGTACCGGGGATGGAACTCAGGTCCTTGCGCTTGCAGGCCAGGTGGTGGAACCACTGAGCTGAATCCCCGGGCCAAAAGTAGTGAGTTTAGAAAGATCTGCTGTCCAGTGGGGACTAGCAGTTTTGTAAGGGAGCTAAAATAGACAGATTCAACATTCTATAAATGGTGACACACAAAAGGTCTCGTGCCCTGCCTGTTGGTGAAGGATTTCTCACCTTTACCCTCCATTCCTATTTCCAGATTTATGTATCCTAAATAAAAATGTAAAGAAGCTGGACACGGTGGTGCACACCTGTAGTCCCAGCACTCAGGTGGCTGAGGCAGGAGGATTACTGCAAGTTCAAGGCCAGCCTGGGCTATATAATGAGTTCAAGGGCAGCCTGTACCACATAGCGACTCTGTCAAAAAAGAAAAAAAAGAAAAAAAAACTACATCTGTATCTACATCTATAGCTATCTATCAATACCTACATAAAATACATACTCAATACGATATTTCTTCCAAAAGAGATTGCACAGTATCAATATAGTCCAATCATAAGTAATAAATAGTACAAGTCACTGAGTGTGCAGCAAACAGCTTTGTCAGGCTGGGTCTGTCAGACCTGGAAATGTGCAACAGCAGTGCCAAGTGCTTCCCAAATTCAAGGTACTAAGGTCAATGCTATGAAAGAGGAAAAACAAAAGCCATGCAGAATCCACTTTCTTGTGGATTCATATGCAAGCCTCTCAGGTCTTCTTATTTCTAAGATGCATTTTAAAACCACTGAGCAGAAAGACTCCAGTCACTACAAGAGGCAAACAATACAAAACTAAATTTTCTGGAGGAAATGCAACAGACATGTCTAGCAATACTACACATATTGCAAGTGCAATTGTATCTATCAATACTACAACGCATGGAACCTCACGCCCAGCAATTCCATTTACTGGAATCTTCCTACAGATACACTGGAAACATGGGCAAAATATTATACATACAAGGATGTTCACTGCAGCACCACTGTGTTAGCCCAAGTCTGGAAATAAACTGGGGAACATCTCTGCAATACATCAGACAGCAGCAAGGAACAGATGGTGAGAACAGCTGGGCATTGTTACCCATGCCTGTAATCCCAGGGTGGGGGAGGCAGAGAACTGCTGTGAGTTCAAGGCCAGCCTGAACTACACAGCAAAACCCTGTCTCAAAAGAAAAAAAAAGACAAGAACATTGCCTCACCCCTGTAGCACCCCTTCCTAAGACCCACAACCTGAATCTCATCCAGAAATATCTGACACATCCAGGTTAAGGGATTTTGACAAAATGTAACAAAATGTTAGCCTTCAAAAAACAGCCTTCTGGGCTGGGGATTTAGCTCAGCGGTTCCACTGCCTGCCTCACAAGCAGAAGGACCCGAGTTCGATCCCTGGTACCAAAAAAACCCAAAAAACAAAACAGCCTTCAAAAGTGTCAAAGCTTTCAAAGTCAAGGAAAGATAAGAACTGCTGCAGACTGCAGACTGGAAGAATAAACAGCTGCAGGGCTGAATTAGCTCCTTCTGCTTGAAATGCTGCTATGGCAATGGGCAGAACAGGCACGGTGGCACATACCTGTAATCCCAGCACTCTGGGAGGCTGAGGCACAAAAATTACAAGTTTAAACCCAGGCTAGGCAACTCAGCGATGTAGCAAGACCCTGTCACAAAATAAAAAAAGAACTAAGGATGTAACTCAAGGCAAAGGCCTTGAGTTCAATCCCAGTACCACACAAAAAAATCCAAAAAACAACTGTCTTTGATGGGTGTGAACCAGGAGCAGTTAGGCAGTATGCTTAATAATAACAAGCTTTAAAAAAATAAAAATAAAAATAAATAAAATAATAACAAGTTTTTCAGCAGAGCTGGGCTGGCTTTGGTTCAGCAGATGCAGAAGTAAGATATTTTGCCCTAGAGAGCCTTAAAGCCTGGAAAGATGGGCAAGTAAACCAGTAACAGTACAACAGTACAAACAAGGTAGAATTCCAGAAACTAGAACTGTACTTTATAAAGTAGTTTAACACAGACACAAATTTATAATTTAAAAACCTTGAATGGTCCACGTGAAAAGATAATTATATTATTAAGGTTTTTAGAAGAAAAGGGGTACATAAAACAGTGCTAATTCTTACCGGGGTATTGTCTGTATAATGAAAATATCTTGGCCACGAACAGATTCTTTTATTTCAACTCTTGTTTCTGAAAAACAAAAAAAAAGTTCTGAAGTTTTAAGAAAAGCACTTCTGGGCTGGGGATTTAGCTCAGTGGTGCTGTGCCTGCCTCACAAGAGCAAGGTCCTGAGTTCAATCCATGGCGGTGGTGGTCGGAGCACTTCATAATGCTTCAAGTAAACCTGAGCCTACAACAACATTTTACTTTATACAGCAAAATAAATTCTTAATAATTTCAGAATAACAAATTTAGAGACATATATTATGCACACACACACATATGTATGTATATACCACGCTAGAAAATAAGTAAAAAATAGAAAATATAGCCAGGTGTGTTGGTGCATGCCTACAACCCCAGCACTTGGGAGGCTGAGGCAGGAGGATCGCTGCAAGTCTGAGGACAGCCTAGGCTACACAGTGAGTTCAAGGCCAGCCTGGACTACATAGTGAACCCTCTTTCAAAAAACAAAGATAGGGGCCGGGGATTTAGCTCAGTGGTTCTGCTGCCTGCTGCGCAAGTGCAAGGACCCGAGTTCAATTCCCAGTACCAAAAAAACCCCCCCAAAAACAAAAAAACAAAGATATAACTAACCAACAAGTCCACATAAAGTCTCAGGGTTTGAAAAAACCCAAAAACTCCACCATCAAAATAAAGACATGAACAATATACTTAGTAAAATGTTTGTACAGTACAAGCCAAATAGTAACATGTTTAATAAAGTAGTCTATGGAGATATTTCAAACTCTAAAAAGCTCCAAAGTTTTTTGGTCCCAAGCATTTCAGAAAAAGGATACTCAGTCTGTAGTAAGGAAGTACTAATAAGTCAAAAATAGTTGAATTTTATAAACATTCTGGTGGAAGCTGGATGTAGTGGCACACACCTGTAATCCCAGGATGAAGCAGGAGGATCACAAGTTTCAGTCTAGCCTGAGCAACTTAGCAATATTGTCCCAAAGTAAAAAAAATGAAGAAAGGCTGGTGATGCAGCTTAGTGTGAAGGCCAAGAATTCAACCCCCAGTCCTGCCAAAAAAGAAAAGAAATATTCTGGTGGAGGTGAGTAGAATGGACTTAGAGCTGTTAGCAATGGAGATGGGAAGCCTGTTGGAAGCCAAGCCTTCAGAGAGATAACAAGGCCTAAAGCAATAATGGAAAGGCAGGGAAAGGGAACTCCATTCCCTACCTTCTCCCCAAGTGCTTCAACTCAGAAGATCCTCAAACATATAACCAGGAATTAAACTGGAGATTGCTAAAGAGAGAACTTCATCTATCTACATTCAACTTCAGATTTTAGATACTAAAATCTCCTGTTTTCTCCAGGCAGTAAGGTTTTTGCTTTGTTTTGACACAAAATAAGACACTATATAGTTCAGGTTAGCCTTGAATTCACTATGTAGCCCAGGCTGACATCAAACTCACAAGCCTCCTGCCCCAGCCTCCCAAGTGCTGGCATTTCAGGCGTGTGCCTGGCTAAAGTTTTCAAGTCACCAAGTAAAACGCTGCTAAGTGTGGGGCTGGGGATTTAGCTCAGTGGCACCATGCCTGCCCTGCAAGCGCAAGGTCCTGAGTTCGATCCCCGGTACCAAAAAAAAGGCTGCTAAGTGTGGAAGCTGGGTGAAGGAACTTGTGGTTAATTAAAACACATGTGACTTACACATATCTGAGAATGTGTGCTTCCCATTCAACTACCCTGTAAACTACCTTTTTCTTCTATTGAGCTTTACTTTTTTAGATCTCACACATCACCAAGCCTTAATAATTAATCTCTGCAAACTCCTTATAGGCAGTTGTATCTTAGAAAGAGAAAGGGAATCATAGAATCAGGTACCTAGGCTTCCAACTTTGCAAAAATAATTCAAAATGATTCTATATCACTTTGCCTTTGCAATGAATAGAAACACTATAATCTGAAGTATGTGGTCCAGTAGGAGGTTTATGATACATTTGTAGGACACTAGCCATCAGCAAAGTACCTTCAAGCATTCTCAGTTACCGTTCTCAGTTAACATGTGTTCTTCACACAACCCAGAGGGAAGCAAAATGGGTTATCAACTCAGTGAGTGTCCAGAAGAAAAAAAAAGGTAAAGATGGAGAATTTAAAGAAGTCTTCTTTTGGGGGTGCTCTACCACTGAGCCACGTCCTCAGATTTTTTTTGAGGGGGGCTATACTGGGAACTGAACCGAAGCCTTCACACTGAGCTGTATCCCCAGCACTTTAAAAAAATTTTTTGAGACAGTCTTGCTAAATTGCCCGGGCTGGGCTCAAACTGACAATCCTCCTGCCTCAGCCCCTCTTTGTACTTGGATTACAGATGTGTGCCACCACACCCAGTTTAAAGAGGTCGTTTCAAGGGTCTGGGATTTAGCTCAGTGGCACCCCCACCTGCCTTGCAAGTGGAAGGTCCAGAGTTCAACTCCAGTGTCAAAAAAAAAAGGTCATTTCAATAAGTATCAGATTGCTCTTGATGTCATTTGATGACGTTCTAAGACAGGTAAATGTAAGAAGTATTTATCAAATATAAACCAACGTAGAATTATATATATATACACACACACAGACACACACAGACACACACACACACATCCCTTTTCATTCTAAAACAACAGGATTTTTTCATCATTGTAGAAAAGAAAGGCAACATCAGAAGAGAACAGGAGGTCAGGATCTGGGGAAGTACATAACAAATACGCACACCTTCAATGTCAAACATAAAATATTTCTGTCTGAACTATAAAGTGAGAACCTGTCTCATAAAACCACAATGAGGGTGGGGGGGAAGCTTCTGTGTTTTGTTTTGTTTTTTGGTACCGGGGATCAAACTTGGGACCTTCCGTTTGTGAGGCAGGCAGCCGGAACCACTGAGCTACATCCCCAGCCCCTGAAGTTTCTGTGTTAAACGTGAATAACAGTTGCCTCCCCCGCCACTTTGTTTTTGGCAGTACCAAAGATTGAAACTACAGGTTTATCCCCAGCCCTCTTTATTTCTGTATTCTGACACAAGGTCTTACTAAGTCACTAAATTGTCCAGGTGGGACTTGAATTTGTGCTCCTTTTTCCTAAGCCTGCCAGAGTGCTAGGATTACAGGCTTGTACCACCAGCTTTACTATCTGCCTTGTAAAAACATGCCACCTGATTAAACAGTGTAGGGAAGAAAGGATTTTTAAGAAACAACTTACCACTTATTCCACTTTTGAATGCTCCCTACTCATCCAGAGTAGCTGCCTGCCTCTCTTGTCCCTCGTCCCCCCACCTTTGAATAAACTGTCTTTTATATTAAAAAAAAAAACAACAAACTTACCTCCATTGGTCTCTTGGTATACAACAGACTTCCCCAAATCAGCACCAAGACGCCTAAAGGGAAAAAAAGAAAATTAAGGTGTTTTAAAATCCAGTTCATATGATATGTTTTAACAAAAAGACTCAAAATAACTAGACTGTAGATCAGAGCTGCTGAGGTTGTAGCTGACTGGTAAAGCCCTTGCCCAGCATGTGCAAGGCCCTAGGTTCAACCTCCACTGCTGCAAAAAAAAAACCAAAAAATAATAAAAACAAACAAATTATCAAAAATTACCTAGATGTTTTCGGACATGGTGGCCCACGCCTGTAATCCTAGCAGGATTCAGGAGGATCAAGGCCAGCCTGGGCTACATAGTGAGTTCAAGACCAGCTTCAGCTATGCAGTGAGACCCTGTCCTGTCTCAAAACAAAACAAAAAGAAAGTCTAATTCATGCCTGGTATGGTGGCGCATACCTGTGATCCCAGTAATTTGAGAGGTTGAGGCAGGAGGATTACAAATTGGAGACTTGCCTAGCCAATATAGTGAGACCCTGTCTCAAAATTTTAAAAAAAGATTGGGGATATATAGTTTAGTGGTTGAGTGCTTGCCTAGCATGCACTAAGCTGGGTTTAATCCTCAGTCCTGCAAAAATAAATACACTATATTATGTTAAAGAACAATGGTTTTTAAAGTCTCTATCATGCCAGGCCTGGTGGTGCACTCCTGTGACCCCAGCACTAGCAAGGATCACTGTGGGTTTGAGGCCAGCCTGGGCTACATAGTGAGTTCAAGGTGAGTTTGAACTGCATTTTGAGAGCAAAAAACAAACAAAAAATCAGCACTACCATTTTACAAGCAAAATGATATGATATACAAGTAGAATCTATTTAAAAATACTCCAGCCAGGTATATATATAGAATGGAATATTATTATGCTTAAAAGGAATGAAATTCTAGTGATGTATGTGAACTTTAAAAAAATTATTCTAAGTAAAATAAGCCAGACACACGGATAAAAACAACCATTGTATGATTTCACTTATAGGAACTATCTAAAGACAAATTCAGAAACAAAGTAGAAAAGAAGTTATTATCAGAGGCTGGGAGAAGGGGACAATGAGGAGTTCATACCATGAGTATACAGAGCTATAGTTTAGAATTATGAAAATGTTGTGGAGATGGATGGGATGGTGGTGATAGTTGTACAACACTGTGAATGTGAATGAATTGTACACTTAAAATCTGTTAAAATGGTAAATTTTATGTTATGGATTTTTTTTTTTTTGGTACCGGGGATCAAAGTCTGGTCCTTGAGCTTTCAAGCCAGGCAGTGGAACCACTGAGCTAAATCCCAGGCCCTTGGCTTTTTTTTTGAGACAGGGTGGGCCATCACACCCTGTGTGCTATGAATATTTTATCAACATTTTTTTTTTCGGTTGGGGTCTTTTTTTTTTCTTTTTTGGTACCCGGGATCGAACTCGGGACCTTGCGCCTGTGAGACAGGTAGCAGAACCACTGAGTTAAATCCCTGGCCCTTTATCAACATTTTTAATACTCTACCCAAACAAAAAGAGTACAAGATAGGTAGAGCAATGAAAAAAGATTAGCAAAAAACTCAACGTAGAAACTGGATGAAAGACACATATGGATTAAGAATGACATACATGTAGCTGGGCTTGGTGGTGCATGTCTGTTATCCTAGCACTTGGGAGGGAGAGGCAGGAGGATCACCAAGAAAGGCCAGCCTGGGCTACATAGTGAGCTCAAGGCCAGGCTGACTACATAGTGAGACCCCGTTTCAAAAAGCACCCCTCAAAAACCCACACATGTGGCTGGATGTGGTGGCAATGCCTATAATCTCAGCTGAGGCAGGATTACCAGTTCAAGGCCAAGGTAGGCCACAAAGTAAAACACTGTCTCAAAATGGCAGTAAAACCTCATATTTAATTTATACATATATATATATGTCTTCGAAATGTAACGTGCATCTTTTACTGATTAAAGTGCATAATCAAAAAAGTCTGAAGATCTGTTTTTGAAGTTCAGTCTGAAAAGAATCAGAAATCGTAATGTCAAGGGTCATTCACTCTGGTGATTTTCAAACCTTGCTTAGTAGTAAAACCTTTTTTTTTTTCCCAAATAAAATGTTGCTGAGGGGTTGGGGTGCAGCTCAGTGGTAGAGTGTTTGCTCAGCATGTACAAAGCCCTGGGGTCAACCCCCAGCACAGCCAAAATTAAAGTACACACTCTCAGACCCACCCACATTTTACCAGAAACTCAATATATGAAACAGATCAAGGAAGTATTTACAAACATTTATCATTTACAGTAACTTCAAACCTTTTGAATAGGGCAGGAAAGACTCTAAGAAAAAAACAACAAAAAAGCAAAAACTACTTACTATTTCCTTCAGTTTTCTAGAGTCATGGTCATGTGTGGTAAATCTGATCCAATATAAACAAGTACCAACGTCATATTTAAAGACAGTATTTTAAAAACAAAGTATTTTAATTTGCCTCAATAAGAAAGCAAATAATCACGGGGAGAAACAGAAACTAGGTAGTAGATTGCAAAAGTATCATTGTTTTACTCTTCTAATCTTACTTAAAACTCCAACTGAAAACAAGCATAGCTGAAAAAATTTTAACTAGTTTCCCATTTCTACATTACCATCTAGAATTTTAAATGTTCCTGCAGTTAGCTGGGCGTGGTGGTGCATACCTGTAACCCCAGCACCTGGGAGGCTGAGGCAGGAGGCGCACCATGGTAAGTTCAAAGCCAGCCTGAACTACACAGCAAAAGACTCTCTCAAAATAATTTCCTGCAATTATTTACCAACCCTGAAAATTCATGGAGAAATCAAATGTAACTTCTGAGAATATGAAAATGACTTTGTTAAAAGACAAACTATTCATTGTTTTATATTTCTAGGAAGTTTATTTGCAAAAGAGTGCACAAGGCGCTTCTCAGCAGTAGGACTCTAGGTTTCTCCAAAAGAGGCACTAGAAAAAAAAGGCCACTTAGTAAACAGTGCCACTATGAGCCCTCGTTCTGCTGGGTGCTTGAACTTCACTATCTGTTAGGCGCACAATGTCCCCTTAAACAGAATCATGCCCATTTTACAAAGGAAGTTCAAGAAAATCAAGTCTTGGGAAGTGAAGGGGAAATAAGAAAATTAAGATGTGTCCCCTGCATGTCCCCACTCCTCCTGATGAATGTAATCACTACGTACTGCAAATATGGACTAATAAAAAGAAAATCAAGACTTGCCTGATGTCGTGGAGCTGTTATCTGGCAAGCCTGACAAGGGATCCCAGAGCTCTCCGACCCCAAAGGCCACCTCAGACCCAAAAGACTGGGAAGGGCTGATCCAACCTCAAGCTGCCTTGCACACCACAGGTGGCCTATAACTGCCCTCATCCCGACCCTAGGAGCTCTTCCGCCTCGCCCTGCCCTGCCCTCCCCGCACCTTGGTCTGTGGTGGGATCCGCCGCGTCACAGCTACCTTCGGCCCTCTTATTAGGAGACCGAGGTCAACTCCAACCGTGGGGAAGGGGCCGAACCCCCCCTCCAAGGGTTAGGAAGGCTCCCACCCGCTTGGGATGGGAGTGGGGGGGACAGCCCAAGGAACTGAGAGGGCCACTAATCCACCAAGAGTCGGCTCACAGCTTCTCAGCCGCAAAACCGGGGGAAGGGGGTGGCTCCCGTCCCCTCCAAGTCTGTCCAGCTCTGCAACGGCACGATTCTCCCCCGCCCCCAGGGGAGGTGGCCCGCAGCTACCCCTAGGCCACGGTGCGGACGGTGGGGGTGGGGGCGGTCCAGGGGGGCCCCGGGGTGAAGGGGGCGTCCCCGGGCCTCAAGCCGCCGCTTACTCGGTGATGCGCTTGGCCAGCTCCGTGCAGGCGGCCGTGGAGTTGGCCGAGAAAACACGGTAGCCAGTGCGAGCGGCGTTCATGGCTGGCGGGGCTGCGGGATGGGCTCGCGGGGCGCGGAAGGCCGAGTATGGGGTCAGCGGGGGCAGCAGGAGCAGCTTCTTGGGCATCGTCCGGCCCGAAGCGCGGTTACAGTCGTCCGCCAGGAGCCGGACCCGGGAGCGGCTCTGAACGAGGTGACCGCGAGGCCAGGCGTTAGGCTAGGAGAGCCGCTGGGAAACACACGCAAGGAGATAAGGAGCGCAAGAACCCAGCCCTTCGCGTCCCAGAACCACTAAGTGCCTAGGCTCCGTCCACAGCGCCACACACCTCAACCACCTCAGAGCCCGACTGACTCGAGGCCGCGCCCCCTCCTGGCGTCCGAGGGAAGGGGGCTAGAGCGCCCGAAAAGCCGCCATCTCAGGTGAGGGCAGGGAGGTGTGCAACATTTCAGATGTTGTTCTTTCTACAGAGGCATCGGAAATTCTCTCCGTCATTTGCTTCTGTCGCTCCCAGAGGACCTCGTTTGTTCTGATGCTGTGAGCGGTGCATCCCAGCTTGACAGTGGTCTCAGCCGTCTTCAACTTCTCTGCCAGGATCCAAAATGTCCTACCACTGAGGAAGTAGACGATCTAGCTTCGCATCTCTATGATTACACTGCGCGGGCGCCTTCCGAGGCACATGCGCCTAGCTGGGATTTAGTTGAAAAGTGGAAGGCGGGGTTATTTCCAGTTTGTTGCCTGCAAATCGGGAATGTCCTAAAATTGAGCTATTCCTGAGCCTCATTGTTAAGGCTTTCCCCATGTTGCGGCCTGGTATCACTATGTAAAGCAAGATTCCCTGAACGTGTCACAGTCTTTGCCCTCACAGTTACTTGAAGTACCTCTTCAACTATTCCATATCCTCTGTTCCCTCAAAGACCCACTTGTGGGGTCGCATGTAATCATAGCAAACCACCCTGACTGCTTCACAGTGGCATGTGCGGAAGTTTGTATTTTTATTTACTTTGTGAACATCTATTTCTACTCTAGGATTCAAGAATTATAGACAACTAAGGTAAAACTATAGGCAGTTAGGTCTGGGCCTTAGTGCAAAAGATAACACATTACAGCTGTGACTAGAGATGCATCTGTTGGAGACCAGGCCTCAAGATAAAGACTAAATTGATACAGGGATAATATAGAAGATGAAATAGGATCTCTGAATGATATGATATAATTCCTAACCTGTTAGATGTATGATACACAGAGTTCGTGTTCTCTAAAATCAAAGAATGAATTCTAGGAACAACAGAGGTGAAGAGTAGAAAATAATTATTTTGTACTGGGGATTGAACTCGGGACCCTGTACTTGTGAGACAGGCAACGGAACCACTGAGCTAAATCCCCAGCCTGGAAATAATTATTGAGAGGATAGCTCTTCAGTGGCAGGAGGGGTCCCGAACCCTTGAACCTGAGAACCTGAGAATCCTGCTTCTCAGAGGAAGTTTTATAGAGCAAAAAACCACGGGGTACCACGTGGGTTAAAGCTATGAACAGCCAGTAAGATTACAAGTATAGTCGCTTAGGTAATAGTGACCCAATGGGGGAACAAGGCACTTAACAAGTGTGCATGGAAAGAACAAAGACTTTTTCTAAGAAATGATGGGTCTAGAGGTCTTGCTCACCCACCAAGGTGACTGATGTTTATCTGTACTTTATTAGGCCAGGTGTTACCACTTATCTTGTCCTTTGGGGAAGTATGCAGGCCTGGTCATTTCATCTTTATCTTTTTTTTTTTGGTACCGGGGATTGAACTGGGGTCCTTGCACTTGCGGAGCAAGCGGCAAAACCACTGAGCTAAATCCCCGGGCCTCTTTTTTTTTTTTTAATTTTATTTTCTTGGTACATTTTAAGTATGCAATATAATGACATTCATCATTGGAAATTTGCACCTTTATGTAATCTCTCTCGGTTCTTATATTTTTTCCCCCTTCCCCTGCCTTCCCTTCAACCCCTCCATCCCTCTGTTTACAAAGACTTTGTTTCCATTTTTTCATTTTCTCATATTAATTCCATTCCCTTCTTTCCTTTCCCCTTCCCCTCCCTCTTCTCCTTCCCCTTTGCCCCCTTTCTTCCTATTTCCCATTATCTATTA